>JAWQEG010000144.1:600000-880562 GCA_033782935.1 Petrolisthes cinctipes
TCATCAATCATCCAACTAGGATAATGAGAGAAGCTATTACAATACAATAATGCTCAGGGCAAAGCATACTTTTGGTTATATATATAAGCTTAAGCGGTCTTGTGGGAAATGTTGTTTTTGGTTGCAGGGGAAAGTACCTCAGCTTGGTGCTTATGCCTGTGCTGGCAACTCTAACCGTCTTGATCCTGGCAGTGCACACCGATATCACATAATGCCACGGAGTAATTTTTGGTGGCCACCTCGTGGATGCCAGTGCTCTCTTGCTCGGAACTCATCATCTTCTCATGAGATGGGAGTTTCAGTCCGGCAATAATAACATCTATCGTTAGAGTAGGTGGCTATCCACTATGAGCACCTCATAGTGGATCCAAAAGAAGCTGTCTCATTCAGACCCCCCAACCGGGAACCCCAGAACTAGCAGTTACGAACTCCCCACAGTTTCACTCTCCTGCCGCTAGGTGGCCAAGTCAACCCGGAGCTCTGTGGGGGAGCCAGCTGTCAGATTTTAGCTCGCCGCCACAGCGATAACAACTTCGTTTGATACCTACTACTGTGTTGGCTATTATTCAGGTATAGTGAGTTGTGTTGCTGTTTGATTCAACGAGGGATAGCTCGTGCTCGGGTAGGCAGCTTAGGCTGTTGTCCAATGTCATCTCTCTTCATGCAGGACATGTCGAGAAACATTGTAGAAGTTGATTGGCTATCACTTCGTGACGTAATACCAGACTACCCTTCTGGCTAGGGTTCTGTCTAGGTATAGATCCTCAGTAAGGTTTACTAAAAGGACTCCGGATCTCTTTACTGGCCTCTTCAGGATAGCAGCTATTGGTCCTGTTCCTGTGGAGAGCCAGGGAGGGAGGCAGCCACGCACAATTCGTCCTGAATCTTCACTCCCATTTCCTTGATGGTCATTTCCCTACAACATGGTTTGTCCTGAGCACGTAGCACATCGTTATTTATAAGTTCTTCAAAATGGAATCTACAAAGAGGAGAGGGACGCTAGATCAGATAAGTTTTCTTGTTGATTAAAACTCAGTCTATGACGTCACGGTGTTTATGTCCGCTATCTTTGTTGGGCAGGAGCCGGTACTGGAGCCGATTCTTGATAACTCCTCCGAACCGGTTCCACCAATAGTAGTTATGTGCCTGTGTGCCTTATTTCTCTTTTATCAAGCTATGATATGGTAAATTGGCAAGATATTTTTCTTCAGATATTTTAAAAATCAATATAACAGTGTCAGTTAATATTAGGTACCGGTTCCAGCGGTCCCATTTGTATGGAGAACCGGGACCTCCGGTTCCAGATTTAACGGTTCTTGCCCAGCCCTACTTCCAAGAGCTCCGATAAGTATTACCCTAAAGAGTTGCCAACATCGTAACTCAGAATATTGTTTGCAGTATTACAAATAGTCATTTAGGAAAATGTTTGGTAAATTTGCAGAAGAACTGGGTTCACTATTTTGGACCATTCTAACACATTTTACATCTATGGTGTTTCTCTCGAAGATGCTCTGTTTTCGAGATAATGCTCCATTTTACAAAAATAATTTTGAAATTAGTCTAACCTTACCTGACCTGACCTAGCCTAGCCTACCTAGACCACAGCAGACTACCACCTATCATAAAGTGACAGGGGCAAATTTCCGGGACCTAGCCGGATGTGGTAACACTGCGCGATCCTAGCCGAAAACCCAGTTATTCTGTAATAATACAAAATATTTAAGATTAACTAAAATATATTATATGTTAAGATCGCTTTTTTCCTCACTGAATGAAAATACTTGGAAAACACCAGATTACACTAAATTCTCTAGTATTCTGTTGTTACCAATGGCAAATGTTAAAAAATATCAGTATGAATAAGATTCATCTAACCTTTATTTTCATTTTCAGGTATGTGAAAGTGTAAGGGTCAATATAATTTTATTGCAATGGGAATTGGCACATATATCAATGGTTTTTTACCCTATTGATTGTTACTTGACAAATTGTTTTGATCTATTGAGTAACTTTTCATAATGCAATACCTATTCTAGGGGTTCATGAATTAATAATTTGAATCCAACTTATGGGGTAGATTTGTTCTAATACCCGCCTTGTATTCTAGAATGGCAAGTGAACCATCTTCGGAGCAGTCTGCTTCGCCGTCCCCGGCCCACAGTAGAGAGGGACACCATCCATGTAATGGTCAACGCAGGGTTTAATCACCCCTCTGTGTTCTTCGAGAAAGCCCTCCTGCTTCTGTCAGTCCTGCTTTCTCAGGGTTTATGGATGAATCTGTGTCTGTTCCTGAGCTTATGAATTGGCTCCAGCAGAGGGTGGATTCTACTTTAGTGAAGTCTTCGATTCAGCAGCCCGGTACGAGGTCATCTCCCCGTGCTGCCAGAGAACTAGTTACTGTGGCTGAGATTCATGATACTCCGCACAGTCTGCTGTCTCCAGTCCATGTTGATAGTCCACCAACATTCTTGCAAGCCACTCATCGTGCGCCTACAGACACTTCTGCAGAAACGACTTTCCTTCTCTCACTTCTACAGGCTCAGATGAAGAGGACTGGACACAGGTTCCATCACACTGGATAGTTACCCAGCTACCGACTCCTACACTTCATCAATACTCTGCTGCCCCAATATCAAAACATTTGTTGCCTCTTCCTTCAGTAGAAGACCGGGGAGCAGAAGCGTTGGTAAAACCTTTACTTACTTGGTGGAACAAGAAGGCTACTTCTTCTAATTTAAATTCTTCTCGTCCATTGGCTCCTGGTGCTTTAGTGTCTGTCATCTCTAACACTGAAGATTTGTGGGGACAACTTGGAAAGTTTTTATCTGCTCCCTGTTTATATGACACTGCTGAAGTTCCTGCCCTTCCTTTTCCTAGTACGGAACTAGTGAAAGAAGATGATCTAGCTAGGAATCGGGCTCTTTCCCAGTTCTCAGGCTTGTCCCTTCTTTTCTGGTTAGCCAAGACGTCGTCCGCACTAGGGACAGCTTCGGCAGCATTTGACAGCTCTGCTGCTTTTCGTCATTTGTTGACGCTTGCTCCTCAAAACAAAATAAGTTCTGACTGTCTATTAGGGTGGGAGGAGTCTTGGTCAAGAGGGTATTGGGCAGCGAAGGTCGCAAAGAGAAGAGTATCTTGGCCGTGGAGCAAGAGACGACTACCTCTACTCCGGCGACCCTCTCGCTCTCGCCCTTGTCGAGATTCTGCTTTTGGAAATATGGTTGTAACCTGACTTTGGACACACGTTGGTTGGAATGGTTACACCGCAGCTTCTTCCTACAACGACCTCCATGCCGTCAACCTCAACAATTCTGGCCTCTTTCAAAAGTACTGGATTCCTTAGCGCCTTCTCAGTTCCCTGTTTCGCCATCAAAGGACCAACTCTTCAGGAAGGCGTTATTTTTAACGGCTTTAGCTTCTGGCATGAGGGTTTCCCAGTTACATGCCCTTTCTCACCACTCTGCATGGACAGAATTCACAAATAACGATGCCCTAGTTTTTATTGCACCCGTACCTTCGTTCCTGGCAAAGAGTGAGAGGGAGGGTCACTCTCTACTCCCACTTACAATTCCTGCTTGGGTCAAAGGAATACATCATCCACTGTGTTCAGTAGCAGCGCTTCGTTCTTACCTACTTTCTACGGAAGCTGCACCACAGGAGTATCTCTTTGTGTGGCCTCATTCTCTCATAAATGCTCAAGAGTTGTGCAGGGTTATAGAGTCAGCGGACCCAGGATAATGTCCCAAGGGCCAGGATGTGCGTAAAATGGCTACCTCCCTCCTGTTTCTGCGCTCACATTCTCTTGACTACTCATCACAGTGACCAGTGGAGCTCAACCAGTACATTCATCAGACGTTACCTAGCCACTCAGGTTGATGACGTTCCCTGTGTGGCTATGGGGTCTATGCCATAGCATAGCCTGTTTAGCTCTCCATAGCTGTATGGAGTTGGAAGTACTATCCCTTAGTACGTCACCTGGGTCACTCATGCCATAGGACTACAGATGGCAGCACCATGTCGAGAAGACTCCAATCTTCAATAATTCCCCTTCTGTCTGGTTAATATCTACATCTTCAGTGGGTATTGTGAGTATGTTCCATTTAAGCGGTTTCTTCTTAGTCCACCTCCACATGGTAAGGAGCACTGGCATCCACGAGGTGGCCACCAAAAATGGGATTTTGAAGAATGAAAAATAATTATTTGGTGGTGCCGAGTGGATGCCAGTGATAGGTACCCTCCCGTAGATTCTATGTCCCGCCCCCAGTCTCTTCAGACCCCACTTGGGCTTACTTGTAATTATCTGACGGCTGGCTCCCCCACAGAGCTCCGGGTTGACTTGGCCACCTAGCGGCAGGAGAGAGAGAGACTGCGGGGAGTTCGTAACTGCTAGTTCAGGGGTTCCTGGTTGGGGGGTCTGAATGAGACAGCTTCTTTTAGATTTTTTTTCTTTCCATTTTCGTTTGCAGTGATATGCTTATAGTGGATAGCCGCCTACTCAAACGGTAGATGTTATTATTGCCGGACTGAAACTCCCATCTCAGAAGAAGATGCTGAATTCTGAGCAAGAGAGCACTGGCATCCATTCGCCACCACCAAAAAATGATTTTTCATTCTTCAAAATCCCTTATTTATTAACGTAAATTGCTTTTTCCTGAAATTTCACGTTTGTCATTAACATCAATTTCATGTGTACATTATGACGAATGCAAATTTAAATGTAAGCATAAGGAGCCCACTTTCAAAGTACTAATCGTTAAGGACCCACGTAATGTAGTCAGAAATTAGGAGGTTAGAGAGTCCTTCAAATATTGTCATGAAACACCACCTACATTAACAAAGCTTGTTTTGTGGCATAGTCAGGAGGAATCAGAAGCCACCACATCTCGTACACAATCACAGGGTCCTTAAAACAGATTCTTGATATTGTTATCTGGTTAATCTTGTATCATACTACTCGCGGTGGATCACACACGCCAGCTGGCCAGAGTATCTATCTATCTATCTATAGCTCCGACGCCTCGTTCCCTCCGGGAACTCCCCCCAAGGGGATGGCCACGGCAGAAGTGTCTCCAGTTCTCCCTGTTCCAACACTCCCTCCTTACTTGTTCAAGCCCTCCTCTACCCCTCACGTTTCTCTCCTTTACATACTCTTCCACTCTGTTCTGCTATCTAACCGGAGGTCTGCCTCTGCCTCTCACACCAGGTCCCACAACTTCACTTCCATACACCTTCTTTACAAATTCCTCGCCTTGCATTCTCTCCACATGTCCAAACCATCTCAATGTATCACGTTTCACTCTCTCAACCTCTCCACACTCAATGCCAATTGCCTTCTCACTCATACCACATCTCTCATATACACTCTCATTACTTTCTCCATCCCATCTAGTAAGTCCACATGCTCCTCTCAAGTAACTCATTTCCACAGCACCTATTCTGGACTGATGCGCCCTACTCCATGTCCATGTCTCCGACGCATATCAGTGTTGGCAGGATTATATTATTTCGTAGTCCCCTTTTCACTTCCATACTCACACTTCTACCCTTCATAATCCTCCCCAGTGATCCTATGACCTGTCTACCCTTCACTGCTCTCTCCCCAATTTCTCCTTCCATACTTCCATGTTTACACATAACTGTACCCAGGTACTTAAACTCCTTCACTTCCTCCATCCTCTCACCCCTCAGAGTTATCTCACACTTCGTCCCAGTTGGTACAGCCACTCTGTAAGGTGTAGCAAAGTCAATCACTTCAGTTTCTGCTCTTTCAAATACCATCACTTTACTTTTACCCACATTCACCTTCAGTTTCCTTCGTTTACACACAGACTGAAATTCGTCCACCACTCTCTGTAAATTCCTTTCATTCTCAGCCATCAGCACAGTGTCATCCGCAAACAAACTTGCCACCAGGGACCAGTTTGCTTCATTCAGCCTCAACTTCACCCCCAGACCATTCACTTTAGCTTTCACCTCTCTCATACAACCATCCATATATATATTGAACAACCATGGTGACAAAACACACCCCTGTCTCAGCCTTACACTAATATTAAAACTCTCACTTAGATCACCCTCTACCCGTACACATGCTTTTGCATCTGCATAAAAAGACTCAATGCCTTTCAGCAAAGGCCCCCCAACACCATAAATTCTCAACACCTCTGTCATAGCTTTCCTATCAACTCTTATATGCCTTCTCCAAGTCCATGAAGGCAGCATACAACTTCTTACCCTTCCCAATATATTTCTCCACTATTGATTTTAATGCAAATATTTGGTCCACACATCCTCTACCCTTTCTGAACCCTCCCTGCTCCTCACTAACTTTATTCCCTGTTAATTCAACCAGTCTCTCAGTAAGAACCTTCCCATACACCTTCCCTGGTACACTAAGGAGGCTTATTCCCCTATAGCTACCACACTCATCCTTACTCCCCTTCCCCTTATACAGAGGTACAATTATGGCTCTCCTCCAATCCTCTGGCACCTCTCCCTGCCTCCAGGCCAATGTACATATAAGCAACATCCACTCCACCACTACCTCCCCCCCACACTTTTAACATTTCTGCAGTTATCCCATCCACCCCCGGTGCCTTTCCCATCTTCAACTTTCCTATTGCTTTCCTAACCTCTTCCCTTCCTAATTCTCCCTGTACACCCTGTCGTCTACCACCTGCCTCCATCCCCATGCGTGTCACCACCGCCTCCCCTCCCGTCCCCCCATTCATCAACTGAACAAAATGCCTCTTCCACACTTCTTTCACTTCCTCACTTCTACTCACAGTAACTCCATCCTCTCTCTTCATTCTCACACTACCAGACTTTCCTTCTCCTCTTTCTCTTTTAACCTCCTTCCAGAATAATTTCTTGTTCTCTTTAAACTTTTCACTCAGCTTCATACCAAACTCCTCATCCACTCTCCTTTTACTCTCACTCACCATCCTTTTCCCTTGTCTCTTACACACATTATATTCTCTTTTCCATCTCTCTCTCACTTCTTCCGGTACATTCCTCTGTAATGTTCTCTTATATGCCTTCCTCTTCTCCTCTACGGCATCTTTCACTTCTTCTGTCCACCAAGCACTCCCTTTCTTGCCCCTCTTCTGTCTCTTATATCCTACTACCTCTGCTGCTGTCCTCAATACTATCATCTTAAACATTTCATATACCGCATTCACTCCCACTCCCTCCCCTATCCCCATCCTTATATCCCCCAGCACCTCACCCACCCTCCTCTTATATTCCTCCTTATACTCTTCTACATCTAATTTCCCACTAGCAACCTCCCTCTTATTCCTCACCCCTTCATCCCTCCTACCATACTCCCACTTAACCCTAACCTTCATCCTCACCAACACCGCAAAATGGTCGGAGCAATGGACCATTCCTCTCACCACTTTTGCGTCATACACATCCTTCCTCAGCCTTTCATCCACTGCCACATAATCAATCAAACTCATTTGCTCTCCTCTCTCATCCCTTCTCTTCCATGTATACCTGTGGATCATCTTGTGCTGAAAGAAGGTGTTCGCCAAGAACAACCCCCTCTCAGCACAGACATCCACTAGATACTCACCATTCTCATTTGTTCCTTCTACACCCCATTTACCCACAATATTCCCAACTTCCTCACCTCCCACCTTTCCATTCATGTCTCCCATCATCACTACTCTCCTTCCATTATCAATTCCTCTCAGACATGTATTCAACTCTTCCCAAAACACTCTCATCTTCTCTCTCCCCGTCTTACTCTTTTTATTCACTGGTGCATAAGCACACACCCACGCATACTTTACCATCCCAATCTTTCCAGTCATCCATACTATTCTTGATCCATTCCACCCATGTCCATCCACTCCCTTCCACACCCACGGAGACACCAACAGTGCACACCCTTCCTTCCCTCTTCCTTTACTCTTTTCATTCATACCCGTCCATATTACTCCTCCCTCCATTCCCTCCCACAGTCCACTCTCCCTTCCTTCCTGACACTCAACCACTCCACATCCTTTCACGTGTGTCTCCGTCACTCCCATCACATCCACTCTTTCCTTTCTTGAAACATTCTACAATCTCTCGCCTCTTGGTCCCATCCGTCATTCCATTCACATTCACAGTTACCACTCTCATACATTCCCTCTTCCCCACTCCCTCTACAGGGCAACCCGGAGACCCTCCCCTGCCAGTAGCCATAGCTGTCCACTCCCCCATTGGGAGACCACTGATGGCTGGCAAGGCCAATGCAGTGCTCATTCCCGGTGGGACACGGGCCGTCGGCATTGTCAAAAGCTAAAATACACGGTCATAAATTTAAAAGAAATTATTACAAAATATAAAAACACACAATCAAAGAATTTAAAATCTTAAAACACTAAAAATACAATAAAAACCTTAAAACCTATATGTGGGGGAAGCTAGGTCTCACCCCCACAACACCTTCCCCCTTGGCTCCACCTCCTAAATGGATAAAAACAAGATAAAAAAGGAGGTGTACCCCCGAGGTCACCGCTTGGAGGCGGGGTAAGGCTTACCTACCCTTCCTGGGGAGGGGTAGGTCACCGAGGTTTTTGCTTTTCCCAATACTGCTAGCACTTCTGCACAGTAGCAACCCTCGACCCCATTGGTTACGATATTGCCACTGCGCAATATATAATCCAGATTATTGATTAACTTTGTACGTATGCATGCAAGGCCTGTACAAACTTGTCGACTGACTAATGTAGTAGCATAAGTAGTAATGATTACAATTATTTTATAAGAAATATCAATGTAATCGATTACAATTACAGATTACGATTACTCCATGTCTACTACAGTATTAAGATGATAGTACATTACAAGTGGTAAATCTGTACAACTAATTCCCCCTAATTATTCCAAGCAACTGTCCACCATTATTTTTGTCAACCTGGCCCTGTGTTATGGCATACTTTGGAGAAATCTAGACACTCTAATGTACCAAAAGTATACTACACGGTGTCATAGAAAATGGTAGAAAACGCGCCCATAACAACAGTGGATAATGAGGGTTTACTGTACACTCATTACGAGGCAATGATTTAATACATACATCCATAACATCATTTTCTGACAGACAACTCACATCACATGCTACAGGTAGACCAGGGTAAATACTCCTGAAAATAACAGACAACTCACATCACAGGCTACAAGTAGATCAGGGTAAGTACTCCTGATAATCTTAATGGCTTGGATGACCGGTGTGTCTGGTGTGTCAGCACTTGTACCGTTGGCATCTTTGGGCATATTGGTTGGTACACCAAACAACAACACCTGAAATATTAATGATAAAATATAAAATTACTAAAAGCATACTGGATGGTACATCAAACAA
This sequence comes from Petrolisthes cinctipes, assembly GCA_033782935.1. Classification (NCBI taxonomy): domain Eukaryota; kingdom Metazoa; phylum Arthropoda; class Malacostraca; order Decapoda; family Porcellanidae; genus Petrolisthes; species Petrolisthes cinctipes. The sequence continues at coordinate 609,359 of JAWQEG010000144.1, forward strand.
CAACTGAAAAATTAATAAAGCAGATGAGTAACTAACCAGGCTCTCAATGTTGGTACACTGTATTCAATTACCGGTATACACCAAACAACAATAGCCTACATCTAATATAGATAATATAATATAAATAATCAAATATATACCAGGTATACTAAGGGTCGATTCCAGTGGTATTCGTATGTTCGCTTCCTAACCAACCACATTCGTAAGGCTTCATTATTTTCCAAAAGCTGAGTGTCTGCATTCACAAAATCTATCAAACAGTTAGATAATGATGATCACTGCACAGTTTTTACTCACCATATTCATAAAATCATTCAGCCATAAGTCATTTACACGGCTAAAATTCTTGTTTGCATGCATACAAACCACTACGAACGACTGTGGAATCGACCCTAAAAGCATACTGAATAGTACACCAAACAACACTTTCAGTAAATAAACACAAATAAAATACAAATAATGTAGAATACCAGTAATCCAGATATTAATACATTATAATACAATCTAAATACATGTATGAACTCAAATTCAGCAGTTTCATATTTAGTGCATGTAAACTTGTTGTTTTATGCAGAATTCAATCGCCAATTTCACTTGTAAAATATCATACAGTACTTTTTTTATATAAGAGGAAAGAAAATAGCACTATCCTTTAAACACAGGCTAAGTAAATCACTTAGTCTGAATGGGAATGATTAACACAAGCCTGGGAAAACATTTGGTGGTCTTCAATGAGGGACTGAGCATAAAATGAAGTAATGGATACTCTCTATCTATAGCTCCGACGCCTCGTTCCCTCCGGGAAGTACCTTCAAGGGGATGGCCAAGGCAAAAGTGTCTCCAATTCTTACTGTTCCAACACTCCCCCCTTACTTAGTCAAACCCTACTCTGCCCCTCACATTTCTCTCCCTTACATACTCTTCCACTTTGTTCTGCCTCTCACACCAGGTGCCACAACTTCACTTCCATTTACCTTCTTTACAAACTCCTCACTTTGCATTCTCTCCACGTCCAAACCACCTCAATGTACAGTATTATTACGCTTCACCCTCTCAACCACCCCACACTCAAAATCAATTGCCTTCTCACTCATACCACATCTCTCATACACACTCTTATTACTTTCTTCATCCCACCTAGTAAATCCACATGCTCCTCTCAAGTACCTCATTTCCACTCCACCTATTCTAGACTGATTAGCCCAACTCCATGTTCATATCTCTGATGAATATGTCAGTGTTGGCAGGATTATACTATTTCTTAGTCCCCTTTTCACTTCCATACTTACACTTCTACCCTTCATAATACTCCCCAGTGATCTTATGACCTGTCTACCCTTCATTGCTCTCTCCCTAATTTCTCTTTCCATACTTCCATGTTTACACAGAACTGATCCCAAGTACTTAAACTCCTTCACTTCCTCCATCTTCTCACCCCTCAGAGTTATCTCACACCTAGTCCCAGTTGGTATGCCCACTCTGCAAGGTGTGGCAAAGTCAATCACTTCAGTTTCTGCTCTTTCAAATACCATCACATTTCTTTTACCCACATTCACCTTCAGTTTCCATCGTTTACACACGGACTGACTCTCATCTACATACCACCCTCTGCAACTCCATTTCACTCTCGGCCATCAACACAGTGTCATCCGCAAATAAACTCGCCACCAAGGACCAATTTACTCCATTCAGCCTCAGCTTCACCCCCAGGCCATTCACTTTGGCCTTCATTTCTCTCATACAACCATCCATATATATATTTAAAAAAAAACAACCATGGTGACATAATACATCCCTGTCTCAGCCCTACACTAACATTAAAACTCTCATTTAGATCACCCTCTACCCACACACATGCTTTTGACTCTGCATAAAAGGCCTCAATGCCTTTCAGCTGACACCGTAAATCCTCAACACCTCCGTCATAGCTCTCCTACTAACCCTATCATATACCTTCTCCTAATCCATGAAGGCAGCATACAACTTCTTACCCTTCCCAATACATATCTCCAATGTTGATTTTAATGCAAATATCTGGTCCAAACATCCTCTACCCTTTCTGAACCCTCCCTGCTCCTCACTAACTTTATTCCCTGTTACTTCAATCAGTCTCTCAATAAGAACCTTTCTCGGTACACTAAGAAGGCTTACTCCCCTATAGCTACCACACTCATCCTTACTCCCCTTCCCCTTATACGAAGGTACAATTATGACTCTCATCCAATCCTCTGGCACCTCTCCCTGCCTCCAGGCCAATGTACATATGAGCAACATCCACTTCACCACTACCTCACCCCCACACTTTAACATTTCAGCAGTTATCCCATCCATCCCCGGTGCCTTTCCCATCTTCAACTTTCCTATTGCTTTCCTAACCTCATCTATCCCTAGTTCTCCCTGTACACCCTGTCGTCTACCTGCCTCCATCCCCATGCATGTCACCACCGCCTCCCCTCCCCTCATTCATCAAACGATCAAAATGCCTCTTCCACACTTCTTTCATTTCCTCACTTCCACTCACAGTGACTCCATCCTCTCTCTTCATTCTCACATTACCAGACTTTCCTTCCCCTCTTTCTCTTTTAACTTCCTTCCAGAATAATTTCTTGTTTTCTCTAAACTTCTCACTTAGTTTCCTACCAAACTCCTCATCCACTCTCCTTTTATTCTCACTAATCATCCTCTTCACTTGCCTCTTACATACATTATATTCTCTCTTCCACCTCCTCTGTAATGTTCTCCTATATATCTTCCTTTTCTTCTCTACTGCATCTTTCACTTGTTTTGACGACAAAGTGATGGATACAGGTATATATTCACTGTATATGGAGAGTCTACTGTAATTGCCTCATTTAAACTTACCGAGGATAATCCATTGTTGACGAGTGGTTCAAGGAAAGCAGCAAGTTTGTTTACACCATAACGATTAACTCCAGGTAGACTGGACACAGGTTGTACTGCATCACCATCATCACTGACACACACAATACAACAAACAATTAACCCCTGATAATAATTAACTCTTGGTAATATTGTAATTAACTCCTGATAATATTCAACTCCAGGTAATAATTAACTCCAGGTAATAATTAACTCCTGATAATAATCAACTCCCAGTAATAATCAACTTCTGGAAATAATTAACTCAAGGTAATAATTAACTCAAGGTAATAATCAACTCAAGGTAATAATCAACTCCAGGTAATAATCAACTCCAGGTAATAACACACACAAAAATAATAAATTTCTGGTGACTGAATAAAAAGAAATCAATACTACAGTGTAATGTCAAAACAATAGATACACTCTATCCTCGATTCAACCAGACCTAACCAATTATCCCTCAATTAGGACTAGGACAGCATCTGGAGTTAGGTTAAGTAACGTTAGGTTGGGTTGGGTTATGTAAAATCTCTTTACTCACAAAAATTAGGTAAAAAATTAATATGAAACCTAAAACTATGCAAGAAATTCAAACTGAAAACAAAAAAGAGTTTGAAAAGTCAAAATGGGGATGTTACTGATAAATCTCCAGATAATGTTTTGCAAGTGTTGTTGATGGCATACACAATGAAGATTGGATACATGAGATTCCAAGGATGTATCTCAGTGTTGGTGCTTTGCCATTTCCTTAATGTTGGGTTGAAGTAGCCACTGTGAAGGATACGTTTGGCTGTTGGTTCATAGGAGGCCATCATCTGCAATGAAAAATACAACCTTTAATAGTGTTAAAAGATCTAGAGCACCTGATTCTTCCAAACTATTCCAAGCAACCAGCCACCATAATTATTTTTAATCTGGTACTGTGTCCTGGCATACTTTTGTGGAATCAAGGCGCTCCAACGTACCAAAAGTACAGCATACTTTCCCCTTAACCCCAGCAAGGATTTCCTGCCTTTACCAATTTCATGCCCATTATAAAACTTGGGCAGGTTATTTTTTCTTGGTCAATATGGGTTGTAAGAAGGATTACCATGATTGATTGATATTAGGTGCCGTAACAGCAAGGTCATATTGTGCCAGGTGATAGCGAGAGGTGAGACAGCAAGCAGGAAGGAAATAGAAAGAAAAGAGGGACAGTTGAAGAGCTGAAAGGGAGTAGATGGGGCCGAAGCGGTGCCAAAACCCTAAAAGTATTGCCCACATCACTACAGGGAATACCCCCCTGCGGGTTTGTAAGAACATTTGTGGTGATCATGATGGTGTGGTATCATTACGATGGCTCTGTAGTATGTCTATGGGGTCAACATACTGGCACTATACCATTGTCAACAATACAGATTCAATTAGCCCTCAACATTCGTGGGGGTTAGGTAACACACACACCTGCCAATGTTGAAAATCCATGAATATTTGCTGCCCCCCATAAAAGAACCCCTGGACTCAATGTAACACTTATAATTCAACACATAAAAACAGGGAATGATGGATTATCTAAATATAGTTGGGAAAAAATTGTGTTTCCATTTCTGTGGCTCTTCGTAAGCTGTACCCTCCAATATTATTGGCCAGGTATCGAGGAAAACTCGACCCAATGGCAAGAGTTGGCTCAGGTTTCCCAATTTTAACATTGATGTACTATATATTTATACAAAGTCACATCATTATAATATATGTTGTGCGTTTTCCACCACTCAAAAACCATATGCTCCGTAATTATCCAATATATTGCCGTTTTCTATTACGATGTTTCTACCTTCTTTAACCACTAATTTATACCTTTCTAAGACACTTTTCTTGGGAAATGCCCCATTTCCAAGATAGGACATATTCAAATTAGCTTAATTTACCTAACCTAGACTGCAGCAGACTACCGGGACCGAACCTGGGCAAACTACCAGGACCGAACCTGGGCAAACTACCAGGACCTAACCTGGGCAAACTACCAGGACCTAACCTGGGCAAACTACCGGGACCTAACCATGGTAAAGTACCGGGACCTGACCGGGGCAAACTACTGGAGCCTAGCCTGATGTAGCAAAACTGCTACAAAATGGCAATATACTGGATGAATAACTAATACTTCCCCAAAAATTGTTGGATATGTGGGTCGGGGCTGCTTCAAAAATAAAACATTATGGTATATTATAATATAACATCAAAATCACTCATACCATATAAACACATTGCTTACCCAGTCTTTTTTATTCTATGTTCCAACACTGTACATGGCTTCATCAAGCCTGTTACCGTGGTCCAGGATAACTGCTACACACACACACACACACACACACACGTTACAACTTCCGAACTAGGTACCCAGCCACAGAGGGAGGGAAGTAATTCCCAAATATTGCAGCTGTTATGGTACCAGCGAGGGTGTTTTACGACATTCGGTGGCATTATAGTTAGTGCCTGAAATTCAAATCGTAAGAGTAAATACTCTCAGGCCCTCACCTAAAAGGAATCGATCTCCCGACTGATAGATTACTAGTCTAGCACACTAATTACTTGGCCACCTACCATACAGATATTTCAACAAATATAAACAAGGAATGATGGCTTGATAAAAAAAAAGCTAAGATTTAAGATGAAGGTATATATCCAGTACATTGCTGTTTTGTAGCAGTGTTGCCACATCCGGCTAGGTCACAATAGTTTGTCCCAGTCAGGTCCCAGTATGGTATATTACCACGGTTAGGTCCCTGTAGTTTGCCCAGGTTAGGTCCCGGTAGCCTGCTGCGGTCTAGGGGAGGAGGCGGTGGCAGAGTGGATAAAGTGATGGACTGCGAATGGCAAGAGCACTGGTTCGAGTCCACGAAAAAAACGTCTGGGCTTTTCCCGAGGTGATCTGATGAGTCCAGCTGTTAGTCAACTACCCTGGCTACGCCAACTCGTCAAGAGAATACCTCCTACAACGTCGTCAACTCACAACATAGAAGAAGCTAGACCATATTCCAAGATGCTGTGAGTGACAGTGTAGCTACCATCTCCTGATAGTGACATGTATAAATATGGTGTCGTCATCTAATGGGTCAGAAGGGAAGCTACGGTACCAACATCACCATGAAGCTCCACTGTCTCATCTAGTGCGACACTCAATTATCTCGGGGCCTCGCAAGAGTCACGGGCTACTGACAGCCTACAGTCCCGAGGTTGAGGTATAGAAGAAAAAAAAAAAAAAAAAGAGGGTAGGTAAGGTCAGGCTTATTCCAAAATGCCCCATATGAAAATAGGCTACCCTATCTTGGAAATGTGACACTTCCTAAGAAAATGCCATAGAAGAAAAGTGTCAAAGAATGGTATAAATTAGTGGGTAAAGAGGGTAGAAACATTGCAATAGAATACAGTAATATATTTGATAATTACCCAATATTTTACCCATTTTAGTAAATCTCTATTCTATTGCCATTTTCTATTATGATGTTTTAACCTTCTTTACCCACTAATTTATACCATTCTAAGACACTTTTCTTCTATAGCATTTTCTTCAGAAATGCCCCATTTCCAAGATAGGGTATATTTAAATGGGGCATTTTTAAGTTAGCCTAACCTTACCGAACCTAACCTAGACCGCATCTGACTACCTGGACCTAACCTAGGCAGTCTACCTGGACCTAACCTGGGCAGACTACCGGGACCTAACCTGGGCAAACTACCGGGAAATACCGTGGTAAAGTACAGGAAACGACCGAGGCAAAATACTGGGACCTAGCCGGAACTGGTAACACTGCTACAAAACGGTAATTCTTTCATTAAATACAGTCAGATCTGGCATCACAGCTATAAAACGGCAATAGTGTAGATAAATACCGGTGTCTTATAATGGTATCAATTAGTGGGTAAAGAGTGTAAAAACATCATTATAGAAAATGGCAATAGTATAGATAATTACCATAAATACTTAGATGTTTTTAGAAAATGGCAATAGTATAGATAATTACCATAAATACTTATCTATATGTTATAGAGTTAGTCTGACTTTACTTGACCTAACCAAACCTAATCTGTGCCAGAATAAACTACCGGGATCTAACCTGGACAAACATAGGTAGCGTTTCCAACATGATCAATATGCACCGTCACACTCACACTGGGAATTTACGGTAAATATTGAAAGAAGTACCGTTATTGCGTAAAGGTTTTTCTACCTTCATTACCCACTTATTTAGACCATTCTAGGACTATTTTCGGTATTTATTGACAGAATTACCGTATTGAAACAGTGTTGCCAGATCCAGCTAGGTCCCAGTATTTTGCCCCGGTCATTCCCTGTACGGTACTTTACCACGGTTATTTCCTGGTAGTCTGCCCAGGTTAGGTCCCGGTAGTCTGATGCGGTCTAGGTTAGGTTAGGTTAGGTTAGGTTAGGTTAGGTTAGGTTAGGTCAGGTACGGTCAGGCTAATTTCAAAATGCCCCATTTGAATATGCCCTATCTTGGAAATGGGGCATTTGCGGAGGAAATTCCATAGAAGAAAATAGTCTTAGAATGGTCTAAATAAGTGGGTAATACAGGTAGAAAAACCGTACTCAATAACGGTAATTCTTTCAATATTTACCCTATTTTCTTCTATGGCATTCCTCCGCAAATGCCACATTTCCAAGATATTCAAATGGGGCATTTTGAAATTAGCCTGACCTTACCTAACCTAGACCGCATCAGACTACCGGGACCTAACCTGGGCAGACTACCAGGGCCTTACCTGGGCAAACTTCCGGGAAATAACCGTGGTAAAATACTGGGACCTAGCCGGATCTGGCAACACCGCTACAAAACGGTAATTCTTTCAATAAGTACCGAAATGACTTCATAAAGCAAAAAGAGGTATTTATTGAAAGAATTACCGTTTTGCAGCAGTGTTGCCAGATCCGGCTAGGTCCCAGTATTTTACCCCGGTCATTTATTGTACTTTATCACGATTATTTCCTGGTAGTTTGCCCAGGTTAGGTCCCGGTAGTCTGATGCGGTCTAGGTTAGGTTAGGTTAGGTCAGGTCAGGTAAGGTCAGGCTAATTTCAAAATGCCCCATTTGAATATGCCCTATCTTGGAAATCGGGCATTTGCGGAGGAAATGCCATAGATGAAAATAGTCTTAGAATGGTCTAAATAAGTGGGTAATGAAGGTAGAAAAAACGTACGCAATAACGGTAATTCATTCAATATTTACCCAAAAAGATCACCAACCAAAATAGGGAGGAAATTGGTAAATACCAAAAATTTCGTCTTCCATTTCTGTGTCTCAACTTAAATATTGCCAAAATGAGTGTCAACATTACTTAAATCACCCGAGAACATCCCTGGGAAATATATTGGTGAACCTATGTTGTGCATTGTACAATTGTAAAGTTAAACATCCAGATGTAACTCGTATTCACATATACCAATAATAACAAATACATTAAATTATATCTGTCATTGTGAATGAAACTGCAATAATTACTTTTCATTTACTGGATTGCTAATAATACCATCATAAGTTGCATAAATAGCAATATATAACTTGTTGCAACACAGCTGCTTAACTTACTTACTACACCGGCTGCTGTGCCTGTCTGCCAGTGTTGCCAACTTACCATATCTGAATAGCAAAATTATGCTAGTTATGGCAACACTGCTGTCTGACGTCAGAATCAGCACCACACAGAGCTACACACATTATAAGGTGGATTAGTGATATTTTCGTTACAGAGCGGATAAAAGCACCAAACTTGGCATGAGGCTTCCTTAGTGTGTAATGATGAATTTGAGAAGGGGTGCCCTCCGGAAACTTTAGAAAATTCATAGATTCCCTATAGTGAAAGTGGAAAATTTTCATTTTCTTAAGATTAAAATAATCGTGATTTAGCAATGTACGTTGGAGATGCATAAAATTTGATAACACATTTCTTAAAGGAATTTAAATTTTACATCTTTTTTGTTCTATGCACTTTTTTTGATCCAATTCACCTTTTAAGAGATAATGATTTTTTTTTAGTTTTTTTAGCTTTCTTTTTTTACTGCAATAAAACTATAATTATTAGAGGTACATTAAATTTGAAGCTACTGTTAGAAAGGGAATTAAATTTTGCGAATTTTTTATATTCGTGACACTTTTTTTATCTGATTCACCGTTTACGAGATATTGAGGGTTTTTATACAATGTATAAACAATTTACATTATCATACTGCCTCCTCCTTGTCCAATTATATTCAATAGTGATAGCACGTTGTAACTCGGGAGTTATTTCTTCTTTTTCAGCGTATCATCATGGAAATGAATTGGAGTCGTTGTGTGATTTGCCAACAAGACACTTCGGAACCTTTGAAGTGTCCATTGCAAAGCCGTGACCCAAGTGACAAGACAGGTGTGTACGCATCGTTCCTGAACAATGTTGAGCAGTTCAGTGTCATTGATGCTGTTCCAGTTGAACTTTTGTTTGGAAATAATGAAACAGTTGAAAATTTTGTTTCTCATTCTGCTGAATGGCACAAGTCTTGTCATTTGAAATTCAGTAGTTCTAAGTTAGCAAAGACAAAGAAAAGAACACATAAACATGATACTGAAGAGAGAAGGCCCAGAAAACGCAAATCATTGGAAGCTACAAAATGTTTCCTCTGTGAAAAAGGGGAAGAAAGTGTTCTTCATGAAGTTTCAACCTTTGATACAGACAAAAATATTCGGGACATGATCACTGAGCTGAACGACACCCAACTCTTGACTAGAATTTGTGGAGGGGATCTAATGGCAATGGAAGCTAAATATCATCTGTCTTGTATGGTCAAGTTGAGAAATCGCCATCGCAGTCTTATTCGCAAGCAAAGCCAAGTACCTGATGACATAGATAGCAAAATGAATGAGTCTCGGGCTTTTGTAGAACTGACTAGATACATTGAAGAAGCTGTCACATCTGGAACTCACCTCTTCAAATTATCTGAGATCCAGTCTCGCTCCAGAACAGGTGGAGTGTGGACGTACTCGTGGCGCTCTGCCTCCATTCTCGTTTGTGTTGTTGTTTTGTGTTGTTTTGGAGCTCTTGTTTGTATTTTTTGTGTTGTTTGTGAGTTCTTGTTTATGTGTTGTTGTTTCTGTGGTGTTGCTGGTGTTGTTTGTCTGTTGTGGTTCTGTGTATAGTTTTGTTGTGATTGTCTGTGTGTGTGTGTGTGTGTCCCTGGCTGATTTAGTGTTTAGTTGTTTGTGTTGTTGTTTCCTTTCCATCTAGGCCTTGCCTGGCCTGATGGAGAGTGCGGATTCCTGCTTGGAGGCCGACTTGGCAATGTCGGAGGAAGACGAGTCTCCAATTGAGGATCACTGGCCTGAGCTGCCTTCTCGCAACCCTCCCCCCCTCTCCTCGGTCACTCCGCAGCTCAGGTTGCAGCCGTCCACCTCCTCAACCTCTACCAAGCGACCTGTTGATGCCTCGTCCGACTCCTCGCAGGATTCCGATGGTGTGGACTGTTTGCCTCCAGCTGCCAAGACTGCCAAGGGTGCTTCAGCTGTGCACGACGTACCTTCTCTGCCTCACCCTGGTGTTTCTTCTTTGTATACCAACTCCTTGCCCTCGTCCAACCTTCCTGCTTTTGCCTCGAGAGATGCCTATGTCAAACTCTCCTTCTCTGGAAACCCATCTACGGACACAAAGCTGCGTTGGTTGTCTGATGTCAACAGGGCCTTCCAGTTGCAGCGTGAACTGGCTGAAGTCAAGATGGCTGCTGTCACCTCCCGGTTTGTCTACATCTCTAGGAAGCGTCAGGACATCATTGATAGAGTGAAGGCTGGTGAATTTTTATCTCTGCCTCTCATTCTTGAAGACTCACCTGAGAGGCCTCGTAAGTTCCCCAGCTACATCCTCACCCGTTTTCCTATTGATGTTGACCCGAAACTTGCCAAAGGATACCCTGGTGTGTACTTTGCCCGTCGTTTTTTCCAAGATGGTTCCCCCATTAGCCGTATTGTTGTTGTCTGGAGTCAACCCGATCCACCTCCAAATGAGATTTCCTTTGATTTCCTCCCTTGTCTTCCACCGTGTGAGGTGAGGAAACTTCATAATGACCAGCCTTGGTGCTACAGGTGCTGGGGTTAAAGGTTAAAGGTCCGCCACGGAGTGGCAGTCAATGGGACAGAGTGTATCACACACTATGTGTATGAAACACAACTATAGCACGCATCACAAGGATGATGAGTGGCCCAAAGACCTCTCTACCCACGTGAGACCCGAGTCAGCTTCAGCTATGGCTGCGTAAGCAGGAAGACCTCAGACAGCTGACTCAAACCCCCCACCCCCTGCTCACAGGGGTGGTAACCTCTGGCATCAGTGAAAGATTTTTATCGTGTCCCGAGCAAGGATCGAACGCTGGGCCACAGGATTGCAGCCGCAGACTCTAGCACTGTGCTAGCCAGAAGCTAAGGGTGTGGGGCATATCTCCCGGTACTGTTCTGCCAGGCCGAAATGTGCATGGTGTGCGGCCGACCATGATTCCAAGACGTGTCCTGTCAGGGGTGAACCATCACGTCCTGCTGCCTCCACCTCTGAGCCTTCACCTCCTGAAGATACGTCTCGATGGAAGTGTCCACGATGTCTTCAGCCAGGGGTTAACGTGTGGCATGGATGTACTCGACGTAAGGTCCAGGATCGTGTCTCTACTATTGCTCCGCCTCCACCACCACCACCACCACCACCACCACCTCCCCAGTCTGCTCCTCCTACCAGCCCTGCTCCTCCTACCAGCCCTGCCTCACCTCCAGACCTGGCCCTCCGCAAGTCTGTTGCTACCCACATGGCACGATGTACGGCTCTCGAAAACCGCTTTTCTGCCCTTGAAGCCAGGATTGATGGGCTGGTTGCCGCTCAGGCTGCCAATGACTCCAAACTCTCCACCTTGGTTGAGGCTCAGCAGGCCATCATCTCAACTGTCACTACCCTTACCGAAAAGATAGATACTGTTGCATCTCGCCTTGAAAAGCTTTTCGAGTCAGTCCCTTCTCCTGGTCCATCTTCTTCTCCAGGTCGCTCATCTGCCCCCACTCACCGGACTTCTACCTCCAAATACAGAGTTCGCTAGTGATTGCCGGCTGGATGTCATCTCCTGGAATGTATGTGGTATCACCAGTTATGCTAAGCTCACTCAACTCAAGGCCTATGTTTTTCGTCATCATCCCAGTGTTATTTTTCTCCAGGAAGCATTTCCAGGACGGCCACTCGCTGCTGGGCAAGCTCCTCCTCTCTCAGGTTATGTGCCATATGTTCATCTGGTAAGGAATGGTCTCCTGACTTACATACATAGCTCCTTGCCACATCGCCTTCTCCGTACCTCCACTGATCCTGACATGACCTTTCAGCTATTTGAGGTTCTACCTGGGAATGGAGTACTCCAACTATGTAATGTCTATTCTGCCCCAGCTAGACTCACTCTTGAGGCTCTTCCTTCTCCAACAGTGCGTGGTATGGTGTATATGGGAGATTTTAATGCTCGGCATTCTGATTTGGGTGATGGTACTGGCTCTATTAATCGTAATGGTGTTCGTCTCCTTTCATACATCCGCAAGCATCATCTGACACACTGGGACACTGGCGGTGCCACTCATTGCCGGGGAGGTACTCTGGATTACATCCTCTCGTCTGGCCTGATAGCATCTCAGGTCCAGTGCTCCTCTGTGCCAGACTTATTCTCTGATCACATTGCTCTTCGGTTTCATTATTCTCTAACTGCTGGGTCGGGTGCTTCAGCCACTCGTTTGCGTATTGCTGTGCCCCCTAAATATTGCCCGACTTACATCTTATTTATGGCCCATGTATTCCCTACATTTGACATATCATCAGCTGAACAGTTGTACTCTGATCTTGTATCTGCTACTCATGACTTTTATAGGCTATACGTCTCCCGGCCACACCTCCAGCATCGCCATACTGCCCACTCCTGGACGCTGGATGCACGTATACAGGAGGCAAAGGAGGAGGCTGAACGTGATGGCCTATTGTTTCAAGCCAACCCAACCCCTGACCTACTCCATCGTTACCAGATGTCTAGGGACGCTTTAGTTGCCCTGCAGGATTGTGCTCACACTGAGTCTTGGCAGCGGTTCACGGACAGCATCAACCAGCAAACAAGTGTGGCTTCTATGTGGCACCTCATCCGTCGGGTTGTTAAAAAGACACCGGCCACTGCTCGTCATCACACTCCTGCCGACTATGCCAAACAACTTGTCGATGCCTGGTCAGAACAATCTACCCAAGCCAGTCTACCCATCCACATACAAGATGCACTCGCTTCCCGTGCTGCTGTCCATCGGCTACGTCTAATGTCTGCTCTGTTACAAGATGATGACGATGATGCAGAGGAGATAACTGAGGAGGAGTTGCGCCGTGCTCTCTCTCGGGGTAAAGCTTCTTCCCCTGGTGATGATGGTATTACTTATGCTGTGCTGCGTCTACTTCAACAAGTTCCTGGGAACCCTCTACTTCGACTGTACAATCTTTGTCTTCGTGACGGTTGTGTACCACGAGCCTGGACCAGCAGCACAATAATACCCATCCCTAAGCCCGGCACTGCGAAGTTCAGGCCTATTTCCCTTACTTCCTGTTTCTGTAAGGTTATGGAGAGAATCTTACTCAATCGTCTCATGTACAGACTGCAGGATCGCCTTTCTCCATGGCTGTTTGGTTTCCTTCCCCAGCGGAGCACACATCACTGCCTAGTTGACCTGTACTCTCGCCTTTCCAGGGACAGTGTGGTGGCCTTCATTGACCTTCGAAGTGCCTTCGATGTTGCTAATAGAGACGTCATTTTGGATCAACTGGTTGACTTTGGGATAAAGGGTAATCTACTACGGTGGATTTGGGGCTACCTGAGTAACAGGACCTCCCATGTGTTTTTCAGTGGTGCACTCAGTCCTTTGCGCAGTTTTCATCTTGGTACGCCTCAAGGTGGTGTTCTCAGCCCATTGTTATTTAATATTCTGATGCATCGGTTGCTCACTTCTCTCCCTGATATACCTGGAACTACAATTACATGCTATGCTGATGATATCTGTGTTCATTCTACCTCACCAAGGGATCTCCAGCGGTTTCTTGACTCCTTCTCTGTGGTCTCCTCTCACTGTGGCATTATTGTCTCCCCAGATAAGAGCAGAATATTCACCTGCCGCCTTCCTCAAGCTCAGCCAGTGTTCACCATTGGAGGGACTGTCATTCCCATGTGTTCCCAGTACTGCTACCTGGGTGCTCCAGTCAATATTTGGCCGATTGTCCCTGCCAGACCTCAAGACCATCCCATTGTCCAGGACTTATTGGGTCGTCTCCAGCGCCGACTTACACCACTTCAATGGCTATCTAACAACTCCTCGGGCATCTCCATCCCAGTAGCCAGAACCATCTATATTGCTTTTATCCGTTCAGTTGTTGATTACCTCTCCCCTGCTTTGATTCAACTTCCCAGGGCTACTCTGGAAACTTTAGAAAAATTTCAGAATAGAGCAATGAGAATAATTCTCGGCTGTCCAATGTCGACCAGGATAGTGAACATGCAGCGTGAGTTGCGTCTTCCCCCATTAATCGAGAGAATTTATTGTAATGTTACTTGCTTCACTGTCAAGTGCCTCCATTTCGCACATCTTTCACCCCATTACTCTCAGTTAGTCAGGACTTCTCTTAGACCAAACTACCCGGTCCCTCCCATACTGCCTGCTGGACGTACTCTTATAAGGTCTGTTTCCTCTGTGCTCCGTGGTCTTAATATAGATATAATGGTTGCAGACGTACCCCCAGGGCCCCCTCCATGGATGCTACCAACACCTCATGTGAGCTTTACACCTACTTCCAAGTCGGAGCTGCCTTCTCTACAGCGGCAGTTGGCTCTAGAACACATAGAAACAGTGACTTCCTCCATCACAGATCCATACTGCCTCTACACTGATGGCTCATTGCAGGTGGATGGTGCAGCAGGTTGTGCTGTTTTCTCGCCTGACCTGGAGTCACCTCCAGGGGGCTGGGTTGGCCGTCGTCTCTGTAACCACTCTAGCTCAACATTGTGTGAACTGTATGCCATTCTGGATGCTGTTAGTGTTGTTTGTCAACGTGGAGTGAATGCTGCCATTTTTTGTGACTCCAAACCTGCCCTTCATTCCCTCTCTAGTGTTCAGCCCACACACTCTACTGTTGTTCAGCAGATTTTATCGTTTTTGGCCTTATTGCGTCATCGTAAATTGACTGTCAAATTTTTATGGGTGCCATCCCATGTAGGTTTACGTCACAATGGTACAGTTGACAGACTCGCAAAGGAAGCCTGCCATCTGCCTCCTCGTGGTGCTGGACGTCCTCTCTCCCTGACATGTTACCTCTCTAAAGTCCGCTCCGCCGCTCTCCTCCCTGTACGGCGACGTAGGGATGCAGAGAGGCCCTTCAGCATCTCCATCACCCATTACGAGTCTGTATGCCGTCACAAATATTCCTACCGTCGTCGAGGCCTCATGGTTCGGAGGCACAATGTAGTCTCTGCTCGTTTGAGGCTTGGTTACCGGCCACCGTGGCAGGTTGCTGGGATGCAGGGTGAGCCTCCCTTCACTGAGTGTCGCTTGTGTCGAGCGCCTCGTGCTAACACTATAGAGCACTATTGCCTAGCCTGCCCCACTGTCCGACACTTGCTGCCCCAGGGCCTGCCACTTGATGTGGTTTGTCGACACCTGCTGAACCATCAGGTTCTGGAGGAACTTCTGGTGCGCCACCCTCGTTTTGGTGGATTTAAGTAGGTCATGATGTAAATATTTGTCTGTATGCTTGTGCTTCATTCTGTTATGTTTTCGTGATGTGTGTGTGTGTGCGCATGTGTGTGTGCTTGTGTGTGTGTGTGGTCATTGGGTTCTTGTGAGTCCCGCCTACCCTTGTGTACTGTTGTCTGCCTATTGACTGACGCTACGGCGCAATGAATTAAAAAAAAAAAAAAAAAAAAAAAAAAAAATCTGAGATCCATTCTTTTCATGTGACTCGTCTTGAGGAACTGAACATTAACAAACAAGTGAACAAGACACGGCTGAAGGATCGCCTGCTACAAAAATTCCCTGCGGCACAAGAGCAGTCATATGGAAAAAACTCTGTTCTTGTATTCAAGGAAGACATGAAGAATATTGTGCACGATGCTGTGAAGACTCGAAAATTTTCAGAAGATGCACTTATTCTATCCAAAGCTGCTATGATCGTCAGAAAGGATATCTTGAGCCATAAAGGGTTTACTTTCACAGGTTCATTCTCAGCTCAATGTCAAGAAGACTCTCTACCCTCAAGTCTTAAAGCGCTTGTTTCCATGATCTTGAATGGCTCCAATCTGAAAGATCAGAGCAAGAATGACTCCCAGGCAACACTTACTATTGGCCAGACCATCGTATTCAACACCAAAAAAAGGACCTCTCATTCTGCTGGTAAGCCCATGCATATTCTGGAGCGTGAACAACCTCTCCCCATTTACATTGGCATGAATGTGCATGCACTGAGGAGGAGCAAGACTCTCATACAGCAGTTATTCCATATGGGCATCTGTATTTCATATGACAGAGTTATGGAGATCGAAGACTGGATTGCTACTTCTTCCTGTGAACGCTTTAGAGAAGATGGAGTGGTTGCTCCTGCATGTCTACGAAAAGAGTTGTTTCACAGTTGGCGCCTTGGACAACCTAGATCATAACCCCAGCTCAACCACTTCCCAAGTTCATTCCATGGGACTGGAGTTAGCCTTTTTCAACTGCCGACCAAGATGGAAGCTGGTGTTAACAGACCTCCCATTACGATACCACCTTCTGGAAATGCAAAACACTCGCTTCCTGACAGCTACGCTTTTGTCCCAGCCGTTGCTTTGAAGACCACAGCTGTCGCTGTGCCAGAGTGTAGTTTATCTGAAGTTACGAGCTGCTTAGATGAAGCTATAACACAGGAATGCAGGTCGATAGAAGATGCACTGCCCCATCTGGAGACAAAATTAACTTGTGGAGATGCCATTGCATGGGCTGCCTACCACGCCTCCATACAACCTCCAGTAGAAGATCCTCCAGCATTACATGCACTCCTTCCACTTTTCTATGAAAAGTCTGCCACTCCTGCTATGATCAAGCACGGCATGGATGTTCTGAGACAAGCAGTAGAATTCCTAAATCCTGGTCAAATCCCTGTCACAACATTTGACCAACCTCGGTTTGCTCTAGCAAAGTGCATATCCTACAGTGGAAATGGCCAGACACTCATGATGAGAAAGTACATGTCGTTATGCTAGGCGGTCTTCATACAGAAATGGCCCTCTGGAATACATTGGGGGATGTCTTGGATGGTTCTGGTTGGACAACAGCCCTCACGGAGGCAGGTGTAGCATCAACTGGGACAGCTAATTCATATCTGAAAGCAGCACACCTAACTCGTACCATGCATGCCCACCAAACAACTCTCTTGACCCTGCACAATCTCCAGAAGGAGGCTTTTCTTCTCAGTGAGGGTTCCAAAGACTTTGTGTGCTTTAACGCCTGGAAAAACGACATGCAGAAAGAGTCCCACTTTCATGTACTGGGACCTGGTCATGAAATATGAAACCTTAATTCTCATCTTCATCAGAGCTCACAGAGAGAAAAATTTCCCTTTGTATGTACAAGTCTTGGAAGAACTAGTACCACTCTTCTTTGCCTTGGATCACCAAAACAATGCACGATGGATGCCTGTCCACATAAGAGACATGAAATCCTTGCCTGTATCCATGCTTGTTAGTTGATGTGGGAGATACTGAACTGATTTTAACAATAACCCCAATAACTCGTAAACGGTGAATCAACTGAAAGAAATGTCATGAATAAGAAAGATGCTAAATTTAATTTCCTTTCTAAGAGTGGTTTAAGAGTTAGTGTATCTCTAATCAATATTGTTTTATTGCAGTTAGAAAAAAAAGCTAAAAAAACTAAAAAAAAATTCATCTCTTAAAATGTGAATTGGATAAAAAAAAGTGCATAGAACAAAAAAGATGTAAAATTTAATTTCCTTTAAGAAGTGTGATATCAAATTTTATGCATCTTCAACCAATATCGTTTAATCAAGAATTTATTATCTTACAAAAATGGATTTATTTTTCACCTTCAGTATAGGGTATATATATACAGGGTTATTCAAAACTACATTTACAAAATGACAGGGTAAAGTCCTGACATGATGTTAAACATATTTCCATATGTAATTTTCAAAAATTTAAAAAGTTAATGACAGACATGAAATGATCGAACACTTCTAAAATTAACTCCTCCCCCCCACAGCACCCCGTGTTCTCTCTCGGGTAGACGAGGGAACTTAATACAACTTATGAAGCAATAAACCCTTATCGATCACGGGTATTGTTTTGTGGTCGAGTTACACTTACCGAGTGATACGTGTAGATGCAAGGGCGGTAGTACTAACTTATCTGACATTACAAGAAACACGAAGCCTTGGGATCGATTAAAAGCCAACGGATCTGTTTGAATCCCATGATCGATAAGGGTTTCATTGCTTCATACGTTTTAAAACTTGCCTCGTCCACTTAAGAGAAAGCAGGGGATGAGGTGGGGGTAGGTGTTATTTTAAAGCGTTCGATCGTTCGCCCACGGCAATGGATTTGGCTTTCATGTGTGTAATTAACTTTTTAAATTTTTGAAAATTACATATGGAAATATGTTTAACATCATGTCAGGACTTTACCCTGTCATTTTGTAAATGTAGTTTTGAATAACCCTGTATATAATTTTTAAATTTCCTGAGAGCACCCCTTCTAAAATTCATTACTAGACCCTAATGAAGCCTCATACCAAATTTGATGCTTTTATCCGCCGTGTAACGATAATGGCAAAATTTGTCGCTAATCCACCTGACTACATAGAGCGATCGACCCTGTGTTATTAGATTGGGGAGGAGTGTCACCAGCGAGCCTGCTCGGCGGCCATTTTAAAATGCCCTTTGGCGCGCGCTTTGAACTCCCGTACGTACTTGTATAGTATGTTTCTATCCACAGTTATTGACATTTCCCTGATTTGTAAAGCATTGTATCTTGTTATCTAATTATCCAGGTTTTGTTAAATCAATTAACAAGGCTAAGATAATGACCATACGGAAAATTATGCAAAGAAATTAAACTTAAACTGGTTTATTAAACAAGACAAATATACAGGGTTATTCAAAACTACATTTACAAAATGACAGGGTAAAGTCCTGACATGATGTTAAACATATTCCCATATGTAATTTTCAAAAATTTAAAAAGTTAATGACAGACATGAAAGCCAAATCCATTACCGTGGGCGAATGATCGAACACTTCTAAAATTAACTCCTCCCCCCCACAGCACCCCGTGTTCTCTCTCGGGTAGACGAGGGAACTTAATACAACGTATGAAGCAATAAAACCTTATCGATCACGGGTATTGTTTTGTGGTCGAGTTATACTTACCGAGTGATACGTGTAGATGCCAGGGCGGTACTACTAACTTATCTCACATTACAAGAAACACGAAGCCTTGGGATCGATTAAAAGCCAACGGATCTGTTTGAATCCCATGATCGATAAGGGTTTCATTGCTTCATACGTTTTAAAACTTGCCTCATCCACTTGAGAGAGAGCAGGGGATGAGGTGGGGGTAGGTGTTATTTTAAAGCGTTCGATCGTTCGCCCACGGCAATGGATTTGGCTTTCATGTGTGTAATTAACTTTTTAAATTTTTGAAAATTACATATGGAAATATGTTTAACATCATGTCAGGACTTTACCCTGTCATTTTGTAAATGTAGTTTTGAATAACCCTGTATATAACTGTAATCTGTCTCCCTCTCCCTCCACTTACCTTACATACATACATACATATTACTCTAGTGTGACATTCATACATACATACATATTACTCTAGTGTGACATACATACATACATACATACATACTACTCTAGTGTGACATACATACATACATATTACTATAGTGTGACATACATACATATTATTCTAGTGTGACATACATACACATTACTCTAGTGTGACATACATACATACAGTCGTGGTCAATAATAATCATCCATGTATGGGTAACTTTAATAATTTACTGTGTAATGTTTTCATGTTCACATATTATTTTATTGTTTTAAGCAGTGTGTAGCTGCTTGTATTAAATTAAACGATGGCACTATACCTATTTATTGGAATGTTTATCAGCTAAGGAACAGAGGGAAGCTGTCAAAATCTTACGTGAGTTACTCCTCTATGGATGATTATTTTTGACCACGGCTGTACATACATACATACATATTACTCTAGTGTGACAAACATACATACATATTATTCTAGTGTGACGTATATACATACATACATATTACTCTAGTGTGACATACATACATACACACATTCTAGTGTGACATGCAGATATACACACATATTACTCTAGTGTGACATACATACATTCATACTGAACAATGTGAACATAAAATACTTATCATAATAGAGATTAATTACGTTGTATATATATATTATAAGAAGGTGACTGTGGATGAGAGCCAACGATAGTTTTGTTTATCTAACTCATTTCACCTATTAACCGAAATGTATTTATATTTAATCAGCCATTCACTGATATATCGGTTAAAGAAATACTTATTCATATATTGTGAGTCACTATAATGTAGTTGATATACCATATCATCAATGAAAGACCGAATAAATGAAATAATATCTTACCCTGGCATAAGCTACCAGGGATGGCGGGTTGAGGGGAAGGGCTACTTATCATGGCCGCCAACCCACTTCCGGTGGTGACACGCCAGGGGGGGGGGGGGTTAAGCGCTCTATGTGTGTAGCTCTGTGATCAGCACATTCAGCAGTGATGCCAGATCCAGCTGCCCATAGTTCCATAAATTCACCAACAAAATTTCCCTGTTTAGCCCATGGAGGTATAATATAGAGGAGGCGTCATGAGCCGCTCGTCCTGTACACCCAAAGTGAAGCCAGGGGCGGAGCCTATTACCCTACCCCACATTGACTCAAAACATTGCCCCGGCCGCTATAAACCCACTATAATTATGCTCTTATTTTCTCATATTAACTATAATTAGAGCCAGAAAGAGACTTGAATTTGTTCCATATATGATAACTGCATAAAATTATCCAATTCTGTATATTATCAAAAGTACTTAAACCCATTAACTACCGCCGTTTCCTAGAGCATTACCTCTTCTCGCAAACTTTTCCTAGAAGTATGAATGAAAAAATGAATGAATTAATGAATGAATAGTTTATTTTATGCAAAAAGTATAGTAAAAGAGAAGGCCATAGCTTACACACCAACCCACAAACAGTATTATAAGGGTACAGAGAAATAAGAACAAGTACAGTTGCCCACACATGAATCTGGTACGCCTCGCTACTTGCGAGATACCTACAACGTGAAAGAAAGTGATCAAAAGATATAATTTGTTGACAAGCAGATAGTAATAATATTTTACTGTCTGCCTGTCAACAAACTACATCTTTTTTCACTTAAATTTCCTTTCGTTGTAGCCACCCCACAAGTAACGAGCCATACCAGTTTCATGTGTGGGCAACTGTACAAATGCAAATAAAATTAATTATATAGAGTTCTAGTATGAGACTCTGGAAGGCCTTATGTCACTCTTTAAGTACAGTATATAAATAAGATTATATACAGTAAGATGTGTATAGTGAAGTGAAGATGTGTATAGTGTAGTGAAGATGTGTGGTGTGCTGTGAAATGTGATGTGCAGTGAAAATGTAGCCTACATAATGTAGTGAAGATGTGTATTATGTAGTGAAGATATGTATAGGGTAGTGAAGATTTACATAGTGAAGTGAAGATGTGTGTTGTGTATAGTGTAGTGAAGATGTGTGATGTGTAGTGAAGGTGTGGTGTGTTATGGAGATGTGTGTGTAGTGAAGATGTGTATAGTGTACTGAAGATGTGTATAGGGTAGTGAAGATGTGTATATGTTACTGCAGATGTGATGTGTAGTGAAGATGTGTATATTATGGTGAAGAGATGTGTAGTGTAATACCCAGAACTCGTGTAATAGAGTTCACACTCAGGTGTAGTGTCTTGTATCAAACACATTTTACCACTTATAAGCCACATGAAATCTTACCATGATGGCTGGATGTTACTGCATAAAGTGTGTCATCACTTACTCAGTTCCAGTTCACTCTGATTCACACAAAAACATTATTTTAATCATCAGTCCCAGGCCGTAATTTTACAATTATAAAAACTCTTTTGGCACATTGGCTTAACTTAGACTACGGTACTATAACTTAGACCTAAATTCTCAACAACCTAATAGTCTACGTAGTAAACACAATTATAAATTTAATATCTTTAAAACATTATGAAATATGCTAAAACATTCATAATACAATCTCTCAACACTCGAGTTACCCTACAGGCCAACCCTAACTGGGGCACAAGCAGGTCACCCCATGGAGCCAGTTTACCTTTTATAACCCTGTCAATGCCATATATACGTGAGGTTATACATTAACAGTTAATATCACAACACTATAATAGCCTTGGCTTTGCAGTTTTTGTGTGTACAGTATTAATACTCTACAGGACATGGGTATGTGTAACGGTGTGCGAGGCAGGTGATGAATTTCACTTCGTTGATTTGTCCATTTCTGTCGTATATTTTTCTGTATGACTTTCTAAACATACCTATGAAATGTAGTAGGAAGACTTCTGTCTCTCTGGGTACACCCATATGCTGAACAAGCCAGCATTATTACAAAAAAATGGCAAAGAATGTTGGTGAAGTTGATGGTCAGACGTGATCAGCTGAGGTTTGTTTTGAGTCAATGGGGGGTAGGGGAGACAGCCGACCAATAGCGAGTTGGCTTCACCTTTGTGACGTCATGCCGCCTCCTTTATATTATACCTCCATTGTTTAGCCCTGTTTTTCCCTGTCACATTAAAGTTGATAATTATATGTATAAATAATATAAAAAATATAGAATAGTAATTAAAGTATACTATTGTTGTTCATTACATACCCATTAAAACAGCCGGTATTACAAAATAACTGGGTTTTTGGCACAGAGCTACACACATAGAGCGATCCAAGGATGAGAGACAGTAAGGATAGTTCACTGAGCACTTGTTTTACCCACAATGCACCGCGCCATACAGCCGTGACGTCACTGGAGACCCAAACACGGACGCACAGAGGAGTTTTGCCTTGGCTTTGCTTGTATCTCAGTGACTCCAGCTTTTTTCTCTTTAAGAACAATGACAAGGTGTGCTGTTTACGGGTGCAATAGCAATAACAGGAGCAAGAAACAAGAAAAATGCCATTTTTATCGATTTCCAAGGACAAAATCAGGGTTAAAACAGTGGAATAATTCATGCTATCGGGCAGATAAACTAAACCCAGAGACTGTCAGAGTTTGCTCCAGTCATTTTAAGGCAGCAGACTACAAATAGAATTACAGCATCAAGAGGAAGGTCCTGAACAAGTCTCCACAGGCAACAAGATCACTGAAGGCTGATGCTGTACCTTCGCTGTTTCTCCCAAAACAGGAGGATGATTCAGGTAGGCAATATGGACTCTTATCTGTTACTGCCAATACTTTCGGTATAAAACTTATTGCGCAAAACTTACTAAATATCATCTTTCATTTGCAATTAGTAGGAGCTGACAAATATTTCTTGATGGTGCTTGTTAACAGGTTAAAATAAGTCTTGTGCAGATATATGGGCTGCCCCTAATCTTTATTGAAAGTAAGGTTTATATGAGCCATACAATTGAAATGTGACAAGACGGCCAACCAGGTAAGATAGGCCAATTTTATGAAAGTTTTATAGGTTATTTGGTTTTATTGTACATTGTGTAGGGTTGGTTTATACTAACGTTAGGTGGCAGGTAGATTGGGACCATTTCTTAATATTTTCAGTTTTTATAAATGACTAGTTTGGTAGGGAGGTGGGAAACATAACCATACCAAAAGAGCAGAAAGGTTTTCCATCTTGATCATACAAATAAATTGCACTACTAGATTGTCTGATTTAATTATTTTCCTTTTTGCAGAAAGTGCAAAACACCGTGGGCGCAGAGCTGAGGAAAAACAGAGGCGTAAGATTTGCTCAGTGTTTCTGGTAGGAAGAATTTTATGACTTTTTAAAATTGATTTTTATTAAAATTTTTACTGTCTTGCTGAAATATAACATCTCAATCAGTGAGTTACATATGGTATATAGGGTATATTATATATTCCTTTAGTTGAAAATATATATACAGTACGGTGAATATTTTCTGTATTCTCTGCAAGACAAGTTCTCTTTCACTCAACAGACATCAGTGAGTTACATATGGTATATAGGGTATAATTATTATATATTCCTTTAGTTGAAAATATAGGTAAATTTACTGTTTCGGACAGAATAGGATTCTTTGGACAATGATATATTTTACTAGTGTTTTTTTATGTGTTTTCAACGATTTTGATATTTATTTCCGTCGCTTTTTTTTTTTTTTTTTTTTTTTAGCCAAACCTAACCTGTCCTAACCTAATCTGGACCGCGGCACACTACCGGGACCTAACCGGTGCAGACTACCGGGACCTAACCGGGGCAGACTACCGGGACCTAACCAGGGTAGGCTACCGGGATCTAACCAGGGCAGATTACTGGGAAAATAGAAATAGCCGACATGGATGGATGTAGAGCACAGTTTACACTTGAATTCTAATCCCGGTAGTCTGCCCCGGTAAGGTCCCGGTAGTCTGCCCTGGTTAGGTCCCGGTAGTCTGCCCCAGTTAGGTCCTGGTAGTGTGCCGCGGTCCAGGTTAGGTTTGGCTAAAAAAAAAAAAAAAAAAAATTGCGACGGAAATGAATTTAAAAATTGTTAAAAACACTAGTAAAATATATTATTGTCCAAAGAATCCTATTCTGTCCAAAACAGTAAATTTACCAAAATGGATATACAGTACAGTGAATGTTTTCTGTATTCTCTTCAAGACAAGTTCTCTTTCACTCAACAGACACATCATAAGAAGATTCAGCCCCTATTGAAACTGCTGTTGCTGGAGGAACTCAACCACCTGAACTTTATTGTTCCGGTAAGAGAAATGCTGATTCATTATTATCTTTCTTGATTTATAAATTCTACTCTAATTGTGTCATATTTTTAATTTACTAGTTATTTGAATTGCATTTAATCTAACTCTAGAATCATGAATTATACTGATCTGTCATAAATTATATGTATAATTATTTATATACATATATTTATCTATGATATTTCTTGGAGTATTTTACATTTCCCAGATTGCGGCATTGTCACTTCGGATTCCTCCGAGCAAGCCTTCATGCTGACTTCCTTCCCAACTCACCACCTTCGCCAAGATGTTTTGAAACCTTAGAAACCTTTGCTTAAGATATTGGGATAGGTGGCTCAGGGGTTTTAGTTTATGGCATAACAACTCTAGCATGTACAGTTGGCCTGATGAATTCTTATACACCACTGTGACATCAAGGGTTCGTAACAACTATAAAATGTAGTTAATTTCCTAACACCAAGCTTATCTAGTAATGTTATTTGGTTGATACTTAAATCAGTCAACAACATTAGAGAAAATTATCAAGGGTAGTACAGTATTTGGGAGCACTTACACAAGTACATTGGGGTGTAGAATAGGTTGATCTTGTCCTACAAACTTGTTAGAAATTCTAAAGTACAGTACAGTACTGTAGACAATAGTGATAGACTAAGGACTAGTCACTGAGAAATAAGTTTAAGACTTGGAGTAGTACTGTATGTATTTGCCATACATGCCCATCCCACCTCAATGTATTACATTTCACCTTCCCAGCCATCTCGCACACAATCCCAATTGCCTTCTTACTCATGCTGCAGTCCCAATTGCCTTCTTACTCATGCTACACCTCTCATTACTTTCTCCATCCCACCTGGTATTGGGAAGGGTAAGTTAACATTATAGTAGTGTATATTATACAGTATACTGTACTGTATTTGTCAAGAAATAGTCACTAAGGATAGCTTTACAGGATGCTTTTTCTCTAGGCCTTTGTGTTAAGTAACCTTTCACTTTACAGAATTGGCACCTGACTCTTATGAAACTCCTACCCAAACCTCTGCTGTTGGAGAGACTCTATTAACACCAAGAGTTAGAAACAACTAAAGAAGGTAGCTCTGCTTCATCAGGTGGACATAATCTGGCAATTTGTTGGTCCTGTTGTGGTTTCCTACATTCTGGGAATAATAATGTGTATGCCCTACAACAGCAGCTGTCTGAGGTGTCTCTAAAATTGGAGAAAGTAACAAAAATTAAAAGACAGTTAGAACTAAATTTAGAGGAATTACGAGCAAAGGAAGGAAGTTTAGAACAAAGATTAATGGAGCTTGTTGGAGAAAATGGTGACATCAAAAAGAAATTGTTAAAACAATCCTTAGACAATGATATTCTGCTTAAGGAAAATACAGAGTACAAAAATTTGGTATCAGAGTACAACCTTGAAAAAGCAAAGCAAACTTATGCCAATAAACCTATTATACCAGCATCTATGACTATATGTATCCTCACGACCTTGTTATGCTTCTGTTTTGTTCTATGTGCTAGTTCCCCCTTTATTAGTCTGTTTCCTAATACCATCTGTGTAGTAAATGTCTTCTGAGGCCTGGTACTGTACTAGTTTAAGTATTGTTGGATTATAGTACTAAATCATATTCCAGTTGTGTGAACACTTTATGTGCTTGAATTTTTAAAAACTTCTGAGTTATCATTGCAAGGGAAGAATAGTTAGATGCAAATGAGCATGAGAGGGTAAGATGCAGCATATAAATAATTTCTGTAGCACTCAGTACATGGTTGAATGTCATACTTGATAATCATGGTTCCTGGCTTGTACAACAGCTTTAAAATGTACAGTTTATTATAGTAGCTGTATTTTTGTAGGAAGAACTGTTCCATGCTGACTTTTTACACTATGGGTGAGAGGTTACAGACTTTTGATTCATTCAGATTTGCTCACTTTTTTTCACTCGCCTCTGTATTTAATACTGTACTTTAGAGTTCAAGGAAATAAATTACTCGTGTCTACTTTTATGTTCTTACCTATTTGTATTTCTGTACATCTTTGCTTCCTCTTCTTTTAATTAATTTCTTACTGTGACCTCTAATTGTAGGTATTCCCTGTTGACACAAGTTTTCTATATCCTTACTATTCCATACTACTGCAGCATATTCCAAGGTAGGCCTTATAAAGGATGTAATTATTTTTTTGACGATTTCTTCATCTATTTAAGTGAAGGCCACTCTCAAGTTTGCTAACAATGTATACATGATTCTCACTTTATCATTTATATGATCATCTGGTGTCAATTTCTTATTTACCGTTACCCCTAAATCTCTTTCTTTCTCTGCTTTATTTAATATTTTATTTCCAAGCTTGTACTGCCAATTTGGTCTTCTCTCACTTCTACCAAATTTAATAATAATGTGTTTAATATCTTCAGTTTCCAGAACTAAAGTAGTTAAAGGAAGTACATTATTATGCCAAGATAACTCAAACACAAAAATGTATTGCACACTGGCAAAGTAAATAGTAATTAAGAGTAAACAGAAAAAATTAACAAACTTCTCGGAATAGCAAAATGACTGCACAGACTACTGGATATACAAAACTACAGAAGGGCCTGTAAAGAAACGTTCTTTTTCTTGCAAGTAATGAAAGGTCACATTTGAAAGTAAATCATGTACAAAAAGAAGCGAAATTGTGGGTGAAGTTAGAGTTAATGTGGGGAGAAAGATGGGTGAGAGACATGATATGCATGTAATACAACATAAAGAAATATTAACGAATCTCTAGGAGATTAAGTCAATAATCCCAGTTTTCTATGTTTGTGACTTATCTATATTAATCGTAATAAATTAATATCACGGGGTTTTGCTAGCTAGAATTGGCGAGAGCGAGCCTCTATCAGCTTGTAAATACAGTGCTATAGCCTTCAATATAGCATACACTAGTCTACTATTCATGAAAACTATATCCACAACTATCAATTAACTCTTTTAGAGAACACCACACACGTATGATGTATAAATCATGTATTAAAACCGAGAATAAGGAGAGATTATTTAAGTTTGAACGAGATTCCTGCATGCTAGGGTCTCCAGCAGGGTCTCCAGTGAGCGTCATCACTTTGACGTCACGGAGCGCGTGACGTCACGGCTGAATTGATGACGTTTCACTGAACTATCCTTACTGTCTCTCATCCTTGGAGCGATCGACCCTGTGATATTAGATAGGGGAGGAGTGCATGGAGGTATAATATAAAGGAGGCGGCATGACGTCACAAAGGTGAAGCTAACTCGCTATTGGTCGACTGTCTACCCTACCCCCCATTGACTCAAAACAAACCTCAGCTGATCACGTCGGACCATCAACTTCACCAACATTCTTTGCCATTTTTTGTAATAATGTCGGCGTGTTCAGCATATGGGTGTACCCAGAGAGACAGGAGTCTTTCTACTACATTCCATAGGTATGTTAAGAAAGTCATACAGAAAAATATAAGACAGAAATGGACAAATCAACGAAGTGAAATTCATCACCTGCCTCGCACACCGTGACACGTACCCTTGTCCTGTAGAATATTAATACTGTACACACGAAAACTGCAAAGCCAAGGCTATTATAGTGTTGTGATATTAACTGTTAATGTATAACCTCACGTATATATGGCATTGACAGGGTTATAATAGATAAACTGGCTCCATGGGGTGACCTACTTGTGCCCAACTTAGGGTTGGCCTGTAGGATAACTCGAATGTTGAGAGATTGTATTATGAATGTTTTAGCATATTTCATAATGTTTTAAAGATATTAAATTTATAATTGTGTTTACTACGTAGACTATTTTGTTGTTGAGAATTTAGGTCTAAGTTATAGTACCGTAGTCTAAGTTAAGCCAATGTGCCAAAAGAGTTTTTATAATTGTAAAATTACGGCCTGGGACTGATGATTAAAATAATGTTTTTGTGTGAATCAGAGTGAATTGGAACTGAGTAAGTGATGACACACTTTATGCAGCAACATCCAGCCATCATGGTAAGATTTCATGTGGCTTATAAGTGGTAAAATGTGTTTGATACAAGACACTACACCTGAGTGTGAACTCTATTACATGACAGTTCTGGGTATTACACTACACATCTCTTCACCATAATATACACATCTTCACTGCACATCACATATCTGCAGTAACATATACACATCTTCACTACCCTATACACATCTTCAGTACACTATACACATCTTCACTACACACACATCTCCATAACACACCACACCTTCACTACACATCACACATCTTCACTACACTATACACAACACACATCTTCACTTCACTATGTAAATCTTCACTACATAATACACATCTTCACTGCATTATGTAGGCTACATTTTCACTGCACATCACATTTCACAGCACACCACACATCTTCACTACACTATACACATCTTCACTTCACTATACACATCTTACTGTATATAATCTTATTTATATACTGTACTTAAAGAGTGACATAAGGCCTTCCAGAGTCTCATACTAGAACTCTTTATATAATTAATTTTATTTGCATTTGTACAGTTGCCCACACATGAAACTGGTATGGCTCGTTACTTGTAAGGTGGCTACAACGAAAGGAAATTTAAGTGAAAAAAGATGTAGTTTGTTGACAAGCAGACAGTAAAATATTATTACTATCTGCTTGTCAACAAACTATAACTTTTGCTCACTTTCTTTCACGTTGTAGGTATCTCGCAAGTAGCGAGGCGTACCAGATTCATGTGGTGGCAACTGTACTTGTTCTTATTTCTCTGTACCCTTATAATACTGTCTGTGGGTTGGTGTGTAAGCTATGGCCTTCTCTTTTACTATACTTTTTGCATAAAATAAACTATTCATTCATTAATTCATTCATTCTTTCATTCATACTCTTTGCGAGAAGAGGTAATGCTCTAGGAAACAGCGGTATTTAATGGGTTTAAGTACTTTTGATAATATACAGAATTGGATAATTTTATGCAGTTATCATATATGGAACAAATTCAAGTCTCTTTCTGGCTCTAATTATAGTTAATATGAGAAAATAAGAGCATAATTATAGTGGGTTTATAGCGGCCGGGGCAATGTTTTGAGTCAATGGGGGGTAGGGTAATAGACTCTGCCCCTGGCTTCACTTTGGGTGTACAGGACGAGTGGTGTAGCAGTAGGAAGTGGAATGCCACTGGAACGTATCAACTGCGCATGCGTGGGGGTTGAAAGTGCCAGGCCACAGAGCTAAAAACATAGAGTGCTTAACCCTGTGTTATTAGATAGGGGAGGAGTGTCACAACAGGCGAGCGCTCTATTGTATAGATACGTACGTACTTGTATAGTATGTTTCTTTCCACAGTTATTGACATTTCCCTGATTTGTAAAGCATTGTATCTTGTTATCTAATTATAAAGGTTTTGTTAAATCAATTAACAAGGCTCAGATAATGTCCATAGGGAAAATTATGCAAAGAAATTAAACTTAAACTGGTTTATTAAACAAGACAAATATATGAATGAATTAATTATGTTTGCAAATATTCGGGGGCTTCACTCCAACATTAACTCGATACACCTACTTCTTCAAACCGAAACCCCTAATATTCTTTTCCTCACTGAATGCCAGGTCACTCCCTCTTCTGACCTGACTAACTACAACTTTCCAGGCTATATTTTAATGTCAAATTTTAGATCAAAGGGAGGCGTTTGCTGTTTTGCTAGATCAACATTATCCTTGGAGAACATTTTCAATCTCACATCACCAGATTTTGATTACTCAATTTACAAGCTAAATTCTTCAGGCTCAGTTAAATATTATTGTTGTATTTACCGATCACCAAATGCCTCCCCAGATAATAGCCTCTTTGATTCCCTGACCTCCATTCTTTCTGATTTAAACATTAATGCTGCATCTGATATATCCTTACTGGGTGATTTTAATGTCCACAATGTTGAGTGGCTCACTCATTCGGCCAGAACTGATGAACCTGGGCTTGAATGCGAGTTATTCGCAGACTCATTCAATCTCACCCAACTAATCAAGCACCCTACTCGCATACCTGATAATCCAGAACATAGACCGCACCTACTTGATCTGTTTCTTACTACCAATCCCGAAACATATAGTGTTGAAGTGAAGTCCCCTCTTGGATCCTCAGACCATTGCCTCATTGCAGTCTCCTGTTCCCACTCCTCCCTACCCATCCACTCTGAACCCATCCGAGTGACCAAATGGCACTATGATGCTGCAGATTGGGTGGGGTTCCGTGACTTTGTAATTAACATTCCTTGGTCATCATTTTACTCTACTGACCCAGATAGCTTCCTGAACCATATTACTGACTTTATAAAAATAGGAATGGAAACATATATCCCTCACCAACAATACTCAAAAAGATCTAACTCTCCAAAATGGTTTGATCACAGCTGTGCCAGAGCTACAGAACAAAAATCAATAGCCTATAATGCCTATACAAAGTCGAAAACTCTTCAGTCATACAATTATTTCAAAATTGTCAGATGCCATGCTAAAGCTGTAACTAATTTAGCCAAATCTAACTTCATACATAAACAAGTCAATAAATTACTGAATAATCCTAATGATAATAAGATCTTTTGGTCAACAGTAAACTCATTCAAATCTAACTTCAACCATGGTTCATCTATTCCCCCTTTAAAGAATAGCAATGGAAATCTCATATGTGATCCATGTGGTAAAGCAAATCTTTTGGCCAATATCTTCGCCACAAATTCAAACCTCAATGACACTGCTCAAAACACTCCCATTTTGAATTTTAACTCCCCAGAAAGTCCACCCTTAATAATTCATACAAGACAAGTGCGGACCATTTTGGAGAATCTATCTATCGACAAAGCTTCAGGGCCAGATGAAATTCCTCCCACTGTATTAAAAAATTGCTCAAAAGAATTAGCTCCAATTCTCTCAAAATTATTTCGTGTATGTCTCCATACCTCGTCCTTCCCAGCCGCCTGGAAAGAAGCCAATGTACAACCAATTCCCAAAAAAGGAGCTACCGCAAATCCATCAAATTACAGACCAATTGCCATCACGTCTACTCTCTGTAAAATATTTGAAATAGTTCTTAACAATCACTTTGTAAAACACCTTGAGAAAAATCATCTGCTAAATGATAAGCAATATGGCTTTAGACAGAGACGATCTACTGTGGACCTGCTCTGTTATTTCACAGATAACATATTCCAATCAACTGATAAACATGGAGAGACTCACACAATTTGCCTTGATATATCTAAAGCCTTTGACAGAGTATGGTACAGATCATTACTGTCTAAGCTTCCACATTATGGCCTTCAATCTTTTGTTCCTCTAATTAATTCATATCTTAGCAACAGAAAATTACGTGTGATGGTAGATGGTCTGTATTCCGACTTTCATCCCATTAATGCTGGTGTTCCTCAAGGAGCGGTCTTGGCTCCAACTTTGTTCCTCATTCATATTAATGATCTTTTGTCAGTTACTCAGAATTCAATTCACTCTTATGCTGATGATTCAACTATTCACAGTTCCTTCTCATTTAATGATAGTTTTACTCAACACAATATTTTAGAATACAAACTTGCCACTTCAATTTCATTAAATGAAGACTTAACGAAGATCTTTGAATGGGGACAAAACAACCTAGTTTCTTTCAATGCAAATAAAACTAAATACATCCCGTTCTCAAATAGATCAGATAATCAAGATTCTCACATTATTTTCAATAATACAAATATCCCCAAGTCCCACAGCATTGATGTCCTTGGTGTAACTTTAAATGAAAACCTCAGTTGGACTCCCTATGTAAAATCCATTGCCAAAACTGCATCTAGGAAGATGGGACTTTTATACAGAGCTTGTAATTATTTGACTGACGAGCAGATAGCAGTAATATATAAGAGTCATGTGCGTTCCCAGATGGAATATTAAAGTTAAAGTTAAAGTTGCAGGGTTTTAGTTCTGGTATCTATCTCTGATGAGATACTCTCCAGAACGTCAGCCAGGCAAGCCCAACTCCCCACCATGGTGCCCAGCCATGGCAGTAACCCCCCAGTAAACAGTTTTAAACTCTCGGGCCTGGGCGAGGCTCGATCTGCCGACCTCACGGATGCGAGGCAGGAGCGTTACCACTGTACTAGCCAGGGGCTATTGTTCACCTCTGTGGGCTGGTTGTGGATCGGTGGTGTTAAGACAATTAGATAAAATTCAAAACAGAGCTATCAGACTGATCAATAATCCTATGATCACTAATGAATTCCCTCCCTTATCAGTACGTAGAAATGTTGCTTCCCTTGCACTATTTTATAGATACTTTTATAAGAAATGTTCGGATGAACTTGCCCTGATTATACCACCCCTTCGCGTCTTCCCACGGAGGACTAGGGCAGCTGAGAATGTGCATGAGTTCACACTGACTCCTCCACGTTGCAGGACAACTGCTTACAAAAATTCATTTACTCCCTGTACTACTTCCCTGTGGAATTCTCTTCCAAGGGAATGCTTTCCAGCAAGTTATAACCCCCAGCAATTTAAATCCAGTTGCTTTAAATATTTTATGAGTGGAGGATGCCAATAGGCAAATGGAACCATTTATTTATTTGTTTTTTCCTTTCCTCCACTCACTATATGTAAAAAAAAAAAAAATATATAACTAATCTGTCTCCCTCTCCCTCCACTTACCTTACATACATACATACATATTACTCTAGTGTGACATTCATACATACATACATATTACTCTAGTGTGACATACATATATATTATTCTAGTGTGACATACATACATACAGTCGTGGTCAATAATAATCATCCACATATAGGTAACTTTAACAATTTACTGTGTAATGTTTTCATGTTCACATACTATTTTATTGTTTTAAGTAGTGTGTAGCTGTTTGTATTAAATTAAACGATGGCACTATACCTATTTATTGGAATGTTTATCAGCTAAGGAACAGAGGGAAGCTGTGAAAATCTTACTTGAGTTACTCCTATATGGATGATTATTTTTGACCACAGCTGTACATTCATACATACATATTACTCTATAGTGTGACATACATACATACATATTATTCTAGTGTGACATATACATGCATACATATTACTCTAGTATGACATACATACATACACACATTCTAGTGTGACATGCATATATACACACATATTACTCTAGTGTGACATACATACATACATACATACTGAACAATGTAAACATAAAATACTGATCATAATAGAGATTATTAAGTACGTTGTATATATATATTATAAGAAGGTGACTGTGGATGAGAGCCAACGATAGTTTTGTTTATCTAACTCATTTCACCTATTAACCGAAATGTATTTATATTTAATCAGCCATTCACTGATATATCGGTTAAAGAAATACTTATTCATATATTGTGAGTCACTATAATGTAGTTAATATACCATATCATCAATAAAAGACCGAATAAATGAAATAATATCTTACCCTGGCATAATCTAACAGGCTGGCGGGTTGAGGGGAAGGGCAGGTATCATGGCCGCCAACCCACTTCCGGTGGCGACACGCCAGGGGGGGGTGGCGAGCTCTATGTTTTTAGCTCTGTGTGCCAGGCGCACGAGTCACGATGGCAAGAGAGCAGCGTTGCCAATTTAGCAAACATTTACACTTCTTTGAAGAAGATAACGACAGAATAATTGGAAAAGCTTTGTTTGAGCTAGACATCCAAGAAGAGACAGAAAATATAAAGAAATATTGTATGATATGTGGATAATGAGAGAAAACAAAGAAGAAAATTAGAATCAGGAGAAATTTCTAACCAACACAGAGAAGAAAGAGGACGACAGGTGGGCCGTTGAAAGGTTATCTCCCAAAACCAAAAGCATTACAGTGATTGTTACACTGATACACTCGCGCACAGTTTTACACTCGAGTCCCTGTTGCTCCGATCTTTTGCACTTTTGTTGCTCGTTCTCTAACAGTGAGTGAAGTAACTACTACTACTTGATCATCATGGCTTTGACGTAAGTAAGCTATTTATTTTCATATATTAAATGGGTGTTGGTAGAAGGATGACTGAAAATGGAGTGAGGTTTGGGAGCTTCTGTTTGGCTAATGATTTAGTCATCGGCGGTACACTTTTTCAGCATTGCAACATACACAAGACAACGTGGGTGTCACCGTGCGGTAATTACAAAAATCAAATAGATCATATTGCTGTCAGTAGAAGGCATAGAAGTTCTTTGCTAGATGTTCATGTTAAACGAGGAGCGGATATTGGTAGCGATCATCAACTCATCATTGCAAAAGTAAAGTTTAAACTTAAAAGTCAGAAGGAGGAAAGATGTGGTACCCGTGGGTATGATATTGATGCACTTAGAAGGGAAGGAGAGGAAAGGGAAGAGTTTCGATTAGAATGCAGAAATAGGTTCTTGGTGCTGGATGCGTTGGAAGAGGGGGAGAGAAGTGTGGATGAGGTGTGGGGGGATGTGAACAAAATTTTGCATGAAACTGCTGATCGTACGATCGGAAGAAGACGGAGATGTAGGAGAAAGACATGGACGTCAGATGAAACGTGGGATATGATAAAAAAGAGACGTAAGGCGAAATTGAGGAGTGAGATGCATTGTGATGATGATAATGAGATTGAGATAGCAAGAGCTGAGTATTGGAGTTTGCATTCAGAAGTCAAAAGGTTGGCAAGGAGAGATAAAAGAAGATATGTAGATGGAAAGGTTACAGAAACTGAAATTTTAATAAATAGAAATGATGGACAGAGTCAAAGGATAGCATATGAATCAATTAGAAAACTGAGTGGCAATGCAAAGAAACGCAAGGAAATACCTGTTAGAGATAGGGATGGTAATTTACTGACTAAAGATGGAGATATTAAAAACAGATGGAAAGAGCACTTTGAGATAGTTCTTAATAGGCCATTACCGCCAGAAGAAGATATACCACCTGCTGAGGAAGATTTAAATATAGAAACAGGAGAGATAAGGATGGGGGAAGTGGAGAAGGCAATGAAACGGTTAAAGAATAATAAGGCACCAGGGGAGGATGGTTTATTTCCAGAAATGTTTAAAGTGGAGGAGGATAGATTAACAATGATCTTGACCAAGTTATTCAATAGGATATGGGTAACAGGAATAATACCATCAGATTGGAAGTATGGTGTGATTGTTAAAATTCCCAAGAAAGGAGACCTGAGTGAATGTGGTAATAGGAGGGGAATCACTTTGTCACCGATAGCCTTGAAAGTGTTTAGTAGAGTGTTGTTAAATAGGCTGGAGCCAGTGGTTGATGATATACTTAGGAACGAGCAGGCCGGTTTTAGAAAGGGAAGTGGTTGTAATGATCAAATTTTTATTATTAGGCATTTAATGCAACAAGTAAATGAAATGAGAGTTCCGTTGAGCTTTTGCTTTGTTGACTTCGAAAAAGCATTTGATAGTGTTTCGAGAGGGACTATGGGGAAGATTATGAGGCTTTATGGAATACCGGAGGAGTTTGTGAAGGTCGTTACGAACATGCATGATGGCACATTTTGTAAAGTGGTGGTTGATAGTTGTATGAGTGATCCGTTTGAAGTCAAGTCAGGTGTGATTCAGGGTGGCATCTTGTCACCTTTGTTGTTCGTATTGGTCATAGATTACGTAATGAAAAAGGTTGGTATAGAAACTGGTAAGTTCAATTGCCAGGTGGCTGCCTTGATGGACTGTCAAAGCACCTCAATTAGAGTAGAGTTAGCAAGTATTAAACAGCAAAGAGGATCTTCAGATTGTGGTTTGTTTGCTATTGCCTGTGCTACAAGTCTTTGTTTTGGCCTGTCACCTGAGACACAAAATTTTATTCAAGATGAGATGAGGAGCCACCTTGGAAAATGTTTTTTGGAAGGAATAATGAGCCCATTTCCTGTTAGTCAATCCAACTTAACCCCTGCAAATAACAACTTTTATGATATTCTTTTATGTTGTAAATGTAGAATGCCAAAGTTTTCAGAAAATAGTTTAATTCAATGTTTGTTCTGTAACCGACTGTTTCATTTAAACTGTGATAAGACTCCCTGTGACCTCTTTATTTGTAGTGACTGTACACAAGAAGTAGAGTTCCTTTAAATGCACAGTACTGTACAGTATACTCCGTTTATTTGTACTTGTCCAGCAGCTCGACCGAGTCCATGGTGAGCCTAGCCCGAGATATGAATGGAGTTCTGGGATTGGCTGCCGTGACTCTCGCTTTACCTGTCCTTCTCTGTAAGCATTGACTCTACACTTGCAACACAACACCACACATCTCTATTAATTTCCGTATAACTTGACTATTATATTGTTTATGTATATTTTTTTTATAGAATTACCCTCTGCATTAAATTTTGAACTTAAGCATGTTTTCCAGAATATAATACAGCCCAAAGAAAAATTCTTATTGCTAGTTTAACCCAAAATGCGGCTTGAAAATATTTATACCACTTATTGCATTGAAATTTTTTTTGCTGCATCAATAAGATTCATATGAACATATAACATTCATTCTTATCCACAATTTTCTCGTGAAAATGACAATGGCGTCAGATGTGAGATAAATATAAATATAAGAGAAATACAAGACGTTTAATGCGAAGGTGTCATTCCCGATTTCAACAAGGTTTATATAAAATTATTTTATTTCTTTTATTTGTGACTATAAGTTTCCTACAAACAGAATATGTTATACATTATTAGATACAGACAGTTTGGTTTGTCATGCATGTCATATGGAAGGAAAATATTGTATATATGTAATTAGAGAAAAAGAAAAAATTGGACAAGTGGCAACTTGTGCACTTGTAACTGCCTGTGGGAGCGAAGGACAGTACATATTGTACGAACCTTCGCAGTTCGTACTTCACTCAGTGACAAGCTGGCTGTGGCGTGGAGTAGGCTTATTGCTCCGTTTGCAGTCTCTCTCTTTATTCTCTAATTACATATAGATAATACTTTCCTTCGTATGTCATGCATGGTAAGCCTCACTTTATCTAATAACATGTAACATAATATGTTTGTAGGAATCCTATAGTGGCAAATAAAAGAAATATTTTTTTTTTATATATAAATCTTGTTTGAGATCGGGAATAACATCTTCCCATTAAATGTATCGTATCTCTCTTATATCTATATTTATCTAAAACCTGATGTCACTGTCATGTTCACCAAAAAAAATTGTATGAGAATGAATGTTATATTTATACATAAATCTTATGGATGCAAAACAAAAATGTAAAAAGTTCTATAAACATTTGCAAGTAGTGTTATGACTTAAACTCGCGATAATATTTTTTATTTGGACTGTATTATGTTTTGGAAAACGTGTTTAAGTTCCAAATTTAATGCTGAGTTTAATGGTGTAAGACAAATATTTATAACCTAAATAATAGCCGAGCTACACATGAATTATTAGAGGTATGTCGTCTTGCAAATGCAAGTTAGTGCCTGGATGTTTGGAGAGGTGGCAAGGAAGGCCAGTGTGACGGCAGTCAATCACAGAGCTCCATTCATATCCCGGGCTAGGCTCACCATGGACCCGGTCGAGCGGCTGGACAAGTAAAAATAAATGGAGTATAGTTTTCTATCAGCCCTTTCATCTGAGGCCAGTTTGGAAGAATACTGCTAACATTATATTTACATCTTTAAGGGCAGCTGAGAGAGACGAGAGCTGGGAATCTTCTCATCTGTGTTCTCATATGATGAGACAAGACACCAAGTGAAAGATGGAAGAGTGATAAACTCTCGTAGGTTGCCTTGTTTTGGTAAAATCTTATATCACTAAGTATTGTCAGGTTTCTGAAAAGTACTTGAAAAAAAGCACTGTATTGCCAATCCTTTGACATTATTTGTAAAAGAAAAATGCATTTGATTTCTAAACATCAATAGTTTTAGGGCAAAAATAATAAATTAGGGGTTCTTAACCTGAAGTTCATGAGGATTAGATATTAATTTGTTAACATATGTATCCACTATACAACCAATAGGCTGTATAAGTGATGAAGACCTCAGTGACTCTAAAACGTTTAAGAACCAATACAGTGCTATAAATGTTGAAGTTCCTCGGTGATGAATTTTAAGACCAATTAATTTTGTTTGTTACAGATCCACTGCTGTGGACCACCACGTCGCCGTCGTGCAGTGGCCAAAGTACCCTGACAGAGTGAGTTGTGGTGGTGGTGGAAGGCAGTGGATAGTTAGGATGTATACACATCATCTGTACCACCACCTTACACCACCACACAAAATGGTAGGGGGAAAACAAAGCGTGGTCCAAAACAGATGGCCAAACTAGGACATTGGTCCTACTCCTAGCTGC
Organism: Petrolisthes cinctipes; assembly: GCA_033782935.1. NCBI lineage: Eukaryota > Metazoa > Arthropoda > Malacostraca > Decapoda > Porcellanidae > Petrolisthes > Petrolisthes cinctipes. The sequence continues at coordinate 648,713 of JAWQEG010000144.1, forward strand.
ACACCTCCTTTAGAAGAGTCTCCAATTACCTCTTATAGTCCCCCCAGCGGTGGCAGAGCTCATAAAGCTCTGTGTACTTACTGTCTTAGCACAGCGGTTCAAATCCGTCTGGAGACGCATACTGGTGTGGTTATATCCAGATTCTGTGGTGTGTAGGATTTGTTATATATGTATAGGCCTATTACTGTACTTAATACAAAATACATAATTAATTTGTTTGAAACATAATTAAGAATTTAGCTTACCATCTAGCGCATTGACAACATTGTGTTTCAGTTTGGCCATATAATTGATTTTTAATAATCTTAAACTTAGGTAAATTTGCCTTGCTTCTGCATTGTCACACTTGACTTTGACGGATATTTGTTGTTAATCTAACAAATATATCAACCATCGAGATGGAATGCCATATTTAATATTTGATAAAAATGTTTACAGTAATACTAGTAATTATAATGTTGATTTATTTTGTCCATATTTTCTAAAAAAAAATATTTATTTCACCCACAATTATATACTGTACCAGCTGTTATAAAAATATGTCTTTTGAGTTATGTACAATATTAACAGTTTATTATAGGAAATAAAGTTCTTTATACTGTACTTGATGTTTTGAAAGACCCTACCTTATTGTATTTATACTGTAGGTGATATTTTGTCACTAATATAGTTTTATAATAATGCTATCTCTGTCTGAACTCTACAAATTCCCTACATTCTCTGTCACACTACTTAAGAGTTTTCTGTTTGAAACTAATTTATTGCCCAGCATTTAACTTCATACAGCTCAGATATATCCCCTATCACCCATAGATTTCATACATTACTAGAGTGACATAAGACCCATTAGGGCCTGCTGATGCTAATCTTGATACTGTATACAAGAAAGAGTATAGTATTATGTAATGTCATCATGAGCCAAGTTTGCCCAATAATTCAGCTAGCTACTTAGTGTATTCATTTACTTGTGGCAAAAGAACATTGGCCTAAATAGTCAAGGTTGATCAATTTAAAAATATTACAGTACTGGTTATTTGTACATAATTATAGTACAGGCACAATCATCTCATCCTTAAGAATTGAAATATTGTCAATCTCTACTTCTAGTCAAAGTTTAGGGAAAATTAAAATATGCCTCATTATAGGGTGATACTGGAGAGAACCTCTTGTTTCTTCACTTCTTCAATGAGTCATGCTTCTTCAACAGAGGTGAAATGAGATTCCCTATACAGTTGGTGTAAGGGTGAGGTGACCCCACTTCACACTTGCATTTTTCACTGGAGGGAAGAAAATTATGATGCAGGGAAGAATATTATGATTGCATAACCAGTCATACTGAGGCTATATTTCTGCACAAACAGCATACACACTATGATGAAAGTGTTCTAGCTGTGGAAATGTGCTTAACTATAATAGTATCTTATTTAAGGGCTTAGATTTCGATTTGAAAGGTAAAGACAGTGATAGAAGAGAAAGCTCTTCGCTTCATAAGTGGCTATATACTAAAAAAAAATTGGAGGAACATATCCATATTTAGGAAATAAGGCCATCAATTGTGCCACTGTTTGCTTAATTAATTAAGTAAATCATGGACTGAAAGGATTAATAGAGGTAAGCTATGCACTATCTCCCTTCAGATAAATTTGTTCTCGGTTAAAATGAGATAAATGTTTAAAGCAGTTCATGGTGAAAACCTTGAAGGCTCACTTAATTGCTTCTCTAATAGAACGTGTGGGAATTGATTTACCCAAAGATGTAGTGTTCTGATGTATAATATCTGTGTACTTGAGAATGAAATTAAACATCTAAACAAAATCATTGACAAAGAGAAGAAGGAAGAAAAATAGTCACGTAATTTTGTAAATTATACCGTAATTTAATATACTGTATGCTCTGTATATACAACAAAGTTTGTATTGATATTTCTATTAAAATATGAGAGGGTTAAGATATGTAAGCTTGTCTAGAATATCGGTAACATATATTAAGTCATATACCGCGATGATGTGATGGAGGGAGACATATATATTTATTGAGCTTGGTATGTTACAAGTACGAATGATAATTGAATGCTTATTGTAGTGAAACGTGAATTATGCGAGGGAAAATAATTATTTAGCTTGTCACTGCACATTCTCGCGATCAAGGTATTTGGTACGCAGAGCGGTATAGGGTGTGGTGGTACGGAGCAGCGCTCATCATGCCCTCCTCGTACAGCGACTACTTATTTATGACATTTATTCCTTACTCGGGATATTCCATGCGCTGTTTTTTGTGCCAATCGCTTGCAAATCATATCGCGTTTGCTATTTCATACATAAATATTGACATAGTAAACGAAAACGAAATTGGAAAAAAAATTACTGCCGGAGCATTTTCCCATAATAAAATACATAGGGAGAGACGTCTTATCATAACAAAGGTGTTGTGTTTTGTGTACTGTGGCGCGGTATGAAATGTTGGGCCCACACGCATGCGCAGTTGATACGTTCCAGTGGCATTCCACTTCCTACTGCTACAGCGGCTCATGCCGCCTCCTCTATATTATACCTCCATGGAGGAGTGTTACAAGTCAGCCTGCTCGGCGGCCATTTTGAATTGCCCTTTGGCGCGCGCTTTGAACTCCCGTACATACTTGTATAGTATGTTTCTATCCACAGTTATTGACATTTCCCTGATTTGTAAAGCATTGTATCTTGTTATTTAATTATGCAGGTTTTGTTAAATAAATTAACAAGGCTAAGATAATGTCCATACGAAAAATTATGCAAAGAAATTAAACTTAAACTGGTTTATTAAACAAGACAAATATATATAACTGCTGTAATCTGTCTCCCTCTCCCTCCACTTACCTTATTACATACATACATACATATTACTCTAGTGTGACATTCATACATACATACATATTACTCTAGTGTGACATACATACATATTACTCTAGTGTGACATACATACATATTACTCTAGTGTGACATACATACATATTACTCTAGTGTGACATACATACATACTACTCTAGTGTGACATACATACATACATATTACTATAGTGTGACATACATACATATGATTCTAGTGTGACATACATACATATTACTCTAGTGTGACATACATACATACAGTGCAGTCGTGGTCAATAATAATCATCCACATACGGGTAACTTTAACAATTTACTGTGTAATGTTTTCATGTTCACATACTATTTTATTGTTTTAAGCAGTGTGTAGCTGTTTGTATTAAATTAAACGATGGCACTATACCTATTTATTGGAATGTTTATCAGCTTAGGAACAGAGGGAAGCTGTCAAATTCTTACGTGAGTTACTCCTCTATGGATGATTATTTTTGACCACGGCTGTACATACATACATACATATTACTCTAGTGTGACATACATACATACATATTATTCTAGTGTGACATATATACATACATACATATTACTCTATTGTGACATACATACATACACAGATTCTAGTGTGACATGCATATATATATATACACATATTACTCTAGTGTGACATACATACATTCATAATGAACAATGTGAACATAAAATACTTATCATAATAGAGATTAATTACGTTGTATATATATATTATAAGAAGGTGACTGTGGATGAGAGCCAACGATAGTTTTGTTTATCTAACTCATTTCACCTTTTAACCGAAATGTATTTATATTTAATCAGTCATTCACTGATATATCGGTTAAAGAAATACTTATTCATATTTTGTGAGTCACTATAATGTAGTTAATATACCATATCATCAATGAAAGACCGAATAAATGAAATAATATCTTACCCTGGCATAAGCTACCAGGGCTGGTGGGTTGAGGGGAAGGGCAACCTGTCATGGCCGCCAACCCACTTCCGGTGGTGACCACAGAGCTAAAAACCTAGAGCGCTGAACCCTGTGTTATTAGATAGGAGAGGCGTGTCACAACAGGCGAGCACTCTATTGTATAGATACTTGCCCATTGAACTCCCGTACGTACTTGTATAGTATGTTTCTTTCCACAGTTATTGACATTTCCCTGATTTGTAAAGCATTGTATCTTGTTATCTAATTATAAAGGTTCTGTTAAATCAATTAACAAGGCTCAGATAATGTCCATACGGAAAATTATGCAAAGAAATTAAACTTAAACTTGTTTATTAAACAAGACAAATATATATAACTGTAATCTGTCTCCCTCTCCCTCCACTTACCTTACATACATACATACATATTACTCTAGTGTGACATTCATACATACATACATATTACTCTAGTGTGACATACATATATATTACTCTAGTGTGACATACATATATATTACTCTAGTGTGACATACATATATATTACTCTAGTGTGACATACATACATACAGTCGTGGTCAATAATAATCATCCACATATAGGTAACTTTAACAATTTACTGTGTAATGTTTTCATGTTCACATACTATTTTATTGTTTTAAGTAGTGTGTAGCTGTTTGTATTAAATTAAACGATGGCACTATACCTATTTATTGGAATGTTTATCAGCTAAGGAACAGAGGGAAGCTGTCAAAATCTTACGTGAGTTACTCCTATATGGATGATTATTTTTGACCACGGCTGTACATTCATACATACATATCACTCTAGTGTGACATACATACATACATATTATTCTAGTGTGACATATACATGCATACATATTACTCTAGTATGACGTACATACATACACACATTCTAGTGTGACATGCATATATACACACATATTACTCTAGTGTGACATACATACATTCATACTGAACAATGTAAACATAAAATACTGATCATAATAGAGATTAATAAGTACGTTGTATATATATATTATATGAAGGTGACTGTGGATGAGAGCCAACGATAGTTTTGTTTATCTAACTCATTTCACCTATTAACCGAAATGTATTTATATTTAATCAGCCATTCACTGATATATCGGTTAAAGAAATACTTATTCATATATTGTGAGTCACTATAATGTAATTAATATACCATATCATCAATAAAAGACCGAATAAATGAAATAATATCTTACCCTGGCATAATCTAACAGGCTGGCGGGTTGAGGGGAAGGGCAGGTATCATGGCCGCCAACCCACTTCCGGTGGCGACACGCCAGGGTGGGGGGGGGGGGTAGCGAGCTCTAGGTTTTTAGCTCTGTGGTGGTGACACGCCAGAGGGGTGGTTAAGAGCTCTATGTGTATAGCTCAGGGGTGGGATCTTCAAAGCATCGTAACCGCAGTTATGATTCTCGTAGCGCCATATTTGCTCGTAAGTTGTTCATAACCGCTACGATCGTATCTTCAAAGCCTCGTAAGGGAGTTTCCGTCCGCCATTATGCGCCATATTTGCTCGTAGCGCTACGAGAACTGAAAAGCACCCTTTAGGCTGATAGCAGGGTCGCGTAGTCGATAAACAACCCGTAAATAGTGAGATTTGAGTTTATTTACACTTGGCGCGGCCGACACAGGCGACATAATGGTTGTTGTTGTTGTCACTTATCGGTAAATATAAACAAGAGGAGGGGATTCAGTGAGCAGCTTAGGAGAATGGAGCTGCAAGTGTCAATTTAAACTGATGCACTGTGAAATAGAAAGTTACAAATACTTTTTTTGTGTATCATTACTTTTGGAGTGTTTAAGAATAATAGGATATAATGGTGACTTACTAATTGCAGGAAAGTGGCTTCCAGTTACCTGCAAACAAAGCAGAAATTCTTCATTGCATAGTTAGACCTAACTTAATCCATGTAGTATGAGTCTTTAATCCATAGTCCTTTGCATGAAGTGGATATTCTTAAGGTTAATAAACTTTCTTTATGATTGATTGACTTTCTAATGAAAATATTACAAGCACATTAATGTGATGTGTGAGCTGGTAACATTTAAATAACTGGAATTATATACCTACTGATATATACTGGAGATGTGTAAAAGGTTGACCATATTCCCGAATCTAAAGACAAAAATATGTCTCAGAATTAACAAATGCAAATATTATCATGTTGTAAAAGTCTCAATAACATGTACCGTACATGAACCTTTCCTACCAATTCAATTAATTTTATTGAACAGTATAATTTAATACATAATTTTCACCTGTTCTCATATTACATAAGATTTGTATTTTTCTAAAATAAATGCTTTTCAACAGCATATAACAAATATGTGACTGGTATTGGTTTTTCTAAATGTTTTAATTATAGACTATAAAAAAACCTACATTTTATTTACATATGACACCTGTAAAGTTTACAGAAATCCATGATACCTCCCTAGCTATTTGTACTATTAGTTTCCTGCATTATCACAGTTCATTACATTATATATACCTGAGTAAAAACCTGCAAATTTATGATATTGGAAAGCTGTTTGAACTCATGTACTTTCCAACAATGACTGAAAACAAAAAAACACCAGTTCCTTAATGACTACAGTACTTGTTTGGCACTCTTCACATTGCTAGGACATATCACAAATATGGCAGAGAAATTATTAAAATACAATAAGATTAAAGCCACAGTACGGCATAAGTATATCCTTATAGTTAATCTTCGAACCTTGATATGTAAATAAAACTAAGACATTAATATTATTAGCCAAAGATAAGAATGCATGAAAAAAAAGTTGATTTTACTCAAAGAATAATAAATCTAACATGAAATGTGAATGTTAAAAGCTATATTTGAAAGACAAAATATATAATGAAAATAAATAATGTAATTTCTTAAAAAACATAAGCAGAAGTTAACAATAATTTAGATTGAAACCTACACACAAACCACACAACTAAAAACATACTTGCACACTAATAACTCTGTCACAAAATATAACCCAACTTAAACCACACTAATCATTAAAAAAAAAAATCACACAATCACAACAAAACACACTTGAAAACAAATCACCTTTTCTCGATAGCCTTTTTAATGTTCACCAAAGTTTCTGATATTGTGGCTATATTTTCTGCAAGATCCATCAAAATATCCCTTATAGTCTTATGGACAACTAGTATATCTGGAGCTAGTGTAGCTTCCAGATGAGCTGTCACACCTCCAGCTGACCTAGAGGAAGGGCGACTTGAGGCTAAAGAGCTGTGGTACGAATGCTCCTCACTTGGTGGTAGGTTTTACCAGCTTCGGCAAGCTGTCGCCAGTCAAAACTTCACAGTCTTCCACTGTAACTGGCCCGAAGTCCTGCCAACTTGGCCCAGGTCTAGGTGAAGGGGCCCTTGATGGCAGTCCTGGGTCATCCACATCACCTTATTATGAAATTATGAAAATTAGCAACTTTCATATAATTTTAGAGAAATATTAAGGATTATCGTTATGAATTAAAATTGTAAAGTCACTCTTAAAGAAAGCAGTATATAAATAGTCATACATATAAGTACAGCAGCAGTACTGCAATTTTTACTTGGTTAAAGTACTCATATGATACATATGGAATCTAACAAAGCATCACAAATTTAGTTTTGATTAACATGGCTCCAATTTTTTCGACTACATGAACTGCTAACAGGAGTTATTTATATGATATGCAAAATGTATAAATCACTATGTACTTGACTCCTGTATATTGGGTCATCACTGTACATGTACCGTATTTACTGAAGGTATGGATATATGAGAACATCTTGTATATTTGTTCCTAGGACTAAGGCCTTCTGATTTGCACTGTTTAACTTTGAATGGAATTGAGAGGTAATGCTGCTCAAAATGTATGTTTTATATATATAAACTCTCAATGTAATTACTTCACATAGTGCCAATGAGGGAAGATTTCCATATTACTAGCCTAGATGAACAGCAGGATATTTTTTACTGTTATATACTGTACATACTGCCTGGGTCTTGGAGTCCACAGAAATACCCGACACTTGCACTTCTTTAATGACTTGAGCCATAGCCTCTTCTATGTGGGTGAATGTCTTTGTGTCACTAGTGTCACCACCTGAAATATAACGAAAAATGGTACATAATTCAATAACAAAGCAGAACCAAGCAGAATAAATTACAATACCTGCTGGTTATCGTATTAAAATGGTACTGTATCTAAATCAGGCAATGGACACCCCCCCCCCATCCTTCAACCTATGTGTGCCCATGCCAACAGCCGAATCCATAATATAAATAATGCTTATATAATTTATTTCCTTGATCTGTCTTTCAATAAAACTGTTTGAAGTCTTAGTTATTATATTGCACTTGCCAGATTTCACTACATATGGTATATTTCAGCCTGTTACTTGGTAATGGCAATCAACTGTACAGATTTTGAGATTAATATAGAAACTACTGTAGGTAGGTGTAAAGGAAATATAACAGTGACAGTAGAAGTTAGAATAATATAATGTCCTCCCAGTCAATGTCTTTGATTTATTTTCATGACAACCAGCTACCAGTAAACTATTTGTATCATGCTGTTCTTGATTTACAGTACGTAACCTAACCTATCTTAAACTAAACTAGCCAAACCTAACCTAACCAAAAATCTATATACAATATACCAGTGATTGGCGTGATATTAAAAATATACCCGGGGGGGGGGCAGCTGCCTTATCTCCACTGTTGTGTTAAATGTTTATCAACAAAGTATAATAATTCACTTACCTGTCTTTTGCTGTTAATTCCTGTCTGATGTAACTTGGTGACTGTGTCATCTCTATCAGCTGATGGTGAGACAATGTTTATTTGTTGACATTGTAATACTACGTTATGATTGGCTTACAGTACCAAGGACATATTGTTTCCTTCATTGTGATTGGCTGAGAGCCAGTCAGCTGGGTGGCGGGATGAACAAAACACACGGAACGAAACGGGCAGCGACGCTCGCTACGAGGCTATCATCGTGAGCTACGAGGGAGGTTATGAAGCTTTGGAGATACCAACTTATGATCCTCGTAAGCCACGATCAAATATGGCGGCTACGAGATAGTAAAGGTGATCGTAGCGCCACCAACTTACGATGCTTTGAAGATCCCACCTCTGTGGTTTTTGGCTAGGATCGAGCAGTGTTACCACATCCGGCTAGGTCCCGGAAATTTGCCCCAGTCACTTTATGATAGTTTACACCGATTATATCCCGGTAGTTTGCCCAGGTTAGGTCCCGATAGTCTGCTGTGGTCTAGGTTAGGTTAAGTCAGGTCAGGTAAGGTCAGACTAATTTCCAAATTATGTTTGTAAAACGGTGCATATTTCGAAAACGGGGCATCTCCGAGAGAAACACCATAGATGAAAAGTGTCTTAGAATGGTCCAAAATAGTGGGTAATGATACTAAAATATACAGTATAGTGAACCCAGTTCTTCTGTAAATATACCCTTGTTTTTTCTAGGTCTAGTACACCAGTTGTACTTACACTGAACACTCTCCAAAACTTCTTATGCTTGGCCCCTGCAGCATGTTTTTCTATTTCAGATTTACCAGCTCTTCCGTCAGAATTACACAATTTGCAGTGGAAATATTGAGGGCCTTTATCACTTTTTGTCAGCCAACTCTTAAATTTCAGGGGTCATGTTCCCATATTCCAGTGTATTTCTCTGGGTGTTATTCCGGCGTTTACACTATGCTGGAGGAGTAGACATGATGATTAGTCACGAATTTCGACAATGGCTATAGGAAACTCAAACTCCACACGACTTTGTTGGGGACTTATGAGTCACTGAAATGAAATCGCGGTTGCGGGCTGCACTTTTGGACATATACAGTACAGCCTACTGTACAAGACGAAAATCGGAAGGACTGTCACGGACACGGACGTTTATTCAGTGAAACGAGTAAATGGAATTTCCCTAAACTTTGAATTTTCTGACATTTTCCTCCCTGTTATAATCTCCTAAATTTCTCTAAATTTTGGTGTATTTTGAATTTTCTTCCCTCTATAGGGACCTGAATTTCCCAAAAACAGGGAAATTTCTCTGTATCTTGCGGTACTGAGCTGGTTGGCAGACAGTGACAGTATTCCCAACTTTCCACGGCCACAAGTTCATAATAAGAATTTCCCAGACTAGGGCAAAAATTTCCTAAATTGGACCACAATTCCCAACTAGATTTTCCTTAAATAATAATGTTTAAATAAAAATGTTTTCGTGTCTTCCAGCATTTTTAATCTTTTAAATCTCCATTCCTATCAATTTGCATAACAATAATATACATTTTTAGCATAACAAAATGAAATAAACTTTTCCTTTGATATTATGTGTAACAGTTATGACTATATTATTGTAGCAGACACCAAGCACCATGCGCTTCCCTCTCATCACCTGTCCACCTGCCACTGGCGCGCGCAGCACACCTGGTCGGGTTAAGAGGTGCTGATGACCCACTCCTCGTTCACTCTCCTAGCAGCACTCGACCTAGACTCACCTCTTGCCCTGCCTCCGACTCTGCTTGCTGCCCTACCATGCCACGCTCTCCACGCCACCTTCTGAAACAGCTACCTCTCTCTCCCCTTGCGGTCACTGCAGGAAAGACTCCACAGCTACAAGGTGCTTGTTCTCTACAACTCTGACCCTAGCTGACCTTGCTACAGTGTCCTGGATTCATTAGGGAACACAGTCCTGTATCATTATTAATAAATTGTAACCGTGTACAATCGAGTCTGTTCACCCCAATAGTAACGCAACTCCATGTTGTTACAATTGATGACCCAGGAAATCAGCTCGTGTACATATATAAGCTACAAACAACTCCACTCTACGTCTACGTGCTACATCTCTACTCTACTCTACGTCCACTTGCTACATCTACTCCACACTACGTCCACGTGCTACAATCTACTCCACACTACCTCCACGTGCTACATCTACTTTACGCCAAGATCCATGCATTCTACTCGTCCACACTTCATCTACGAGCTCCTAGTGCTACACGGTATGTCCAAGTGCTACAACTTCCCCACACAACAATGAGTAGGCTACAACAACGTCTCCATGTTAAGACCTTCACAACGTCCTACGACCTCCTCCCACCCCACTCCGAAGATATTTTACACAAACACCTACACTTGACGACCCCCATTTCCATGTCATATACCCTGCAGTAATTGTATGCTCATCCCTGACCACGTGTTACCCCCTTTCTCCTGACCCTGTGTCACCCATACCCTCCCCAGTGTTAACGTAACTAGCACACCATTATCCGTATACCCTGTAGCCAGTATATGCTCATCTCTGACTACGTGTTACCCCCTTTCTCTTGCCCCTGTGTTCTTCACCTCTTCCTCACCACCAACCCCCACCTTCCACCCATGTATTCACCCCGGCCCCCCTCTTTGTCTTCGCACCCCTTCCTCCCCGTGCTCACACCATATATTTCTCTTCCTCCTGATTTGGAAAGCTCTTTGGCCTGGTGGTCAACCTCAGTTCTTGTGCCTCAGATTTTGGAAAATGTCCAAACCTAATTCCTCCTAGGCCGTACCAGATAACTAATCAAACTAATCAATGAAAGAAAGAAAAAGGATCAAATTGTAATATCTTCTAATACAGAAACATAATCAAATGATTTGGAGAAAAATAATCCCTAGTGACTTACTTTTTTTTTCTATTGCGCCGTGGCGTCAATCATAAGACAGACAACAAAACATAAGAGTAGGTGGGACCCATGAAAAGCCAATGACTTGTAGTGATCCAAGCACCTATAGGTCCCATTCTCTATTTCCCATGCTCTATGATGCGCTCACGCATCTTAGTCATTATTTGTCCCACCAACGCGCGAGCCCTTTAACTCAGCTCAGCTCCTCAGACTGGCTGCTAGAGCGTCACTTAGCTGGCAGACTCCCAAGTAACCACAGCTCTCTCCCCTTGCCTTACCGCCTTACACACACTACAAACCAAGAAGACTACAGCAAGATCACGTGCTACACACCACCACGTACACATCGGCAGCACGACATCCCAGTCTGCAGGCAAGCGGGAAGGCTACATACTACGGTGCTGCAAGCAACGCTATACCGTACGTACATATCCTGTGCCTAAGGATTCGTGTTAACTTATTCTTCGATATTTGTGCTACATTCACGCCACACTATTACCACGGACATCTTCATCTACACGACACTCAACGATACGCCAATGCTAACGATAGTCTTACCTTTCTTACAAGGTACTAGTACAATTACACACACCTCCTATCTGTTCCTTTGTGATCCTTCCCCAGTGCTACTTGCCCCCATTTTTTTCTGGGTCTCTTTCGTATTTTATATAGGCTTCTGTGCCCATTATTGTATTATATATTGTATGTTGTACCTTCGGTGCCTTTTTCTGCCTACATACACCATCCGTCGCCACTTTTTCTCCCCCTGCCATACCTATGCGCCTTAATTTACCTACTCCTTTCTCCATGCGTCCGCCAATCTTTTTCTTTGTACCCACGCGGTCCACTCTACCTCCGCCACCCCCGTGGGACCTCCATTCTCTCTTATACCTACCCCTTTCCTCCTACCTGCCTATTTCCCCCCCTCCCCCGTGCTTGCTTCCCTTTGTACTTGCCTACATCGCTTTCCACTCTACCTACGCTACCCCCTTGGGACACCTTTTGTTTCTTCCCTTCCTCCCCCCGTCCTTAGTCATCCCACTCCCCCTACCCCCACGCTCGCTACACCGTGTGCACTTGAATTTTTTTGCAGTTAATTATAATATAATAATTAAGTGCAACAATTTCAAGAAACGTAGAATATTAGAATCAGTATGTATACAGCACTATAAAAACTTTAACTTAAATGAAGGTATGTTCAAACTAGATCCATTAATGAAAACATTAGTAGTCAAATCCCTCCCAGATGTGAGGTCGGGTCCCTTAGGAGAGGCCAGGTCAGGTCGATTGGGTGAGGTGAGGTGAATTGTGGCCTGTCATCAGTAGACACGCCCTTGTCCCTCCCTTCCCCACCCATTCCCGGGTCCTGTCAGCTACTTATTTCTTTTCATGTTTCATTGAACTCTGTACTACTGAAGAGGGAGGCAGTTGCCTCCGAAACGTCCAGAATAAATAATTTCTGTCTATAAAAAGGGGTTCTTTCTCAGCATGCTGCTCTTCACATCATTGTGAATTACCACTCTCATATGCAGCAGTTGGATGACAAGGCGGCTAAACCCTTCACAGAATCCGTCCTCAGGAGCCGCATGGCCAAGTTGTTGCCTCCCCGAGTTCAACTGCACCTACAAGCCCAGCAAGCACTCCCGTTGCAAGAATACTCTAAACTGGCCGATTCGCTAATGGACACTCTTACAAGCAGCACGGGAATGTGTCCTGTGCAACATACCACCGCCAACATATACACGCACGCCACACCGACACCAGTACTGCCATCTCAGCAGTACCAACACACCCCACAGTTCCAACAACACATGCCACATGCACAACATTACCAACACTCTCCTCAATCACAACAACAACAAATACTCCCGCCTGCATAACCAAGCGAGCTTATTCCTCCATAACCACTCCAACAACAACCACAACATCACACCGTACACCAACAACAACTATTGCTACCTCTAACAAACAAACTTAACACACCAGCACTACAACAACCTCTCGTACCACCCACACACCAACATGTCGACCTTATCACACAAGCGTTCACCACCGCCCTTCAATCCACACAGCAGCCACCTGCCCCACAACAACAACAACAACAATACAACACCCCACCACTTGTGCCACAACAGCAATACAACCCTACACCTACGATACTTCCACCGATACAACAACAACAATTCAATCCTACACCAAGGATACTTCCACCGTTACAACGAAAACATAACACCTCCACGCCTCAACAACAATATCAACAACAGCAACTATGCCAATATCACCAGAGATTCGGTAACGCTGCCCGCAACTGCCGCCCTCCCTGCCAGTGGGGTGTCACATCTAACTGCCACACCACCCGGCCCATGATATGAAACGAATGAGGTGGTGGCAAGACGACACCCTCCACGCTACCACCCGCAACATCTCACAACACTCTGGGCTCAATCACTCAGCATCCATGCCTCAATGCCGCAACATGCCAACCTCACGATATACCACGCCCTCCTACCAGCCTGCCCAGCACAACCACGAGCTACGCACGCCTACCTCGTACGATAACGCCACCACAAGCCTCAACACCTCGCCATGCCAGAGCCAGCAACAACCGCTAGCCGTCACCTTTCCATCACCGTACCCTACTGCTCGCATGCTCCTGTTGAGTCGGGCGACAGCTTCCTCGTGGACTCTGGTTCCGAGGTAAGTGTCGTACCGCCTGTGGCTCGAGACAGGGACAGCCAGGCATCGACAGTGTATGCTGAAGGTCCTCGGGACAAAGAGGCAATGTACAACCGCTTACCATCCCTACAGTAACGGGATGGTGGAGCGGTTTCACCGCCGCCTGAAAGACGCCTTCCTAGCCTTACAACCGGACCAATGGACCGAGACACTTCCGTTAATTCTCCTTACGATCCGTGCAACAATGAAGGAAGACCTGCAGCATTCCCCGGCAGAGCTGGTGTACAGAGAGGACCTTCGCCTCCTTGGCCAGATCACCTTATAGGACGTTGACACAACCAACTTATCGTTCTTACCCGCACTCAAGCTCGCCAACGCACAACCAACGCCTATGCGCCAACAAACCAGGCCCACGTACACACCACCAGGCCTACACTCCGCACCCTACTTGCTACTACGGACTGACGCACACCGGATACCACTACAGCAACTCTATACCGGGCCACACCCAGTGCTCTCCAGGACGGATGCCACAGTCACTATCCAAGTAGCAGGCAAGCCTTATGTCACGTCCTGGGAGCGGGTGAAACCAGCACATACCTCGTCTCAACACGAGCAAGCACACACACATGCAGCTGTGCATACATCACCTCTCACACACCACTCACCTCACATACAGCAATGACCACCACTTTTACCTACATCTCACGCAATTCCACTCATGCAAACACACCACGTACCTCTACTGCATCTCACTCCACACACACACCAATCACCACTTCACCAACCTCAACCACTACCCTCATCCAACACCGACATTCACACACACCTACCACCCTCGCACATACCGACACGTATGCGTACGCATACGCACCACCCACCCCCTAGTACCTCACTGGCAAACTACTCTCACCTACATCAACCATCCACCTCATCCAATACCAATCCCCGACCACACATCACCATACCTATTCCCCCATCACTTACCGACCTACCACCTACTATCACTCATGACCATCCACCGCAACCCACAACGCACCTTCACCTACCCATTCCCCACCCCATACCCCACCGCATTCCCTTTCACCCCATACCCCACCACATTCCCTTTCACCCCCTCCCTCTACCTCTCCAAAGTCATCACCGCCTCCTTCACCCCAGCAAAAACCCTTTCCTGACCCTGCCCCCTTACCTGTACCCCTCACTACCCATACCAACACCCCACCTGCCCACACCTCAAACCAACCTGACACCACTCCTTCCCCACCTCACCACGCTCCACTACCTACCCAACTACTGCCCAGGGGGGCTGACTTTATTCTATGTGAATATTAGTCACCCTCCACAGGGCTAGAATAAAGATTGTTGTAGGATCTGGTCTCTTTCTAGTGGATTTGACGAGATCTGCCCACATGGATTAAAAATCCATGTGAGGTGTACTACAACCGGAGGTTCTTTTTTTTTCACTGCTGTGTGGACCGCCAGCAAACAGGGGGTGCATTTCCCTTTGCATGCAGTAGTGTAAACTCCCTCCCCCTTATGGTCCCTTCAAGGCTGGTCTCATGGAAGGTGCGGCCCCACTTGTAGCTCTTGTGGTAACGTGTACTTAGGCCCACAACACTGGCTGTGGGATCAAAGGCCTTCTCCCCAATCTCCCTGGCAGTTGGAGGCCTCCAGACACCCTGGTCCAGTAAGCTCTGGTCCCATTTCCCTGGGATGTGCTTCAGTAGCTCAGGCATATAGGGCCAGGCCCTCCTTTATTTTAATTTTTTTTTTCACTGCGACCAGAGTGTACCAGGGGTCTGTGGGGCAGGAGGCCATTCTGCCCTGGGAGAACATCAACAACAACAACAACCTACCTCACTACCTCTCTCTGACCCTGACCTGCCTAATCCCTTACCTAGACCTGACGACCCGTTACCGGACCATGATTCGATATGTTTAATCCCTATGAGTCTCCCTCGGACGTGCCAGCCAGGCCTCCTCGTCCCGTGAGCCCTGTCTGCCGGCCGCAGACAGCTCCACGACCTGCCACTCCTCCTTCACCACAGCAGATGCTATGGGACGATGAGCCAGACATGGTTCCTGAGGGATTCACTACAAGGTGGTGACGCACCATACGCCGTCCTCCTAAATATATTTTCATGCTTGCCAACACTGACATTCACCTACTCTACAACCAGTCACACACACCTTGCAATTATTACTAATACACACACTTGCCTTATCGCCCTCATACAAAACACACTCCTCACGTACATTTATGTGCAACACTCTTCCATGTAGCATGGCGTATTTAATTTATTATTTATTATGCCAATATATATTCCATGTATGTACTCCATTATTATTTTATATGTGCCATTTATTATGTTTACCAAGTATATTTTGTATATTTTTGTATGTATTACTTTTTTTTACCCTTTCTCCTCTCGTTCCAATTTTTTTTGGGGGGAGGATGGGTACTGTAGTGATCCAAGCACCTATAGGTCCCATTCTCTATTTCCCATTCTCCATTTCCCATGCTCTATGATGCGCTCACGCATCTTAGTCATCATTTGTCCCGCCAACATGCGGGCTCTTTAACTCAGCTCAGCTCCACAGACACTGGCTGCTATAGCGTCACTTAGCTGGCAGACTCCCAAGTAACCACAGCTCTCTCCCCTTGCCTTACCGCCTTACACACTCTACAAGCCAAGAAGACTACAGCAAGACCTCGTGCTACACACCACCACGTACACATCGGCAGCACGACATCCCAGCCTGCAAGCAAGCGGGAAGGCTACATACTACGATGCTTGGTTCACACTATTTCCTGTGCTACAACTACTCTGTGTCTATTCAATAAACTGTACTTAGTATACGAGTCTGATGCTCACCTCCAAATAGTAACTACTCACCCAGTCTGTTACAGACTATACACATGCACACACACATCACGAAAACATAACAGAATGAAACACGAGAATACAGACAAATATTTACATCATTTTCTACTTAAATCCACCAATACGAGGGTGGGGTACCAGAAGTTCCTGAAAAAACCTGGTGGTTCAGCAGGTGTCGACAAACCACATCAAGCGGCAGGCCCTGAGACAGCAAGTGTCGGACAGTGGGGCAGGCCAGACAATAGTGTTCTATAGTGTTAGCACGAGGTGCTCGACACAAGCAACACTCAGTGAAGGGAGGCTGACCCTGCATCCCAGCAACCTGCCACGGTGGCCGTTAGCCAAGCCTCAAACGAGCAGAGACTACATTGTGCATCCGAACCATGAAGCCCCGACAATGGTAGGAATATTTGTGACAGTAAAGAGACTCATAGTGGTTGATAGAGATGCTGAAGGGTCCCTCTGCATCTCTGCGTTGCCGTACAGGGAGGAGAGCGGCGGAGCGGACTCTAGAGAGGTAACATGTCAGGGAGACAGGACATCCATTACCACAAAGAGAACAAAAACGATAAAATCTGCTGAACAACAGTAGAGTGTGTGGGCTAAACACTGGAGAGGGAATGAAGGGCAGGTTTGGAGTCACAAAAGATGGCAGTATTCACTCCACGTTGACAAACAAGACTAACAGCATCCATAATGG
The DNA here is from genome assembly GCA_033782935.1 of Petrolisthes cinctipes. Lineage (NCBI taxonomy): Eukaryota > Metazoa > Arthropoda > Malacostraca > Decapoda > Porcellanidae > Petrolisthes > Petrolisthes cinctipes. Next base: position 666,528 of record JAWQEG010000144.1, read on the forward strand.
CTTACAGTTCACACAATGTTGAGCTAGAGTGGTTACAGAGACGACGGCCAACCCAGCCCACTGGAGGTGACTCCAAGTCAGGTGAGAAAACGGCACAACATGCTGCACCATCCGCTTGCAATGAGCAATCAGTGTAGAGTCAGTATGGAGGACGTCACTGTTTCTACGTGTTCCAGAGCCAACTGCCGCTGTAGAGAAGGCAGTTCCGACTTGGAAGTAGGTGTGAAGCTCACATCAGGTGTTGGTAGCATCCATGGAGGGGCCCTGAGGAGACGTCTGCAACCATTATATCTATATTAAGACTACGGATCATCGAGGACACAGACCTTATAAGAGTACGTATGGGAGGGACAGGGGAGTTTCGTAGTGAATACTTTCGTTGTTTGAATACTTGGAAAATATTGAGTGCAGAAACCTCGACCACAATGACATCACGACCAAAGAATATAGTTTTGAGATATCTTGAGCTGGAATCACAGGCTCAATAGCCTCTTCCAGGATTCTTCTGTGAGTGTGAACACGTCATTGATTGTTACTAAAACAATATTTTTGGTGCGTGATGCAGCATCTACTCTTCTTGGCTTACTGTGTGTATGCTACACAACGATCTCACAGCTTCAGTTTCATTCCTGCCAGTAACAGAGACACTGCCTCGGCTCCACCACAACATATATACTTTAATAATTACAAGTAACCATTAAGACTGACAATGCTCAGGTAAGTATATGTCAACACATGTTAATACAGCAATCAGTACATGTTGAAGTTAAGGGGAGAGATCCTTGTAATACGAGAGAGAAGGATGTAGAGAAGAGGGACGTCAGAAAACACGATAAAAATAAAAGGATACAAGAGACAGCTAAGGAACTGAAATGGAGTGACTCGTGTACAAAGAACGCTAAAACTTTGGGGACTCCTAAGGGTAGGATTCATAGAGCATAATCTATAAATACTGACAAAGATATTATTTCGTCGACTTGGAGCAGCAGTAGCGGCGGTGCCGGCGGTAGTATTAGCCTATACTTAAAAGAAATTGAAATAATTACATGAAAAGTGTTTATGCATATATATTTGTTTATTTTTTGGGAAAAGGATGAAAAATAATTGATTCACTCATGCTGGCGTCTGTAAGTTTAGCCTAGACATTAATCTCGGATGACTTTATCAGGGTAATAATTAGTTCTGCCATATAGCATGGATTGAGTTTGTATACAAAATATCACATGCTTTCTTGTCAGGGCCTGTCTTTATAATATTGGATTATCATTATCGGCAATACGCAGGATGATGATGATGAAGGTGATGATAAGGAGAGTGAAGTGGGAAAGTGGAGGAGTAGAGTGATTGATTGATTGATTTCTTGATGCAACTAGGCATCTGGCCACGCAACAGCTAGGGCAGTGGTTCTCAACCTGGGTGCCATGGACCCCAAGGGGTCCATGGCAAGAATTTAGGGGGGGAATGGCGGGCTGTCACAAATTATACAATTCTTGCCATGGACAAAAAAAAAAAAACTTGCATCACTCTGTCCTGGCAGAAGACTTAAATAAAGCAAGTATTCTCTTCATCAACATTCTGTTTTTATTTTATTTAAACTTTTTTTTTTTGTCGGGGTGGGATTTGGGAAAATATGCAGGGGAGCCCCATGAATGTTGAGAATTCATGAAGGGGGGAATGGACTGAAAAAGGTTGAGAACCACTGAGCTAGGGTCATATACCGCCCAACATAAAATGGTCATCTACATCATTAATAAAATATGTACATACATTAAATAGGCTTCATTACCCTGAAAGGGAAAGGCAATATGATTAAAAGGACACACAAACTAAAAAGCTCATTTTTACTAAAAGAACCCGTCGACTTAAGTAAAATATATAAAAAATCAAAACTAAAAACATCAAACTATCTAAAAACCATAAATACCATAAAATCATAATTTGTGGAGGAGGTCAGCCTCCTCCACATAGGAGAGGGTGTTCCCTCCCACACTACAAGCCTCCTCCCCGAGCACCTGGGAAAGACTTTAAGAACCGTCACCCTCCTGGTACTCAGAGAGTTGCCTACGACGAAGGTCACCAAGGCTGGGACACTCGACAATTAGATGCCGTACTGTCAAAGGGACCAGACAATCATCACAGTAGGGAGGGGGAACCCTATCCATTTAAAACCCATGAGTCAATAGTGTGTGGCCTATGCAGTGATGGGCAAGAGCCGTCTCCCACCGTCGGGACAGGCCGCTGTAGTTCCACAAACCCAGGCGCTGGCGGATGCCGCGGAGCTTGCTAGCCCAGACGGCGTCCCATCTGTCCTGCCAGCAGGAACGAATGGCAGCATCTATGTAGGGTCGAAGGTCAACTGCAGGTATGGGATGACACCTGGCAGGAAGCCAAGAACTGGAGACTGCAGCCTCAGCCAGGGCGTTAGCCCGCTCATTCCGAGAGACCCACACATGAGCCGGGACCCAACAATATGTAACTCTGTGGCCACGACGATCCAGAAGGACAAGTCACTCGAGAATGGCCAACACCAGGGGATGGGAAGAGTTAAAATTGAACAAGGCCTGCAAGGCACTACAGGAATCACTAAAAATAGTAAAAGAAGGCTGAGGGAGAGTAAAATCACCTGGAAGGCATATAAAATGGCAGAGAGCTCAGCAGTAAAAATGGACATGACAGAAGGGAGCCTGCTGCCTCTACAAAAGTCTGGAAAGACAACTCCAAAACCAACTCCAGCATCAGACTTTGACCCATCAGTGTACAGTTCTAAAAAGAGGGAACGAGCCACTGGAGGAGGAAGAGGTTCCTTCTTGTCTGAAAAGCAGGTGCAAGGGAAAACTTCTGGAAGAAGCCATGGAGCCACCCTGGAGACCCGCACAGGACAAATCTGGAAGTCATGAATGCCCATCTCCTCCATAGACTTCCTGACCCAGAAGCCAAAGGGCCATGGCGTGCGAGGATGTGAAAGGTAGTACTGAAACATGATATCAGATGATACCGCCAAACAGGGAAGGGAGTCAGGAAGTCGATGTAATCGATGCCAACAACGAACCATTAAGGACTGGCGACAGAGATCAAGAGGTGGCTCATTAGCGTCCACCAGGAGACTTGGGATTGGGGACGACCAGAAGGCTCTGGTCACTAGACGTACCCCAGCATGATGAACTGGGTCTAAGACTCTTAAGATGGGCATCCATGGCAGAGGAGTACACCTCACACCCATAGTCGAGTTTTGACCTATTAAGAGCATGGTATAGGCGAAGGAGGGTGGCCTGATCAGCCCCCCAGGACCTATAGCCCAGAACCCTCAACAGGTTAAGAGCCTGGATGCAAGAGACCTTAAGTGTACATATGTGGAGAACCCAACTCAAACGTTTGTCAAAAAGGAGACCCAAAAAACGAGTGTCCTCGACACAATGTATCCGATGACCATATATGAATAAGTTCGGATCGGGGTGGACGCCTCGGATGTGGCAGAAGTGCATAGCAACTGTCTTGGCAGATGAAAATCCAAACCCATGAGAACCAGCCCAACGCGACACCCTGTCGAAGGCGAGCTGCATGAGCCGCTCCGCCACTGACATTCGGGAAGCAGCAAACCAGACCGCCAGGTCATCAACGTACATGGAATTGGCTATACCGTCCGGAAGGGATGAGGCAATGGCATTAATTGTTACTGTAAACAATGTGACACTGAGGATGCTGAGAAGGCTGTAACAACTCTCACAGAAAAACTGCGACCACTGAGAAACTCCTTAAGAAAGCGTGGAAGGCAACCTCGCAGGCCATATGCATGTAGTTGCTGCAAGATGCCATATTGCCATGTAGAGTCATTCGCTTTCTCTAAATCAAAGAATACACAGACAAGGTGTTGATGTCGTGCAAAAGCTTCACATGCAGCAGCTTCCAACTTGACCAGAGCGTCTGTAGCGGAAAGGTGTCTACGAAAGCCAGACTGGGACGGAGACAGAAAATGACCCCGTTTGAGGAAGAATACTAGTCTGACATTCACCATCTTCTCAAATAGTTTACAGAGACAGGATGTCAAGGCAATTGGTCTGTAAATGAGGGCAACACTAGAGTCCTTGCCCAGCTTGGGGAAAGGAAGGATGGTAGCAACCCTCCACCCAGAAGGGAAGACACCCTCCAACCAGATTCTGTTATATAAAACTATAAGAAATGAGATCGCCTCCTCACCCAAATGTTGCAACATTGCATATGGGATATTGTCTGGCCCAGGAGAAGTGTCGCCGCAGAGAGAGAGAGCAGAGTGCAGGTCTCTCAGGGTGAATAATAGATTATAAGGTTATAACTTTCATTCTCCTTCCCTGAAAAATCCAGGACAGTGAACAGGTGGAGAACTAGGAGAAAACTTCCCAGCCATCTTACAGACTCTCCTGAACACTTGGGTGAGTGGAGTTTTAGCATTATTTGAAGACACATAGGCCTTCCAAGATGCACGTTGTGCCTCTTTTAAAACTCGTCTAGTCCGAACCCTTGCCCGTCGGAAGTCCTCTAAAAGAGTTGGGTCCCCACGATTGCGATGAAGGCGAGAGAAAGCAGCACGCTTCTTCCGCACAGCAGTAGTGCAGACTGGTGACCACCAAGGGACAGGACGTTTGGGAAAGTGGCCAAAAGTTTTAAGGATAGAGTTGGGAACAGCAGAGTGGAGCATATCAGTGAAATATGTTACAGCCTCGTCAGAGCTACCAAAATCGGCTACAGAAGAGACCGAAGAAGTTAGCTCTCTAAAAAACTGCCAGTCAGCCTTCTCTAATCTCCATCTAGGAAGACGAGACTGTGGTTCATACTTGTTATTTTCTAAAAGTATAGGGAAGTGGTCACTGCCATATAAATCGGGCAACACACTCCAAGTAAAATCCATCAGCGCACTGGGTGAGCAGAGGGAAATGTCAATGGCGGTAAAAATTCCAGTAGGACTATTAAAATGTGTCACATCTCCCATATTTAAAACCCCTATTCCCTCATCCTCAATAAAAGAAGCCAATAAAATACCTATTGGGTTGACCGAACTGTCACCCCACAGAGGATGACAACCATTAAAATCACCCAATATAATAAAAAGAGAGGGAAGGTCCTGTACGAGACGGTTGAGATCACCCCTCTCACCTGAGGGTTTACTCAAACGATAAGTTTTGTAGACAAAACTTATTGTTTGAGTAAACCCTCAGGTGAAGGTGGTAGTGGGAAGTACTTCAGTGAGGCTTCCCAAAAATCAGTACTAAAGTAACACTGTTCAAGGTCCTTCAGTGGAATTCGGATACGAAGAACCACTCCAAAATACTTAAAAATGGAGTGGATAGCGCCATAGTAAAAGGATGCAAGTACATTTGTCAACATTAACGTGTCCAAACCGTTAACAGGGTTCGTCGACACAACACCCGACCTGCTGAGTCTTCTCTTATTTGCAGCCTTCTGCATACCACCACTACCAGAGAGTGACGTCTCGAAGGCCTTTGTCGACCACTGCTCGAGGAAGAGATAGGGGCTTTTCGATATCCATATATCATTAATTTTATTATATTCGTCCCAGGAGCAAAGAGCTAATACCTACCGGGCAGATGAGGAGACCGAGCGTTGGTCACCATTGGCGGTATACCTTTTCCCCCACGGGGCCACTCATTTTAAAAAGCAGCCCCAATGACTCGAAAGTTTACCCACGACGGTACTGAGACCCCCTTTCCCAACATCTCCCATCCCAGACACCCAACCATCCAACACAGGACGGCCCCTAGAGGGTGGTCCCTCTGGAGGGCAGCACTGTTAGCTCGTACTGGCAGCCTGTTGTATGGGAACCATTTAATCTGGTTTCTCTTTGGTGACCTTACTAGCATGGGAAGCCCTCTCTCCCCGAAATCGGGGCAGAGCAGGGGCCGGAGTCCCCTCTAGTCTAGCTCACCAGGTCTCAGAGACACGCAAGACCCCCCCCCCCCAACGTCAAGGCGGTTCCCATTGGGTGGTCTTGTTTGTAGAGAAAGGGACAATATATATATTTGCTCACATTCTTATATATACTTGTATCTAACATATCTATATTTCACATATAAGCTAAGCATTATCAACACCATCCTTACAATCTGTCAAGTAAGATGGGTGTGGTACCGTGTGGTACGTGAGTGACGAGCAAGAGAGGAGGTGTGCATTTGGAGCCCTGCCCTGGGCTAGGGAGGAACTGTTATGCCCTGCCCTAAGCTACAAAGGATCTACCTCCTATAACTTTGAGAGACACAAGCTATCTGTATAACCTGTAATCTTGTAACCTGATATACTTCAGTAAATAGAGACAAGTCCAAGCATTTACTCTAAATCTTGAGTAATTAGCTTAATTCCCCAGGAAGACGAAAGTGGCAAGTTCAGTCAAGGGTAGAAGTTGACTGGCGCCAGTTTCAGAGTCAAGGACGAAGAGTGGGTGGTAAGTTGTACACCAGCCCATCTGTAGTGATAGTTCTGGCAAGTATTTCCACAGATACGCTGAAAGCTGAAGTGGACGACCCACGAGTACATGCAAGTGATCACCCGTTGTTGCTCGTTCTCGGTCTCTTCGCCTCGTAATTTCCTTTATCTCCCGTGACGAAGAGATTGTCTCTAGTCGAATAAGCTCGGCCAAGTACAGTCGACCCTCGCAATAACGGACAAATGCGTGTTCGAGACCGTCTGTTATATCAAAAGGTCCGTTCTTCCAAAACACAGCTGAAAATCGTACACAGAAGCAATAAATTTATAAAATAATATAAACCAAAGTATCCTTACCGTAAACTAGGTATGTAGAGTATTTACAGAACTATGTATAGGTGGACTCGGAGTGGTTACTCAGTGGTTACTGAATACAAGCGAGCGGAAGTCACAATGGACAATCCGTAATTACAATCTACCACCTTGACTAGCTAACTAGTGAAATAGGGGGAATATCTGTATAGGGGGGAGTGGGGGTGGCAGTGTGCGTGCGTGGATCACATGGCTGGTTTGCTCAGATTTTCAGACCTGTTGAAATGAAGTGATGGGCACGAATGAGAAAGCTAATATTACTAACCTAATTATATTTCCAGGGACACTTACGGACTCAAAACTATGAAAGAAGAGGAGGATCTATTTCCACTGTATTTCGGGCTAAACGAGCTTGGCTATTAACCACCAACCTGTTGAGATGGAGAGAAGGGCACGAATGAGGAAGTTGGACTCTGAAGTCCTTCACCACAGCTCTACGCATTCGCGGCGTCACGAAACATGTATCGGTGATTCGAAGGCTTTTGACTTGTTTTACTTAATAATCGATTTCCAATCTCATACCGTAATTAGTTACCTACCCTCATTCAAGAGATGACGATGATTACTATTTTACCATAATTTTATAGGGATGTCCACATACATGGAACGAAATAAATTATATGTATCACGTATCTATATATGGGAGGAAAAGAATTTGGTCTTGTCTCTGAGCATGCGCAAAGCCTTGGTATTTCACATTCGCACAGATCACTTAATTAAGTATAATCTATAATTTTACCTTACCCTCACAATATACTTATAATATCATAACCTACTTAATCCTAATGACACAAAACAGTATACATATATATTAATATTTATATTATCTTAACCTACCGTACTTAAAGAACAAGAACACATGGGTACATTTTTGTGGCACTACACAAATAGCATACAGCAATAATCAAATATCCTGCACTGTCCTTGACTATGGAACCAAACAAGTGACACGTCCACTCTTGTCTAATTTCGTTCGAGATGCCGAGACAAATTGCATATAGCCGAAATAACAAATTATTATCCTGCAATACTTTCCTTCCATCGTAGTAAATATCTTGGTAATAAAGAACAACATATATATGATTTTGCAGCACCTCATAATAATAATCGAAGGGGTTGAATTGACTTAAGATCTATGATTATATTTAGATATGATACTGATCTATTTGCACGATGGAAGGAAAGTGTTGCTGGATATTTGATTGTGGCTGTACCTGGCAACACTTACCACTTTCCGACTCAGCCTTTCATGGTCAGTGACACCTCTCCTACCCTTCCTCTCTTGCCTTTCCTCCCTATACTAGCCCCTCCATAAATTGTCGGTGAGAAGCAACCCCAAGATGTTAAAACAGTAAGGAAACTCCTTATGTTTCTACCCGGGTGAACAGACTCTAGAATACACGGTACAGTTTATTGGTAATACACAGGTAAGCAGTACATATGAATATAGGGAAGGCCAGCCTGTCGTGCAGCGTATTGGAGTCGGTAGTTTCAGTCGAGCTTGTGTAGTAGTGTAGAGCAGGAGCACTACATGTGGTCAGAGTGGGAACACATGTGTATGCAGGTGTATGTTGACGGCAGGAGTGAGGCAAGACCTTCTTCTGTAGTAGCTCGCTTGATAGTCAGGCCTGTGGGCGAAGCCTCCCCTTTTTATCCACTCGCTTCCAAGTTCCCGTATCTGGTGTGCCCAAGTGACCCCATGCATCACCTGACGTACTGCACCTATCTTGACTCATACCTGAGAGAAAGCAGAAGAATGTGGCTGCACTCCCCACGAGAGGATTAAGCTGTGTCAGGGAAAGAGATTAACGTACCTGTCAGACTGTGGCTGTCTGGGCCAGGGGAAGTACAAAGGAGCAAGGAGTGGCGTACCAGCACTTGGAATATACAAAGGAATAAGGAGTGGTGCATACGGCGCCACTGCATTATCCCCCCTCCCCCCAACAGAATGAATTTATTAAGGGAGAGGGGAAGGTACAATACATACAAAGTAATACATAACACAGAATAAATATATATACAGGCGATAAAAAAAAATAAGAATATGTGTTGTACAGATGTGTACGGGTAATGTATGGCGAGTTTGGCTGCAAGTGTGTGTGGTTAATAGTAGGGACTCTGTGTGTGCTGGAGTGTGGAGTGATTGTATGTCTGTGTTGTGTAGGGCGGCGACATATTTTCTCGGGCGCCGTATCGTGCGCCCTGAGCAGGAGGTGAAGCCATCAGGGACCATCACAGGTTCGTTGTCTCGCCGCTCCTGACGTGGTGACGGTGGTGTAGCAGGGCAAGGTGAGGGAGTGCGATGTCGAGGAGGGCTGGTAGGACGAGGAGGCGTGGCTGGTATGACGTGGATAATGGGTGGCAATTCCTGTGGAAGACTAGATAAACAGAGTTCAATGGAGGTAGGTGTGGGTTGGGCTTGTTGGGTCTGAGGAATAGGTTGAGAGGGTTCAGGTGTAAGGGAGGAAGCAGGAAGGAGGGTGGGAAGTGTGGAAGCAGGAGTAGTGGACGAGGGTCTGGGTGGATTAGGATTAGGTGTGTTTCCGTTAGGAGGGAGGGAAGGAACAGGTTGCGTGGTTTCTGGTGTTGGGGAAGACACAGGATGGAGGGGGGAAGGTGTGGTAGCAGAAGTGTGGAGAAGGAGATTCGGGTAGGTCAGGATTAGGTGAGGTGTCGTGAGGAGGGAGGGGAGGAGTGGTAAGGCTAGGGGGTGGAGGTGTGTTAGGGAGGGGGTGAGGTGGTGAAGAAATGGATAACGGGATGGTAGAGGTGGGAGGTGTTGGTGGTTTAGGGGGTGTAGGTAGTAGGGGGAAAGGAGTTGCTGTGATAATAGATGGAATGGCAGGGATGGTGTGTGAGTGCGGAGTGTGATATGATGGAGGGTGAGTAGGTATGATACAGGTGCGTATTATGTCAGTGCGGTTGTGCGTACGTGTGTAGGGTGTGGGTAGTACTGGTAACGGTGGTCGGTGTGATGATGAGTGCGTGTGATGCATGGTGAAGAGGTGGAATGGGGCGTGTTGGGGTGAGTGGCGTGGTGTGGGCCAGTTTTATCCGCTCCCAGGACGTGACGTAAGGCTTACTGCGTATTTGCAGCGTAACTGTTGCATCTGCCCTGGAGAGCACAGGATGTGGGTCACTGTACACCTGCTGGAGTGGAGTGCGGTGGGAATCCGTACGCAGGAGTAGTGAGGTGTTGAGATCAGGTGGTAAGTATGTCTGTCTTGTTTGTCGGCGCATAGGTGTAAGTGTAGTGTTGGCGACAGCGCATTTGAGGGAGGGGAGGAAACTGAGGCTGAATGTGTCAGTCTCTGGGGATATAAGCTGGCCAGGGAGGCGTAGGTCCTCGCCGAAAACGAGCTCCGCTGGCGAGTGTTTAAGGTCCTCCTTCAGTGTAGTACGTATTGCCAGGAGGATGAGCGGGAGGGCGTCAGTCCATTGATCAGGCTGTAGTGCTCGGAACGCATCCTTTAAGCGGCGATGGAATCTCTCGACCATGCCGTTACTTGCCGGGTGGTACTCGGTGGTCCATTGACGACATGTCCCTAATAATGTGAGCATGTAATGCCATGCCCTGGACTCAAATTGTGTACCTTGGTCCGTGACGATAACTGCAGGGGGACCAAAGTTAGACACCCAATCACTGAGAAAGTGGCAGGCTGTGCCACCAGCAGTGATGTCACACATAGGGATAGCCGTACACCACCTTGTCGTCCTGTCTATGCACGTCAGGAGATACCGGTACCCTCGGGAGGAACGGAGAGGGCCTACGATGTCAACATGCACGGTGTGGAATCTGCTGGAAGGAACGGTAAACTCGTGAATTGGTGGGCGTGTATGTCGTCCTACCCTTGCATGCTGACGGGAGATGCAGGCTGTCACCCAATCCTTCATTTGTCTTCTCATTCCTGGCCATACTGCACGTCGACTAATTAGGCAAAGTGTACCTGCAATTCCCGGGTGGTTTATGGAGTGATAGTGATTGAGTACCTTTTCTCTGAATTGCTCAGGTATGCAGGGGCGTGGCATGCCATAGGATGTGTCACACCTGTAGAGTCAGGTGCCGTTGTGTGTTCAAGGCGTAGGCCAGTGTCACCCGTCAGTAGTGCCTGGAGGTGAGTGCCATCTTGTTTGGCTTGGGCGATTGCTGCGTAGTCTAGAGGAGGAATGCGTCGTACTGTGGCGATGAGTGGGTGTGGTGGTGGTGCCCTTGAGAGTGTTTCAGCCACTGTGTTGTCTTCCCCCGTACGTGCCGTATATCTGTAGTAAATTCGGAGATGAATGAGAGATGTCGAGATATTCGTGGTGACCAGCTGGCACCAAGTTGTTTCATGGCTGTCGTAAGTGGCTTGTGATCAGTACGTACGTGGAAGGCCCTGCCTTCCAAGAAGTGGCAGAAGTGCTTAACGGCATTATGCATGGCCACCAACTCCCTGTCAAAGGCCCTGTATTTTCTCTGTGTGGGCTCGAGGTGTTTCCTAAAGAACGTGATGGGCTTTAGGACCCCGTCAACCTCCTGCTGTAGCACTGCTCCTACGGCGTCGTTGGATGTGTCAGTGTATATGGAGGTAGGCGCTTAGGGCGTGGGGTATGCCAGGAGGGTGGAGTCAGCGACCTTATTTTTTACCTCGCTGAAGCCGGACTCTGCTGCAGGGTTCCAAGTGAGTTTCTTCTGGGAGGCCTTCTTCAAGCCTTTCATCAGGTCATGGAGTGGGGCAAGTGTTGCTGCGGCATAGGAGTTAAAGCGATGGTAATAATTCACCACCCCTAAGAATTCTCTCAGTTTCCTTACCATGGCAGGGTGAGGGAACTCCCATACGGCCTTCACCTTCTGTGGGAGCGGGGTAATTCCCTGCAGGGTAACACGGTGGCCGAGAAAGTCTAGTTGGTCCATTCCTATCACGCACTTAGATGGGTGAATCTTAAGTCCATAATCTTGCAGGCGGGAGAATAATTCCCGTAGGTGTTGCTGGTGCTGCGCATGATTTCTTAATGCGAAGAGGATGTCATCGATATACACCACTACGTAATCGAGGCCTCGTAGTACCTTATCTATAAATCTCTGGAATCTCTGCACCACGTTACGTAAGCCAAAGTTCATTACAGGGAATTCGTATAGCCCGAAGGGTGTGGTTATCGCCGTCTTTTTAAATATCCTCCTCTGGGACGGGGATCTGGTGGAAAGCCCTGACGAGGTCAATCTTGGAGAAAACTGTACATCCTTGCAGCTTCGAGTGAAAGTCAAGGACATGCGGGATGGGATACCTGTCAGGGATAGTGACTGCATTAAGGGCCCTCTAATCCCCGCATGCCCTCCATTCACCTTCCTGCTGTTTAGCCCACGCGCTGTCAGACGGCCTGGCTACCCCTTCTTTAATCATCACCGTGAATTTCCGTTGTGCACCTCCTAGTCGTTCTGGGGGCATACGTCGAGGTTTGGCAAACACTGGGGGGCCGGTTGTTGTGATTGTGTGGCGGATACCTGCATTCTTGATTCTTGGAGAAGTCTCTGCAGAGCGTAGGAGTGAGAAATCGTGAAGAATGCTATCGTAAGTGTTGGTTTGTGTGATTTGTGTAATGGTAGGCGTGGCTCGTCGACAGTTTCTGGGGGAATAGTAGCTCCTGAAGGTTGGTGTATGAGTCTGTTACGTTTAGCATCGATTAGTAAGTCGTCCAGTATTGGTGCTTGGACGTCCGCTACAACAAAAGGCCAGACCACATACTCGTCCTTCAATAGTGTGACTCCCTTACTCCTGGTTCCGTAGGTCAAGGCCCATATACACCAGGTCGGCTCACCAGAGCGAGCGTGGCTGAGTGATGACGTCACGTGTACCACAGCAGCCCGGTGCTCGCCTTGCCTCAGTTCATATTATACTATGTACAGTTGCCGGCACTTATAACTGGTACATTCAGAGCTGTTAATCCTCTTTTCGTGTACCAGTTATAACTGCTGGCAATTGTACTCTGCATATTCTCTCTTTCTTTCTGTTTTTCTATCTCTCATAAGATCGCATAACTATATTTTCTTTTATCACGATCATGCATAAGCCTTCATTCACATACACAAATTATGCATTAATATAATTAATTTTTACAGCCACTATTCACCTCTCTCTCTCTCTCTCTCTCTCTCTCTCTCTCTCTCTCTCTCTCTCTCTCTCTCTCATACATACACGTAGCTACTTTTCTTGACACAAAAATGCATACCCCGAAATCATAAGTAAGTTTTAGATATTTTAGTTCTGGGTTAAGTTAGAATATAATTTATCTTCACAGCCAACACCCAAATCACGTATTCACTCTCTCCTATCTTGTTCCTCTCTGTCATGCGTTTGTATAGTTACTGTTTCTTTTAACATGATATAGTTGAGCTTGCAACGATAATAACAATTACGTTTATTCATAGCTTATTCATGGGTATGGAAATAATATAACTTATTACAGAAACTTCACTGTTTTATTAATTTGGCTATCGAATAAACAACCTATTTACAAGATCAATTTACACATCTTACGAGTCTGCTTTCAAGCACTTCTTATCCGTCTATTTAATACGCGAATCAGGAAGAACATTCAACAACGTTCATAATATGAAATTAAAATAACATCAGTGGGGAAGTCTACTAAATTTGTTATATCTGCAGTAAGTGACTGTACTGCTCATGGAGCTATACTACCTCCATGGTACTGCTCTTTTGCCTGGCTTCAGCTCCTCCTTTCCGTGGTGGGTTGTAAATAACCTCTCCATTATTTGCAATTTTTCAATGAACACATCACTTGGTTTCATAAGTCTTCCATGCATGATTTTTACTTCAATTCATGTGCTGTCACATGTTTCTGCAACAGACCCAAGGTACTCGTACTGTGGAAATTTGTGGACCAAAAAACCACCAAAATACAGAAGACCTTCTCTTTCTGCCATATCTGCCAAGTTCATTTCCTCACTTTCCTTGTACCATTGATTTTCCTTATCATCCCATATGCAATCAGGGTCAGCTTCAACATTTAGTGTTGCACACAACATGGCAGATATGGACAGTTCTCGGTGCAAAGAATCTTCATCATTTTCCTTTGCTACACTGGAGCTGGCATTCAGAGATGAAAAGGAGAGTTGTGTTACATTTTCCTCATTACAGTCTTTCTCAGAGTTGTACTAAGAACCAACCAGTGCAATATCTTTGCCAACTAGGTATGTTTTTACACGGTGTTTTACACACAGTGGGGAAGGATGGTCATGGCAGGCCCCCATTTGCCGAAGACAGGCAAAAAAGTGCTCTAGACTATCTTGATTTAACCTGTAGGTCAATATAAAAGAGACGCCAAAAGTAGCTTTCACCATTTCATACAACTTTGGCAAAGATTGGGATGATATGAGCAATCCTTTCTGAAACTGGTACAGTGAATTTTTCCCATAGACTCTCATTGTTTGTGCAGTTTTAATCATGTCCAGCAATACAACGTTTTGATTATCTGTGTTTATGCCATATGCATTCCTGGATGGTTTTGCATCATACTGAACTCTTGAATTGAATATATCAAACTCCTTATCAATCAAGGCAATAAACTGGCTTGCATCATCCCAATCATTGCTAGTAAGGTACCCTTTTTGTCCAAAGAATTGCAGTGATTGTGCAGTGGTCTCAGACAAAAGTTGGACTGCTAGCTTGACATTCATTCGTTGTGTACCCTTAACAGTAACATGTTTTTCTGACAAGCGGTGTGTGGGTTTCAAGTCACTGACACTTTTCTCGATAATTTCTCTTACACATCCACTGCTTATATACCTTGTTTCTGACAACTGAAAATCTGAATCTATGAAGTTATTCCTAATGAGTTTAACCAGATGAGGAGCATCTGCAAAAACAAAAATGTCTCTCTCAGGATCAGCTGGGTTTGTAAATGATGACTGACTTATGTTTACACCTAATTCATTCCATAACTTTACATTTAATGGTCCAAGATCATTTACCATATCCACAACTGGATATCCAGCTGCTTCTATCTTCTTTATTAGGCAATATAGAATATCTTTCGTCATCCTACAATCAAAATTGTCTTGTCTTTTACAGAAGTGAGCCCATCTTTTTCTAATATCCTCATCCTTAGGAAAACGATGAAAAGTTATTGCACCCTTTTTCCTGATATTAGAGTTGCATCCGTATACAGCACAGTTGTTGGGCATAATTGCACTTATATAGGACTTGACTTAGTATATCACCTGTGCTGGTCTTCTGTCGACTGAGACAAGAGACTGATGAGTCTGGGATACATTTGACGTCACGTTTAGGGGGTGAGTCAGGTCGCGCTACCCCCTTGAGCCGACCTGGTATATATGGGCCTTGCCGTAGGTGGCGATAGGAGTATGGTTTGCAGCGAGTAGATCTTAAGCTGTAGACGCCTGTCTCATGCGGTCCTTCTCTAGGGAAGGAACTATGCTCACCTCGGAGCCCGAGTCAATAAGGAATGTGTGTCCTGACTCGAGGTCCTCTACCTATAGAAGTGTGCGGGCGTGATTGCGTGGGGGCACACCTGTATCCACAGGGGAAAGTTCTGGAGGCCTGAGGGGGGGCACACGTGCGTGGAAGACGTACAGTCTCCTCCACTGCCACGTTCATCACTCCAGCGTTGTCAATGCTTCTACCCCACAAGGTGTGAACCTCCAGTTTCGACTCACATATCCGAAACACATGCCAGGAGTAAATCGGGGGGATGGTAATGGAGGGGTGTAGGAATGGTGTGGTGCATGTTTTACGGAGGAAATTTAACGAGAGGATTGTAAGCAGTAATGCTGTACTAAATTATATGTCAACTATATAAATCTGTTACAAAACAAACATGACATTGGTAGACCACAACATTGTGATGGTTAGTAAAGTCATTAGTTATTGTTTGTTATCAGTATATTATGCTCTCAAACGGTAAAAGAAATGCTGGGTTGGTGAGGCAGTAGCTAGTCTCGGCCAGATGTCTCTATGAATGTTTAGTATATGCCAGCTATCAGCACCGCATCTTGGTTTTAATTAATATTTCATGTTCTACATCATAGCGTTAATGATAGTTATTACACATAATAAGTAAATTATATTAAATGTGAAGTTTTAAACGTCACAATGTTCCTAGAACATAGCATATTAAAATCAGGCCTCATCAATTTCCATAGGTTGGTCCCACCAAGTTAATCATTGTGATGACGATGGCTTTATATTCTGTCAATTATAACAAATATCTTCAATTTACGAGCATTGTGAACATTGGTAGTAGTGTCATGACTGGTGATATTTTACGATGAAATTTGACTGCTCCGACCGAGGTAATATTTTATTATCATTACATATTGAACTTTCACACACTTCAGTTTTGACATTACTAAGCGGTTATAGACGGATTGAGCGAGGATGCCAACAAAATTCATGCATTTTAAGTTAAAGTCGCGAATATCTTGAAAGTCATCTCTCTCTCTCTCTACACACATTAATTGGCGTGCACAGTTGTGGTTACTAGCATCATATCGTCATGGCCTAAACTCAATTAATATTAATGAAATAAGTTGTCTTGTGTAAATAGGGTATTGTAAATCACATATAAGGTGAAGTCAATCTGTATTAAAGTGAAATATCAGAATATTTACTTATGTATGCCCTGAATCAATCAACGCCTTGACCCCCCCAACGGGAACCGCCTTGACGTGGTGGGGGGGCTTGCGTGTCTCTGAGACCTGGCGAGCTAGACTAGAGGGGGCTCCGGCCCCTGCTCTGCCCTGATTTTGGGGAGAGAGGGCTTCCCATGCTAGTAAGGTCGCCAGTGAGAGACCAGACTAAATGGTTCCCATGCATTAGGCTGCCAGTACGGGCCAACAGCGCTGCCCTCCGGAGGGACTGCCCTCTAGGGGTCGTCCTATGTTGGATGGTTGGGTGTCTGGGCCGGGAGATGTTGGGGAAGGGGGTCTCAGCACCGTCGTGGGCAAACTTTCGAGCCATTGGGGCTGCTTTTTTAAACGAGTGGCCCCGTGGGGGAAGAGGTACCCCGCCCACGGCGACCAGCGCTCGGTCCCCTCATCTGCCCGGTAGGTAGTAGCTCTTGGCTCCTGGGGCCAAAAACACTACACCAATGATATATGGATACAGAAAAGCCCCAATCTCTTCCTCGAGCGGTGGTCGACCAGGCCCTCGAGACGTCACTCTCTGGTCGTGGTACGATGCAGAAAGCTGCAAATAAGAGTAGACCTAGCAGGTCGGGTCTTGTGTCGAAGAACCCTGTTAACGATTTGGACACGTTAATGTTAACGAATGTACTCGCATCCTTTACCTATGGCGCTATTCACTCCATTTTTAAGTGCTTTGGAGTAGTCCTCCGAATCCGAATCACATATGACAGTGATTGTAGGTCTAATCGGTGCTATATTACTTTCAATACAAATGCTGCTGCCAAAGCAGCATTTGAGTCAAAAGATTCTCTGACGGTGGGGGATACTCATTGTAAAGTTCAGATGATACGGTCCATCAATGTAGTTGACAGTGACAATGATTACTGCCCTAATATATTTGATGATTCTGCAGAGCATGTCCCAAAGGAACGTCGGGTTCCTACACCCTTTTGGTTTGTGGCTTACTACAGGGAGGGACGTGGTAACATTATCCATGCTTCCCGGTATCTTGAGAAAGAAATTGGATTATTACCAATGGGCCACATAAAGAAATATGGTAAGGGAGTTTTAATCAGAGCCAAAGATCTTACACAGGCCATGATGCTCCTCAATCTCCCCTGTCCTTCTGATAGCATGTTTGAATCTATTAAACCACATCGAACATTTAATTATAGCAAGGGGCGTATATATAATGAGGACCTGTATGAATTCTCTGAAGAGGACATTCTCGCTATGAGCCCAGACAGTGTCCAACGAGTAACGAAGATGAAAGGCAGTAAAAATATGATCATCCTCACTTTCTATGGCTCGCATATCCCAGATCGCATTAACATTAACCCCACCTCATTTGAGGTGAAGCCTTTTGTTAAGCTCCCCTACAGTGTTTCTGTTGTTATGAGTTTGGTCATGGGAAAAGGAACTGCAACAACCGTTCCCGGTGTGGTAATTGTTCTGCTCTTGACTCACATCTTACTTCTGAGTGTCGGTCAGAGAGTTACTGCTTTTACTGCAGAGATTCTCACCCCTTGCGTTCTCGCCAATGTAAGATGTACCTACTTGAGCAGGATATCCTCCACTTGGCTAATACTCAATTCATAAGCATAGGTAGTGCCAGACGGCAACTCAACTTCAGGCGACAGAAGGATGGTGGTGTGAAGACATACGCCTCCTCCCTTCGCCCTAAATTGGTTGCAGCACCCTCTCAACCCTCTCAAGAGGCAGCTGCTTCTTGCTTTAGTGAGAACGTTTCCAAGGTTACTCTACATAATAGTTTCTCTGTCTTGGAAACTTTATCAGACACTCATTCTGGTGACCCTTCAACTGATGACAATTCTCAGACTTTAGCTAAAGGTGTCCATGTGGTAGAGGTTCACGCTGCCACACGCTCTCCCAAAAGGAAACTTAAGTCACCTAAACTGCCACAGAGACGCCTTCGTGGTTCCTCTGAGGCACTTGACTCTATAGATATTCCACCTTGTGAGGCAACCATCTATGTGGACTCATCCATAGTTTCCTCTCAATTTCACCAGAAGCATTCTCGTGGCTCTGATGAATCTCTTGATTCAACAGAAGTTCCTCCTCGCAAGCTTCCTTCGGGATCATCAGAGGGGCGTGAAGTTAATGTGGATGCCACGGATGTTGTGATTTCAAAAGATTCACTTTCTCTTACGCTTGAGCAGCGGAGTGATTCTACCACCTGTATTATGGATGTTGATATATCTGCCTGTGTCAGTGATACCACTGCTGTACAGGACAGAACCAATGTAATTGTTTCAAAGAATATCCCATATACCTTCATCTTCTTCTAACATATCAGATGCTTCAGGGACTCGTCTACGGGTCCCAATTACTGCCCCAAGTACTACTCCTCGGGTTCGCTCTTCTTCTAGTGGCCCAGGATTAGACAAATCTTATTGTTTGAATAAACCCTCAGGTCGAGGTGGTAGTGGGAAGTACCTCCGTGAGGCTTCCCAAAAATCAGTACTAAAGTAACACCGTTCAAGGTCCTTCAGTGGAATTGCCGTGGCTTGCGTGCTTCTTGGGAGGAACTGCGCGTTCTTCTCTCTAGCTTCTCTCCTGCATGTGTTTCTCTCCAAGAGACAATGCTTGGGGACTACATTCCTGCCAGTCCTCCAGCATACTCAGCATTTTATTCCAATTCATTTGAAGGGCAGGGTCATCATGGTGGCTCTGCCATCCTAGTTCGCCGAGATATTCCATGCACGAGCCTGGAGCTTGACACTCCGCTCCAGGCTGTTGCAGTTAAGGTTTTTATGGACCGCCCGTACACTGTATGCAGTCTATACCTTCCTCCCAGTGTTACAGTTGAGAGGGGTGATCTCAACCATCTTGTACGGGACCTTCCATCTCCCTTTATTTTATTGGGTGATTTTAATGGTCGTCATCCTCTGTTACGACACTTGGGTGAGGAAGCGATCTCATTTCTTTTAGCTGTATATAACAGAATCTGGCTGGAGGGTGTCTTCTCTTCTGGGTGGAGGGTTGCTACCATCCTTCCTTTTCTCAAGCCGGGCAAGGACTCTGGTGTTGCCCTCAATTATCGACCAATTGCCTTGACCTCCTGTCTCTGTAAACTATTTGAAAAGATGGTGAATGTCAGACTGGTATATTTCTTGGAACGGGGTGATTTTCTGTCTCCGTCCCAGTCTGGCTTTCGTAAATACCGTTCCACTACAGATGCTCTGGTCAGGTTGGAAGCTGCTGCATGTGAGGCTTTTGCACGACATCAACACCTTGTCTGTGTATTCTTTGATTTAGAGAAAGCCTATGACACTACATGGCAATATGGCATCCTGCAGCAACTCCATTTATATGGCCTGCGGGGTCGCCTTCCACGCTTTCTTAAGGAGTTTCTCAGTGGTCGCAGTTTTTCTGTGAGGGTTGGTACAACCCACTCAGCATCTGTTGCACAGGAGGAGGGCGTCCCCCAGGGAAGCGTCCTCAGTGTCACATTGTTTGCAGTAGCAATTAATGCCATTGCCTCATCCCTTCCAGACGGTATAGCTAACTCGATGTACGTTGACGACCTAGCAGTCTGGTTTGCTGCTTCCCGTATGTCAGTGGCGGAGTGGCGCATGCAGCTTGCCCTTGACAGGGTGTCACGTTGGACTGATTCTCATGGGTTTCGATTTTCTCCTTCCAAGACAGTTGCTATGCACTTCTGCCGCATCCGAGGCATCCACCCGGATCCGGACTTAATCATGTATGGTCATCGGATACGATGTGTCGAGGAGACTCGCTTTTTGGGTCTCCTTTTTGACAAACGTTTGACTTGGGTTCCCCACTTACATACACTTAAGGTCTCTTGCCTCAAGGCTCTTAACCTGTTGAGGGTCCTGAGCCATACATCCTGTGGGGCTGATCGGGCCACCCTCCTCCGCCTATACCATGTTGTTATTAGGTCAAAACTCGACTATGGGTGTGAGGTGTACTCTTCTGCCACCGATGCCCATCTCAGAGTTTTAGACCCTGTTCATCATGCTGGAGTACGTCTGGCGACCGGAGCCTTCAGGTCGTCCCCAATCCCCAGCCTCCTGGTGGATGCTAATAGCCACCTCTTGATCTCCGTCGCCAGTCCTTGATGGTTCGTTGTTGGCATCGATTACATCGACTTCCTGATACCCTACCTTGCTTGGAGGTGTCATCTGATATCATGTCTCAGTACTACCTTTTACATTCTCGTGCACCATGGCCCTTTGGCTTCTGGGTCAGAAAGGCTATGGAGGAGATGGGCATAGATGACTTTCAGATTTGTCCTGTGAGGGTCCCCAGGGTGGCTCCATGGCTTCTTCCAGAAGTTTTCCCCTGCACCTGCTTTACAGACAAGAAGGAATTTCTTCCTCCTCCAGTGGCTCGTTCCCTCTTTTTAGAACATGCCTTCACTCACAGGGAATCCCTCCCTGTGTACACTGATAGGTCAAAGTCTGATGCTGGAGTTGGCTTTGGAGTTGTCTTTCCTGACTTTTGCCGTGGAGACAGGCTCCCTTCTGTCATGTCCATTTTTACTGCTGAGCTCTCTGCCATTTTATATGCCTTCCAAGTGATTTTTACTCTCCCTCAGCCTTCGTTTACTATTTTTAGCAATTCCTGTAGTGCCTTGCAGGCCTTGTGCAATTTTAACTCTACCCATCCCCTGGTGTTGGCTATTTTTGAGTGGCTTGTCCTCCTGGGTCGTCGTGGCCGCAAAGTCACTTTTTGTTGGGTCCTGGCCCATGTGGGTGTTGATGGGAATGAGCGGGCTGATGCCCTGGCTAAGGCTGTGGTCTCCAATTCCCGGCCTCCTGCCAGGCATCATCCTGTTCCTGCAGTGGACCTTCGACCCTACATAGATGCTACCGTTCGTTCCTGCTGGCAGGACAGATGGGACGCCATCGGGGCTAATAAGCTCCGTGACATCCGCCAGCGCCTTGGATTGTGGAGCTACAGTGGCCTGTCCCGCCGGTGGGAGACGGCTCTTGTCCGTCTCCGCATTGGCCACACATTATTGACTCATGGCTTTTTAACGGAGAGGGCTCACCCTCCCTACTGTGATGATTGTCTGGTCCCTTTGACAGTACGGCATCTTATTGTCGAGTGTCCCAGCCTTGGGGACCTTCGTCGTAGGCACCTCTCCGAGTACCGGAAGGGTGACGGTTCTTACAGTCTCTTCCAGGTGCTCGGGGAGGAGGCTTGTTGTGTGGGAGGGAACACCCTCTCCTATGTGGAGGAGGCTGGCCTTCTCCACAAATTGTGAATTTTATTGTATTTATGGCTATTAATTTTTAGGTAGTTAAAGTTTATTGTTTCTTTCGTTAATATTTCAATTCTTGTATATATCTAATTTAAATAGGTTATTTAATTAATATATGATCTTTTGGAAGACGTGGGTTTTATTCATGCTGCTTCTCCCTTTTGAGGTAGTGAAAATTATTTAATTTTTGTACATATTTTATTAATGATGTAGATGACCTTTATATGTTGGGCGGTATATGACCATTGTTGTTGCGCTGCCAGATGCCTAATGGCATCAATAAATCAATCAATCAATCGTCTTCTTGTGCCAATACTGCCCCAAGTCCAACCCCCGATGCATCTGTATGTAAAATAAAAGGTTTCTTGAAATCTGGGAAAGCCAAAACAGGTGGTTGCGTCAGAGCCTCCTTTAATATACTAAATGCCTCTTCTTGTGGTTGACCCCATTCAAACTTATTTGTCTGCTTCAACAATTTAATCAAAGGAGCTGCCTTGCTAGAAAACTGATACACAAAACTCCTATAGTAACCCGCTAGTCCCAGAATAGATCGTACATGATCTGCCTTGGTCGGTGTTGGAAACTTTAAGATAGCCTTTATCTTATCCTGATTCACATGTATACCTGACTCGTCTACTTCATGCCCCAAATACTTAATCTTTTGTTTCAAGAATTCACACTTACTAAGTTTTAGCTTCAAACCCGCTGATGCCAAACGTTCCAATACCTTTCTTAATTTCTCCAAGTGCGTAGGCACATCCTTTGAGAAAATAATTTTGTCATCTAGGTATACTAATGCATCTTTCCCAATTAACCCCGCCAATACATTGTTCACTAGTCTTTGGAAAGTCGTAGGGGCATTGCAGAGCCCAAATGGCATCCTGCGAAACTGATAATGACCCTGATGAGTGGAAAAAGCCGTGATGTCACGAGACCGCTCGTGAACTGGCACCTGCCAATATCCTGACAGCAAATCCAAGGTAGAAAACACCTTGTTTCCCTCACCTATAGCCTGCAACAGGTCATTCAAATGAGGCATGGGGTATTTATCAGGGACGGTCTGCTGATTTACTCTCCTATAGTCAATAACAGGTCTATATGTTCCATCCTTCTTTGGAACCAAAAATATGGGACTACTCCAAGGAGAGGTCGAAGGTTCAATAACCTTCTGTTTTAACATATCCTTCACCGTATCGTCCACTATCTGTCTTTGTGAATGGGGAAGCCTATATGATTTTATGTAACTGGGTTGCGCTTCTCGCTTTAACTTAATCACATGTGAAGTTAGGTCTGTACTACCTAATGATTCCCCTGCAAGAGCTATAGCCTTCCTATACCCTTGAAGTAACTGTAATAACTCTTCTTTCCCTTCTGAGTTTCTCCCAGTTTTAACTTGACTTCTCAATTCTGACGAAGGAGATGCACCAATACAACCAACAACACTCACAACTGGTAGGTTATGCTTTGGCTCTAATACCGTACCATGGTATACGAGAAAATCACACAATTGACTGCCTGGCTTAACTTCAATCTCTACTCCTGTATTGTTTACCGCCAGCACCACAGTCTCACCCCCTGACTTTACTGTAGTCAAGGTAGACTCTAGCGACACCCCTTTCAACTTACATGTTTCAGACATGCACACCACATCTACGCCTTCTTTCACTCCTTTCAAACACACCTTGAACTGAATCATTTCCTGCGGTTGCAGCCTGTGCGCATCAGGTACAACAGCAGTAACAACAGTCCAACGCGTGACTTCCTCCCTAGCACTGTCGCATAGTCTATCTTGTTTGACCCTTTGGGTTGACTTCTCTTCAAAGCCCCTTACATAACCCACCATTTTAACCTCTTTGTCTGAGTGTTTGGGTTGCGGGGTTGCCATACACAAATAAGGTACATTTTCATGAACAATTAAACCCTCCCCTGGGTACACCTCAATCTTCCTTTCTGCCATGGTTTGACAATCCAAGCAACCCGCTTGCCATAGGATGAAATTTACTTACAACATAAAATGATGCAGCAAAACTTGAACTACCCCGGAAGTGAACTGGCAACCTCACAACTCCAAGAACATCCACTGTAGTTCCTGACACCCCACTCAGTTGGTATTGTGGCTCTTGCAATGCATAACTCCTCTCAGAATGATGTTTTCTAATATTTTGATAGGACTCCTTTGATATTAGATTGACTACTGCACCTTCGCTGGTCGGCCACGTCAGGAGAATGGAATGCGGCCGCATCCCCAAGGATCTCCTGTATGGTGAACTGACGGATGGCTCACGACTGACTGGACGCCCACGACTGCGATTTAAGGATGTCTGCAAAAGAGACTTGAAGCAGTGCAGCATCCACATCAGTGGGTGGGAAAGCTTTGCTGAGGACCGTTCGGCTTGGCGCCTCACTGTCAGACAAGGCGTTCAGGAGGCAGAGGAGGTGAGGAATGCGGCGCTCACTCAGCAGAGAGCCAGGAGGAAGGCAAGACAAGGACAGCCTCAGCAGACATCATCTTTCACATGCAACGAATGCAACAGAGATTGTCACTCGCGAATTGGACTGTACAGCCACTCACGGAAATGCAGAGGAACTCGGACGCTACACCATCGTCTCTCATAGACGGAAGGATGCCGACGACGACGACGACTGTACCAGTATCAATCAAAAGTGCCCCCGGAATTCCCCCTATTGTTACATTTCCTACGGCTAAATGATTACTTCTACTGACTGCCGACACTATGGAGAATTCTATATCTCTAGACATTCTCTTCCTCTCGTCTTTGTGTCATAATGCCTCATCCGATCCTGATCGCCGGACCCCCATACGTGATTTTTCCTCATGCATAGCTCGTATTATTACTCCACAGTCTGCCGTTATATGATTCGACCATTTATGGATTTCACACCACTTACTCTGTCCGGGAGGTACATAACCTCCTCCTTGTTGATAATTATCCTGATGTGCATAGTGGTACGCTCTACCACATCCTCTAGCTTGTCCTCCACGCGCCATACCATAGGTGTATCATGTATCGCGAACGTGATCAGCCGCGGATACAATCCGAAACACCTGCCATCAACCCTTACTTTTACTGGCAGGTATTTCGGATGCGAGAGTCGGAACTGGTAGCTCATACGTTGGCAACGCTGAACTGGTAAAAGCGGGAGTGGAGGAGACTGTACAAAAGAGTATGGAAGAAAATGGGGAGAAGTAGCACTTGGGGGAGGGATCACTGAGGGAAAGTGGTGGAAGTGAGATAACCAGTACTTAGCTTATATGATTGGCGTGAGTCCTTGAGAGTATGCGTAGACGTGGAATAGGTGGCATAAGTGTCGTAGGTGATTGCCGCGTCGTAGGGCGTTGGCAGCGATGCACGTGGGGTTTGCTTAGGGACGTGCACGTGGTTGGAGTGGAGAACGTGTGTCGGTGGAGGTGAGACGATCAGGCAGCGATGCAAGTAGAGTGTTGTGAGGGTACTCACGTGGCTGGACTGGAGCACGTGGGTACGTAGAGGTGCGACGTCGGGCAGCGATACACGTAGAGTAGCGTTGGGGGATGTGCACGTGGGTGGGGTGTAGCATGTGGAGGGTAGAGGCACGGGCTGCGATGCACGTATGGTGGTGGATAGGGCGACTAGGTACTCCCTTGGGAGGTTAACGTGTGTGTGTGTGTATGATATGAGGCGAAGGGAGGGCGTGAAAAATAGGCAGGAAGGGGGTTCACTTGTACGGAAGGAGAGAAAGGGGTCTCGGAGGTAGGAGATAACAGCATAATGTAAAAACGGAGGTTAGGTAACGTATGAAACAGAGGACAGGGGTAGAACAAGGAGGGAGTAAGGAGACAAGCACAGGAAATTACAGCAACAGGGGCAAAAATTACGTTAAGCGAAAAATAGGGGGAATAGAGCACTGGGGAACGTGAACACAATATATAAACAAGCAACAAAAACGGGGTTAGAGAGGTGTACGTGTAAAGGGGTACCTTAGGGCGAAGCGATGAGGTCGTCGTAGGTGAAGTGGTGAAGTGTTGATTGCAGCTTAGTCGTGGGATTGCTGGAACGTCGGTGTTGGTGTGTTGCAGAGGATGAAGTGCACATAGCGTGGTGAAACTTGCGTGCGATGTACGTAATACCTTGTACCATGTAACAGAGTTGAAAAGCCGGGGTCACCAATTAAAACAGTAAGGAAACTCCTTATGTTTCTACCCGGGTGAACAGACTCTAGAATACACGGTACAGTTTATTGGTAATACACAGGTAAGCAATATATATGAATATAGGGAAGGCCAGCCTGTCGTGCAGCGTCGTGGGGAGTCTGTAGTTGCAGTGGAGCTTGTGTAGTAGTGTAGAGCTGGAGCACAACGTGTGGTCAGAGTGGGAACACGTGTGTGTGCAGGTGTATGTCGACGGCAGGAGCGAGGCAAGACCTTCCTCTGTAGTAGCTCGCTGGATAGTCAGGCCTGTGGGCGAAGCCTCCCCTTTTTATCCACTCGCTTCCAAATTCCCGTATGTGGCATGCCCACGTGACCCCGCGCATCACCTGACGTACTGCACCCATCTTGACTCATACCTGAGCGAGAGCAGGAAGCCGCACTCCCAAGAGAGGATTAAGCTGTGTCAGGGGAAGGGATTAACGTACCAGTCAGAGTGTGGCTGTCTGGACCGGGGAAAGTACAAAGGAGCAAGGAGTGGAGTAGCAGCACATGGAATATACAAAGGAATAAGGAGTGGTGCATACGGTGCCACTACAATGTGTGTGCTAGTGCCTCTGTCTCATCAGATCATGATTGTATTTCTTACATAACTAATGGTCTTTAGCACAAACACCTGAACTGTACATCCTCTACCTTTCCTGAAATCACACTGCTCCTCTCCTATACAATTCTAAGCAGAAAACCGTCTATACAGTAGGAATTAATGTTTTAAATATTAGTCTACAGGTAACAAAAAAAATTCACTTATGACATTTGCCGACCAGTGGAGTCGGGAGGTGGGGCGCTACTTTTCTGTCTTGTCATTACTGCATTTAATTTTAATTTTTACACATTGCTTTCTTTCTGAAGTCAAGTATTCTATCAGTAATAGTCAGGAAATTATAGTTTTAGAAAAGTATGTCGTTTTAAAACTATTAGGTTGGCTTAATGTGCAGTATTTGTGTAACACAAAATTTATAGACAAAATTCTCTTGATTTCTCCATTTGCAACTGACCACAAAATCCCAACTCCCGACAACTCTTTGGAGTTCGAATGGCGAGCTGCCTCTCCTGATGACCTCAACCACCTTGTACTTACACTTAACCCTTACATGGAACCTGACCCTTATAATGAGGTATGTCACTCAACTTCAAATATTTCATTGATTATTATCATATCATCTCAGTTCATTCACAACATTAAAAATTTCATCGATTATTATATATCACTTATGAATATAATGCAACCCATTTTATATCGATTTACGATTAGCATTTGTAGTAGCAGTTGGTAAAGTAGCAGTTCTAAAAAGAGAAGTGCACTCACTCCACTCTATGGGAAATTAACATAACGGTACTTCAGAAAATACAATATTTCATGCTGATCTTCTAGAAAAAAACTTTTCAAGAGGGTTCCATGACATACTCTCTTGCAATCTACCAAAACGTGAGAACATGAAAAGCAATTTGACAAAACAAAAAAAATAATTCTCTGCTTCAAAGAAATGAAACATTTAGGGTCTATTCTGGTGTCTAATTGGTTAGCAAGGTAAAACTGACCAAACTGTCATCCAATCAAACTGCTCACACCTTTTCTACGCCTTCCTCATTGCACCTATTAACAAATAATTGATCTTAATTTCATGTTGGTAAAATTGGTCATCCAATGAAAACAATGATACTTTCCATAATTCCAAGACTTAGATCATCGTTGTGCAACAGAAAATCCCTGTGTAAGCATGGTAATGGTTAGGAAATCAAAACTGGACAATGATTACCTCAGAGTCAGTCAGCTGCAGGAAGAAACATTGGTGGTTATTACACCTCTGTCTTTACGATTTTGGTGTTAATGGGATAAACCTTTGACGCCCCATATTTGAGGCCTGGTAAATAATTTGTGCTATGTGAGATGCAAGGAATAAACAAGTCTTCCCTCACTTTCAACCAAGCACAAGCTTTGAATACACCAGTCCCCCTGAAAACTACCCGGCATATCACAGAGAACCTACCGTAATCTTTTAACAACAAGGATTATTTCTCCAATCCCAGCTTCTCTCTTGACCTCTTATCTCCCTCCTCTTACGGCCAGGAGGTGCCCATCCATGTACTATTGCGGACAACAAGTTCTTCACTAGCCTCCTCTGGCCAACCCTATGATGTAGCAACGTCGCATTCTTGGATAATTATATGAGTTGCCTATTAGATCATTATTATTAATCATAATAGCAAAGAGTATGGAAGGTAAAGATGAGACAATCGTCACCGGCCCTATGAGGAGAATGTAACAGCGGGAACAGTCGCGCCGCCCGACGGCAAGCGCGGTAAACTACACGTTAAGACCAATGCTACTTGTGTTGTTGTTATCGCTTATGAAGATTGGAAAAATACTTTTCAATTTACACTATGCACATACAGTACATACATCGATGTACTTACCTGTAGCGCTTCCTTAGTAATTTCCAGATGTATTTTTTTTTAATTAGCCTACATTTTAACACGTCACTGACATTTGACACGCTCACGTCCCTACTGCTGTAATCCTGTGTTACACCATATCCTGAGGAGTCCAAGAATACTTCCCCAGTGTCTTTACATGGCGTAAAAGGCTATAAAAAGACACAATTTAAACAATTACTTTATTCTCTAGCCCACAGTAATGCTCGGCACACTCACACACACAAACACACCAAATTCACTGTCATTCAGATAGGCCTATGGCAGTCTCATAAGTGACAATACATCAAAACTTTGCGTTTTTTTCTACCTGATATGACTAGACTTTCATTGACATTTTTTAATGTGCGATGTTGGCGGATGCGGATAAATAGATTTAAAATAAGGACCCTGCAGTTGCACACAGAACATTCCAAAAAGTGTCCCTGTACTTTCTCCCCCAAGCCTGTGACAAGTCTGGAGTGAAGTTGTCCATGTAGTACGGTACATTTCCGGAATCACCTTTCTGTACACTGTCTCCATTTGAGTCAGCATTTCACACAGACCTGCACTTAGCACTATCAGCTCTCTTCCTTGTGAGTCACCATAATTTTTCTTCGAGGGGAAAACATGCACAGGGTTGTATAGATCGAGAATGCTTTGAAGATTTTTCCTGCAATCTTCACAAACTTTTGCACGAATCTTACGCACAATGTATCCTATGATATAAGCTAAAATATTGCTTTCCTCGAGTGGTAAGTCTGGTAACTCCTTTTCCAAAGGGAGGATCTTTGTTGCCTGTACTGATTCAGGTTTCAGTAAGACAGAATTTGAAACCTCCATTTTAGATTTCGCCAAACTTGAAATCCCCATGTTCCTTAGAGTTACTAAGAAAACAGCAGTGTCTTCCTGGCAGTTAGCACGTGCACTTGGAACCATAATGGCATCCACAATGACTTGGCGAAATACACTCCTAAACTGACCTGCATCAGGATTGTCCCTGTGCCCACCTTTCCCTAGTATTACTGAAAATAAATTATCCAAGCAATCCTGATTGAGTCTATTGGTTAGCAAGTAAGACAGCTTGTACTCTGAATGTAGCTCATCCCACAACTGTATCAGACCATTTATGTTCATCTGCCAACCAAGGAAACAAGGCAGTTTACGAGGACCCAATGATTTAGTATTAGCGAAACATGTCAAGCAGCCAGATTGAAATTCCTTGTGACCTGAATTTACACTAAATGTCTGCAGTGTACTGTGCTTCTGCTGGTAAAGAATTTAAAGTGCATAAAGTCCATATCGCAGCACAAAACTGCGTACCGACCATGCTGTTTACCACGCCAGTGACGCCACAACTCGAGTTTTACAGGCTCCTCACTTGGGGCGCCTCCGTCGCTAAAATAACACGGGAGCGAGCGGAGTGTCCCCTCTTTACATTCCATACTCTTTGAAATATAGTATTACCGAGATTAATCGATTAATCTTTCCTCAATAAACCTAAAGGTTATACTCGAGCTGAAGGTTTGGCTGATGTATCAGAGGAAATGTAAATGATATAGGAAGCCACTTACTTCCTTTATAGTACATGACATTTAATCATGCAACACAGGAAACCTGCAGACTATTATTTTCATCTCCTTTTTATCTGAGGAGTGAACCCCGAAACATGGTGCATGACCTCGAATCGATTGATCTGCATGGTAACAAGTACAAAGAGAATTTGCCAGATTAATACTATCTTCAATAATGGAATGAGCATTCGTAATACTATATTTGGTTGTAATAGCAATGTGAATTTTCTTAATTCTCATGGTTCATGGAATCAAAATACATGAAAAATATGAGGTTGTGCCACACCTGTTGTATAAGCTTTCTAGCCTCAAGAAAAGTCCATCATCCGATTAATCCAATAAAAGTAAAGTATCTAATACTCGTGATATCTCCCAATATGTGTTATCAACTTTGTCACGGGGTGACATTATCACCCATTCGTGAAACCGTGTGTCAGTCTCACCCCAACCTTCCTGGAGTGAAGACGTGTTCCTGGCGCTCTGCCTGTGTTGTTGTTTGTGTTGTTGTTTGTCTTGTTTCAACGTTCTGGTTTGTGTGTTGTTGTGTCTGTGGTGTTACAGGGGTTGTTTATATTTTCTATCTCGTTTTTTTTTTTTTTTTGGTTTTGCTGTTTGTGGTATTGTTGTTTGTGGTTTATTTGTTTTATTGTGGTTCTGTGTGTGTATGTTCGTGTGTTCGTGTGTGTTCAGTTGTTCGCTTCCCATCTAGGCCTTGCCTGGCCTGATGGAGAGCGCGGATTCGGATGTGGCTTCCTGCCTGGAGGGTGATTTGGCCATGTCAGAGGAGGATGAGTCTCCTAT
The DNA here is from genome assembly GCA_033782935.1 of Petrolisthes cinctipes. Taxonomy (NCBI): domain Eukaryota; kingdom Metazoa; phylum Arthropoda; class Malacostraca; order Decapoda; family Porcellanidae; genus Petrolisthes; species Petrolisthes cinctipes. The sequence continues at coordinate 697,202 of JAWQEG010000144.1, forward strand.
CGAGGATCACTGGCCTGAGCTGCCTTCTCGCAACCCTCCCCCCCTCTCCTCGGTCACTTTGCAGCTCAGGTTGCAGCCTTGCACCTCCTCAACCTCTACCAAGCGACCCGTTGATGCCTCGTCCGACTCCTTGCAGGATTCCGATGGTGTGGACTGTTTGCCTCCGACTGCCAAGACTGCCAAGGGTGCTTCAGCTGTGCATGATGTACCTTCTCTGCCTCAACATGGTGTTTCTTCCTTGTATACCAACTCCTTGCCCTCGTCCAACCTTCCTGCTTTTGCCCCAAGAAATGCCTATGTCAAGCTCTACTTCTCTGGGAACACATCTACGGACACAAAGTTGCGTTGGGTGTCTGATGTCAACAGGGCCTTCCAGCTGCAGCGTGAACTGGCTGAAGTCAAGATGGCTGCTGTCACCTCCCGGTTTGTCTACATCTCTAGGAAGCGTCAGGATATCATTGATAGAGTGAAGGCTGGTGAATTTTTGTCTCTGCCTCTTATTCTTGAAGACTCAACCGACAGGCCTCGTAAGTTCCCCAGCTACATCCTTACCCGTTTTCCTATTGATGTTGACCCGAAACTTGCTAAGGGATACCCTGGTGTGTACTTTGCCCGTCGTTTTTTCCAAGATGGTTCCCCCATTAGCCATATTGTTGTTGTCTGGATTCAACCTGATCCACCTACAAATGAGATTTCCTTTGATTTCCTCCCTTGTCTTCCACCGTGTGAGGTGAGGAAACTTCATAATGACCAGCCTTGGTGCTACAGGTGCTGGGGTGTGGGGCATATCTCCCGGTACTGTTCTGCCAGGCCGAAGTGTGCATGGTGTGCTGCCGACCATGATTCCAAGACGTGTCCTGTCAGGGGCGAACCATCACGTCCTGCTGCCTCCACCTCTGAGCCTTCACCTCCTGAGGATACGTCTCGATGGAAGTGTCCACGATGCCTTCAGCCAGGGGTTAACGTGTGGCATGGATGTACTCGATGTCAGGTCCAGGCTCGTGTCACTACTATTGCTCCGCCTCCACCACCGCCACCACCACCACCTCCCCAGTCTGCTCCTCCTACATGCCCTGCCTCACCTCCAGACCTGGCCCTCTGCAAGTCTGTTGCTACCCTCATGGCACGATGTACGGCTCTTGAAAACCGCTTTTCTGCCCTTGAAGCCAGGATTGATGGGCTAGTTGCCGCGCAGGCTGCCAATGACTCCAAACTCTCCACCTTGGTCGAGGCTCAGCAGGCCATCATCTCAACTGTCACTACCCTTACCGAAAAGATGGATACTGTTGCATCTCTCCTTGAAAAGCTTTTCGAGTCAGTCCCTTTTCCTGGACCATCTTCTTCTCCAGGTCGCTCATCTGCCCCCAATCACCGGACTTCTACCTCCAAATACAGAGTTTGCTAGTGATTGCCAGCTGGAAGTCAACTCCTGGAATGTATGTGGTATCACCAGTTATGCCAAGCTCACTCAACTCAAGGCCTATGTTTTTCGTCATCATCCCAGTGTTATTTTTCTCCAGGAAGCATTTCCAGGACGGCCGCTCGCTGCTGGGCAAGCTCCTCCCCTCTCAGGTTATGTGCCATATGTTCATCTGGTAAGGATTGGTCTCCTGACTTACATACATAGCTCCTTGCCACATCGCCTTCTCCGTACCTCCACTGATCCTGACATGACCTTTCAGCTATTTGAGGTTCTACCTGGGAATGGAGTACTACAACTATGTAATGTCTATTCTGCCCCAGCTAGACTCACTCTTGAGGCTCTTCCTTCTCCAACAGTGCGTGGTATGGTTTATATGGGAGATTTTAATGCTCGGCATTCTGATTTGGGTGATGGTTCTGGCTCTATTAATCGTAATGGTGTTCGTCTCCTCTCATACATACGCAAGCATCATCTGACACACTGGGACACTGGCGGTGCCACTCATCCTCTCGTCTGGTCTGATTGCATCTCAGGTCCAGTGCTCCTCCGTGCCAGACTTATTCTCTGATCACATCGCTCTTTGGTTTCATTATTCTCTACCTGCTGGGTCAAGTGCTTCAGCCACTCGTTTGCGTATTGCTGTGCCCCCTAAATATTGCCCGACTTACATCTTATTTATGGCCCATTTATTCCCTACATTTGACGTGTCATCAGCTGAACAGTTGTACTCTGCTCTCTCTCGGGGTAGAGCTTCTTCCTCTGGTAATGATGGTATTACTTATGCTGTGCTGCGCCTACTTCAACAAGTTCCTGGGAACCCTCTACTTCGACTGTACAATCTTTGTCTTCGTGACGGTTGTGTACCAATAGCCTTGGCCAACAGGACAATAATACCCATCCCTAAGCCTGGCACTGCGAAGTTCAGGCCTATTTCCCTTACTTCCTGTCTTTGTAAGGTTATGGAGAGAATCTTACTCAATCGTCTAATGTACAGATTGCAAGATCGCCTTTCTCCATGGCTGTTTGGTTTCCTTCCCCAGCGGAGCACACATCACTGCCTAGTCGACTTGTACTTTCGCCTTTTCAGGGACAGTGTGGTGGCCTTCATTGACCTTCGAAGTGCCTTCGATGTTGCTATTAGAGACGCCATTTTGAATCAACTGGTTGACTTTGGGATAAAGGGTAATCTATTACGTTGGATTCGGGGCTACCTGAGTAACAGGACCTCCCATGTGTTTTTCAGTGGTGAGCTTAGTCCTTTGCGCAGTTTTCATCTTGGTACGCCTCAAGGGGGTGTTCTCAGCCCATTGTTATTTAATATTCTGATGCATCGGCTGCTCACTTCTCTCCCTGATATTCCTGGGCTACAATTACGTGCTATGCTGATGATATCTGTGTTCATTCTACCTCACCAAGGGATCTCCAGCGGTTTCTTGACTCCTTCTCTGTGGCCTCCTCTCACTGTGGCATTATTGTCTCCCCAGATAAGAGCAGAATATTCACCTGCCGCCTTCCTCAAGCTCGGCCAGTGTTCACCATTGGAGGGACTGTCATTCCCATGTGTTCCCAGTACCGCTACCTGGGCTCGCCAGTCAATATTTGGCCGATTGTCCCTGCCAGAACTCAAGACCATCCCATTGTCCGGGACTTGTTGGGTCGTCTCCAGCGCCGACTTACACCACTTCAATGGCTCGCTAACAACTCCTCGGGCATCTCCATCCCAGTAGCCAGAACCATCTATATTGCTTTTATCCGTTCAGTTGTTGATTACCTCTCCCCTGCTCTGATTCAACTTCCCAGGGCTACTCTTGAAACTTTAGAAAAATTTCAGAATAGAGCAATGAGAATAATTCTCGGCTGTCCAATTTCGACCAGGATAGTTAACATGCAGCGTGAGTTGCATCTTCCCCCATTAGTGGATTGATTGATTGATTGATTTTGATGCAACTAAGCATCTGGCGGCGCAACAGCTAAGGTCATATAACGCCTAACATAAAATTGTCATCTACATAATTAATAAAACATGAATACCCGAAAGAGATAGGCACCATGATTAAAAGAAACACAAACTAAAAAGCACATTATTAATAAAAGACCCAGTCAACATTAAAAAAAAAAAAAAAAAAAAAAATCAAACCAGCTAAAAACCATAAATATCATAAAATCATATTTTGTGGAGAAGCCCAGCCTCCTCCACATAGGAGAGGGTGTTCACTCCCACACTATAAGCCTCCTCCCCGAGCACCTGGGAGAGACTGTAAGAACCGTCACCCACCCGGTACTCGGAGAGGTGCCTACGATGAAGGTCCCCAAGGCTGAAACACTCGACTATAAGATGCCGTACTGTCAAAGGGACCAAACAATCATCACAGTAGGGAGGGTGAGCCCTCTCCATTAAAAAGCCATGGGTCAATAATGTGTGGCCAATGCGGAGACGGACAAGAGCCGTCTCCCACCGGCGGGACAGGCCACTGTAGCTCCACAAACCAAGGCGCTGGCGGATGTCGCGTAGCTTGTTGGCCCCCATGGTGTCCCATCTGTCCTGCCAGCAGGAACGAACGGTAGCATCTATGTAGGGTCGAAGGTCCACTGCAGGAACAGGATGACGCCTGGCAGGAGGTCGGGAATTGGAGACCGCAGCCTTAACCAGGGCGTCAGCCAGCTCATTCCCATCGACACCCACATGGGCCGGGACCCCCAAAAAAGTGACTTTGCGGCCACGATGACCCAGGAGGACAAGCCACTCAAGAATGGCTAACACCAGGGGATGGGAAGAGTTAAAATTGCACAAGGCCTGCAAGGCACTACAGGAATCACTAAAAATAGTAAACGAAGGCTGAGGGAGAGTAAAAATTACTTGGAGGGCATATAAAATGGCCGAGAGCTCAGCAGTAAAAATTGACATGACAGAAGGGAGCCTGCCGCCACGGCTAAAGTCAGGAAAGACAGCTCCAAAGCCAACTCCAGCATCAGAATTTGACCCATCACTGTACACAGGGAGGGACTCCCTGTGAGTGAAGGCATTTTCTAAAAAGAGTTAACGAGCCACTGGAGAAAGAAGAGATTCCTTCTTGTCTGTAAAGTAGGTGCAGGGGAAAACTTCTGGAAGAAGCCATGGAGCCACCCTGGGGACCCTCACAGGACAAATCTGGAAGTCATCAATGCCCATCTCCTCCATAGCCTTCCTGACCCGGAAGCCAAAGGGCCATGGTGCACGAGAATGCAAAAGGTAGTACTGAGACATGATATCAGATGACACCGCCAAGCAGGGAAGGGAGTCAGAAAGTCGATGTAATCGATGCCAACAACGAACAATCAAGGTCTGGTGACGGAGATCAAGAGGTGGCTCATTAGCGTCCACCAAGAGACTGGGGATTGGGGACGACCAGAAGGCTCCGGTCGCCAGACATACTCCAGCATGATGAACAGGGTCTAAAACTCTGAGACAGGCATCAGTGGCAGAAGAGTACACCACACACCCATAGTCGAGTTTTGACCTAATAAGAACATGGTATAGGCGGAGGAGGGTGGCCCAATCAGCCCTCCCAGGACATATGGCCCAGGACCCTTAACAGGTTAAGGGCATTGAGGCAAGAGACCTTAAGTGTACGTAAGTGGGGAACCCAAGTCAAAAGTTTGTCTAAAAGGAGACCCAAAAAGCGAGTCTCCTCGACCCAATGTATCCGATGACCATACATGAATAAGTCCGGATCGGGGTGGACGCCTCGGATGCGGCAGAAGTGCATAGCAACTGTCTTGAAAGGAGAAAATCGAAACCCATGAGAACCAGTCCAATGTGACACCCTGTCCAAGGCAAGCTGCATGCGCCGTTCCGCCACTGACATGCGGGAAGCAGCAAACCAGACTGCTAGGTCGTCAACGTACATCAAGTTAGCTATACCGTCTGGAAGGGATGAGGCAATGGCTTTAATTGCTACTGCAAACAATGTGACACTGAGGATGATTCCCTGGGGGACGCCCTTCTCCTGTGCACCAGATGCTGAGTGGGTGGTACCAACCCTCAGAAAAACTGCGACCACTGAGAAACTCCTTAAGAAAGCGTAGAAGGCGACCCCGCAGGCAATATAAATGGAGTTGCTGTAGGATGCCATATTGCCATGTAGTGTCATAGGCTTTCTCTAAATCAAAGAATACACAGATAAGGTGTTGATGTGGTGCAAAGGCCTCACATGCAGCAGCTTCCAACCTGACCAGAGCATCTGTAGTGGAACGGTGTTTATGAAAGCCAGACTGGGATGGAGACAGAAAATCACCCCGTTCCAAGAAGTATACCAGTCTGACATTCACCATCTTTTCAAATAGTTTACAGAGACAGGAGGTCAAGGCAATTGGTCTGTAATTGAGGGCAACACCTGAGTCATTGCCCTGCTTGAGGAAAGGAAGGATGGTAGCAACCCTCCACCCAGAAGGGAAGACACCCTCCAGCCAGATTCTGTTATATAAAGCTAAAAGAAATGAGATCGCCTCCTCACCCAAGTGTCGTAACATTGCATATGGGATGTTGTCTGGCCCAGGAGAGGTGTTGCCGCAGAGAGAGAGAGCAGAATGCAGGTCTCTCAGGGTGAATAAATGGTTATAACTTTCATTCTCGTTCCCTGAGAAATCCAGGACAGTGCGCTCCTTGGCTCTTAACTCATGCCTGACAGCCAGAGGTCGAGAGTCACGGCTGGAGACTCTTGCAAAAGCCTCCACCATGGTATTAGCCACTGTCAAACCATCCATGATCTTAATTCCATTGACCTTAAGTACAGGTGGAGAACTAGGAGAATACTTCCCCGCCATCTTATGGACTCTCCTGAACACTTGGGTGAGTGGAGTTTTAGTATTAATTGAAGACACATAGGCCTTCCAATATGCACGTCGGGCCTCTTTTAAGACTCGTCTAGCCCGAGCCCTTGCCCGTCGGAAGTCCTCTAAAATGGTTGGGTCCCCATGATTGCGACGAAGGCGAGAGAAAGCAGCGCGCTTCTCCCGCACAGCAGTGGTGCAGACTGGTGACCACCAAGGGACAGGACGTTTGGGAAAGTAGCCAAAAGTTCTAGGGATAGAGTTGAGAGCAGCAGAGTGGAGCATATCAGTGAAATATGTTTCACCCTCGTCAGAGCTACCAAAATCGGCTACAGAAGAGACCGAAGAAGTTAGCTCTCTAAAAAACTGCCAGTCAGCCTTCTCTAATTTCCACCTAGGGAGACGAGACTGTGGTTCGTACCTGTTACCTTCTAAAAGTATAGGGAAATGGTCACTGCCATATAAATCAGGTAACACTCTCCAAGTAAAATCCAACAGAGCACTGGGTGAGCAAAGGGAAATGTCAATGGCGGTAAAAGTCCCAGTAGGGTTATTAAAATGTGTAACATCTCCCATATTTAAAACCCCTAATCCCTCATCCTCAATAAAAGAAGCCAATAAAACACCCCTGGGATTGACTGAACTGTCACCCCAAATAGGATGACGACCATTAAAATCACCCAATAAAATAAAGGGAGAGGGAAGGTCCCGTACAAGACGGTTGAGATCACCCCTCTCAACTGTAACACTGGGAGGAAGGTATAGACTGCACATATTGTATGCGCGGTCCATAAAAACCTTAACTGCAACAGCCTTGAGCGGAGTGTAAAGTTCCAGGCTCGTGCAATGGAATATCTCAGCGAAATAGGATGGCATTGCCACCATGGTGACCCTGCCCTTCAAATGAATTGGAATAAAATGCAGAGTATGCTGGAGTACTGGCAGGAATGTAGTCCCCAAGCATTGTCTCTTGGAGAGAAACACATGCAGGAGAGAAACAAGAGAGAAGAATGCGCAGTTCCTCCCAAGAAGCACGCAAGCCACGGCAATTCCACTAAAGGACCTTGAACAGTGTTACTTTAGTACTGATTTTTGGGAAGCCTTACGGAGGTACTTCCCACTACCACCTCGACCTGAGGGTTTACTCAAACAATAAGATTTGTCTAATCCTGGGCCACTAGAAGAAGAGCGAACCCGAGGAATAGTATTTGGGGCAGTAATTGGGACCCGTAAACGAGTCCTTGAAGCATCTGATATGTTAGAAGAAGATGAAGGTATATGTGCTGGGATATTCTTTGAAACAATTACATTGGTATTTTCCTGTACAGCAGTGGTATCACTGACACAGGCAGATACATCAACATCCATAATACAGGTGGAAGAATCACTCCGCTGCTCAAGCAGAAGAGAAACTGAATCTTTTGAAGTCACAACATCCGTGGTATCCACATTAACTTCACACCCCTCTGATGATCCCGAAGGAAGCTTGCGAGGAGGAACTTCTGTTGAATCAAGAGATTCATCAGAGCCACGAGAACGCTTCTGGTGAAATTGAAAGGAAACTATGGATGAGTCCACAGAGATGGTTGCCTTACAAGGAGGAACATCTATAGAGTCAAGTGCCTCAGAGGAACCACGAAGATGTCTCTGTGGCAGTTTAGGTGACTTAAGTTTCCTTTTTGGAGAGCGTGTGGCAGCGTGAACCTCTACCACATGGACGCCTTTAGCTAAAGTCTGAGAATTGTCATCAGTTGAAGGGTCACCAGAATGAGTGTCTGATAAAGTTTCCAAGACAGAGAAACTATTATGTAGAGTAACCTTAGAAACGCTCTCACTAGAGCAAAAAGTAGCTGCCTCTTGAGAGGGTTGAGAGGGTGCTGCAACCGATTTAGGGCAAAGGGAGGAGGCGTATGTCTTCACACAACCATCCTTCTGTCGCCTGAAGTTGAGTTGCCGTCTGGCACTACCTATGCTAATGAATTGGGTATTAGCCAAGTGGAGGATATCCTGCTCAAGGAGGTACATCTTACATTGGTGAGAACGGAAGGGGTGAGCATCCCTGCAGTAAAAGCAGTAACTCTCTGACCGACACTCAGAAGTAAGATGTGAGTCAAGAGCAAAACAATTACCACACCGGGAACAGTTGTTGCAGTTCCTCCTTCCATGACCAAACTCATAACAACAAAAACACTGTAGGGGACGGTCAACAAAAGGCTTCACCTCAAAAGAGGTGTGGTTAATGTTAATGTGATCTGGGATATGCGAGCCATAGAAAGTGAGGATGATCATATTTTTACTGCCTTTCAACTTTGTTACTCGTTGGACACTGTCTGGGCACATAGCGAGAATGTCCTCTTTAGAGAATTCATACAGGTCCTCATTATATATACGCCCCTTGCTATAATTAAATGTTCGATGTGGTTTAATAGATTCAAACATGCTATCAGAAGGACAGGGGAGATTTAGGAGCATCATGGCCTGTGTAAGATCTTTGGCTCTGATTAAAACGCCCTTACCATATTTCTTTATGTGGCCTATTGGTAATAATCCAATTTCTTTCTCCAGATACAGGGAAGCATGGATAAGGTTACCACGTGCCTCCCTGTAGTAAGCCACAAACCAAAAGGGTGTAAGAACCCGAAGTTCCTTTGGGACATGCTCTACAGAGTCATCAAATATGTTAGGGCAGTAGTCATTGTCACTGTCAACTACATTGGTGGACCGCATCATCTGAACTTTACAATGAGTATCCCCCACCGTCAGAGAATCTTTTGCCACAAATGCTGCTTTGGCAGCAGCATTTGTATTGAAAGTAATATAGCACCGATTAGGCCTACAATCACTGTCATATATGATTCGGATTCGAAAAACTACCCCAAAACACTTAAAAATGGAGTGGATAGTGCCATAGGAAAGGAATGCAAGTACATTCGTTAACATTAACGTGTCCAAATAGCCAACAGGGTTCTTCGACACAAGACCCGACCTGCTAGGTCTAGTTTTATTTGCAGCTTTCTGCTTACTACCACGACCAGAGAGTGACGTCTCGAGGGCCTGGTCAACCACCGCTCAAGGAGGAGATTGGGGCTTTTCTTTATCCATATATCATTAATTTATTGTTGTCGGCCCCAGGAGCCAAGAGCTACTACCTACCGGGCAGATGAGGGGACCGAGCGTTGGTTGCCGTGGGCGGGGGTACCTCTTCCCCCACGGGGCCACTCGTTTTAAAAAACAGCCCCAATGGCTCGAAAATTTGCCCACGACGGTGCTGAGACCCCCTTCCCCAACATCTCCCGGCCCAGACACCCAACCATCCTACATAGGACGGCCCCTAGAGGGCAGTCCCTCCGGAGGGCAGCACTGTTGGCCCGTACTGGCAGCCTAATGCATGGGAACCATTTAGTCTGGTCTCTCACTGGCGACCTTACTAGCATGGGAAGCCCTCTCTCTTCGGAATCGGAGCAGAGCAGGGACCGGAGCCCCCTCTAGTCTAGCTCGCCAGGTCTCAGAGACACTCAAGCCCCCTCACCACGTCAAGGCGGTTCCCGTTGGGGGGGCCCCATTAGTGGAGAAAATTTATTCTAATATTTCTTGCTTCACTGTCAAGTGCCTCCATTTCCCACATCTTTCACCCCATTACTCTCAGTTAGTCAGGACTTCTCTTAGACCAAACTACCCGGTCCCTCCCATACTGCCTGCTGGACGTACTCTTATAAGGTCTGTTTCCTCTATGCTCCGTAGTCTTAATATAGATATAATGGTAGCACATGTCCCCCCAGGGCCCCCTCCGTGGATGCTACCACCACATGATGTGAGCTTCACACCTACTTCCAAGTCGGAACTGCCTTCTCTACAGCGGCAGTTGGCTCTGGAACACATAGAAACAGTGACGTCCTCCATCACAGATCCATACTGCCTCCAAACTGATGGCTCATTGCTAGTGGATGGTACAGCAGGTTGTGCCGTTTTCTCACCTGACATGGAATCACCTCCAGGGGGCTGGGTTGGCCGTCGTCTCTGTAACCACTCTAGCTCAACATTGTGTGAACTGTATGCCATTCTGGGTGCTATTAGTCTTGTTTGTCAACATGCAGTTAATGTTGCCATTTTTTGTGACTCCAAACCTGCCCTTCATTCTCTCTCTATTGTTCAGCCAACACACTCTACTGTTATTCAGCAAATTTTATCTTTTTTGGCCTTATTACGTCATCGTAACTTGACTGTCAAATTTTTTTGGGTGCCATCCCATGTAGGTTTACGTCACAATGGTACAGTTGACAGACTCGAAAAGGAAGCCTGCCATCTGCCTCCTTGTGGTGTTGGACATCCTCTCTCCCTGACATGTTACCTCTCTAGAGTCCGATCCTCCGCTCTCCTCCCTGTACGACGACACAGGGATGCAGAGAGCATCTCCATCACCCATTACGAGTCTGTCTCTCGTCACAAATATTCCTACCGTCGTCGAGGCCTCATGGTTCAGAGGCACAATGTAGTCTCTGCTCGGTTGAGGCTTGGCTACCGGCCACCATGACAGGTTGCTACAATGCAGGATGAGCCTCCCTTCACTGAGTGTCGCTTGTGTCGAGCACCTCGTTCTAACACTATAGAGCACTATTGCATGGCCTGCCCCACTGTCCGGCACTTGCTGCCCCGGGGCCTGCCACTTGATGTGGTTTGTCGACACCTGCTGAACCACCAGGTTTTTAAGAAACTTCTGGTATGCCACCTTCGTTTTGGTGGATTTAAGTGGGTCATAATGTAAATATTTGTCTGTATGCTTGTGCTTCATTCTGTTATGTTTTCGTGATGTGTGTGTGTGTGTGTGCGTGTGTGTGGTTGTAGTCATTGGATTTTCATGGGTCCCGCCTACCCGTATGTATTGTTGCCTGCCTGTTGATTGACGCTACGGCACAATTAATTTTAAAAAAGTAAAAAAAAATCCATCAGCGAATAGTTTTGGGCCTCTTCGGATCTGGCAACAGTTGCAGGTGGAGGGAGGGGGGATGTTAGTGGGAGAAGGGGAGAGAAATGTGGGCGGAGCTATATAGGAGGGTAACGAATTATCATGTTGAGCAGACGTGTGTCAGGAGGAATGAATGAAGCGCTTCATACGCAGTTTTTACTATGACATCATTCTCGCGACCCATACAAAAAGATATTCTACAAATGATCAGAATTATCAACCTAAGAATATACAAGGCCAGAAATTGAAATGTAATATTTATGATTGAAAGGCATTCTAACCAGAATTATAAACACTGCCTCACCTACCCCTCCCTCTCTCTCTCTCTCAAGAAGGCTAATATTTGTGCAATGATTTAGTTTTATTGATAATTAGATATATGAATATTCGATTATAAAAATATGTTAGGTGGATTCATGTATGAACTTCATATTTATTTTATTGTCACGAACATAATTATTCCATTTTATTCATGTATTTATTTTTGTGAGCCTGCGACCCAGTTTGGAGGAATTCGGAACCTGTAATTTGAAGAACCAGAGTTTAAAGAAGTGCATACTGCATTAACGTAGGTGGATAAAGGAGAGAAGAAATGTTATGATTTGAGGCGAGGGTGAGGGGGAAGAGGGTAAGAAAAATGAAGGTGATTAGTTGAAAAGTAATAACAAACAAATATAATTAGAATATCTGTTACATTTTATCCTTTAAATAAAGGCACTGTCTCGTTCACAATCGTGGTGGGATAGACTACTGAATATATACTATCCTTTGGATATTAGACAGCTATCCCTGTATTCCTTTTATCCCTCGAGCTTGCCCCGTAGGGGGATATTGCCTGTAATGATGTGGGCAATACTTTAAGGGTTTTGGTGCCCCTTCGGCCCCCGCCACTAGCTTACATTTCTTCAACTGTCCCTCCTTTCTTCCCATTTCCTTCTTGCTTGCTGTCACACCTCTCTATCACCTTTTCCTGGTGCTATATTTTCTTAGGTTGATAATTCTGGTCATTTGTAAAATATCTTTCTGTACCGGTCGCGAGAATGATGTCATAGTAAAAACTAGGTCACGAATGAAAAAGTTTGAAGAACCCTGCTTTATACTATTGGTGATTCGATACCGTTCACAGTGTATGCTTCATTCATTCCTCCTGACACACGTCTACTCTACCTGATCATTAGTTACCCTCCTACATAGCTCCGCCCACATTTCTCTCCTCTCCTTCCACTAACATCCCCCCTCCCTCCACCTGCAACTATTGCCAGATTCGAAGAGACCCAAACCAAGTCGCTGATGGATGGGGTGTGGACCCTTGATCTGTCCGGAGCTGTACTTTTAATGCTTTACCAGCAGAAGCACAGTACACTGCAGACTTTCTTGAAAAGATGGACCAATTATTTAACTGTTTTAATAGTTGATCTCGTACCAGTGCTGCTAAAATGAGACATGCATTTAGTGTAAATTCATGTCACAAGGAATTTCTATGTGGCTGCTTGACATGGTTCGCTAATACTAATTCATTGGGTCCTCGTAAACTGCCTTGTTTCCTTGGTTGGCAGATGAACATAAATGGTCTGATACAGTTGTGGGATGAGCTACATTCAGAGTACAAGCTGTCTTACTTGCTAACCAATAGACTCAATCAGGATTGCTTGGAGAATTTATTTTCAGTAATACTAGGGAAAGGTGGGCGCAGGGACAATCCTGATGCAGGTCAGTATAGGAGTGCATTTCGCCAAGTCATGGTTGATGCCATTGTGGTTCCAAGTGCACGTGCTAACTGCCAGGAAGACACTGATGTTTTCTTGGTAACTCTAAGGAACATGGGGATTTCAAGTTTGGTGAAATCTAAAATGGAGGTTTCAAATTCTGTCTTACTGAAACCTGAACCAGTACAGGCAACAAAGATCCTCCCTTTGGAAGAGGCGTTATCAGACTTACCACTCGAGGAAAGCAATATTTTAGCTTATATCACAGGGTACATTGTGCGTAAAATTCGTGCAAAAGATTGTGAAGATTGCAGGAAAATTCTGAATTCAAAGCATTCTAGATCTACACAACCCTGTGCATGTTTTCCTCTCGAAGAAAAATTATGGTGACTCACAAGGAGGAGAGCTGATTGTGCCAAGTACTGGTCTGTGTGAAATGCTGACTCAAATGGAGACAGTGTACAGAAAGCTAATTCCTGAAATGTACCGTACTACAAGGACAGACTTCAATCCAGACTTGTCACAGGCTTAGGGAAGAGAGTACAGGGACATTTTTTAGAATGTTCTGTGTGCAACTGTAGGGTCCTTATTTTAAATCTATTTATCCGCATCCGCCTACATCGCACATTAAAAAATGTCAATGAAAGTCTAGTCACATCAGGTAGAAAAAACCGCAAAGTTTTGATGTATTGTCACTTATGAGACTGCCATAGGCCTATCTGAATGACAGTGAATTTGATGTGTTTGTGTGTGTGTGAGTGTGCCGAGCATTACAGGGGGTTAGAGAATAAAGTAATTGTATGAATTGTGACTTTTTAATTGCCTTTTACGCCAATAAAGACACTGGGGAAGTATTCTTGGACTCTTCAGGATATGGTGTAGCACAGTATTATTACAGCAGTAGGGACGTGAGCGTGTCAAATGTCAGTGACGATTTAAAATGTACGCTACTTAAAAAAAAAATATATGGAAATTACTAAGTAAGCGCTACAGGTAAGTACAGTACATTCATATATGTATGTGCATAATGTAAATTGAAACAACAAGACAAGTAGCATTGGTGTTGATGTGTAGTTTACCGCGCTTGAAGTTGGACGGCGCCACTGTTCCCGCTGTTACATTCTCCTTTTAGGGGCAGTCACGATTGTCCCCTCTTTGCCTTCCATACTCTTTGCTATTATGATTAATAATAATGATTTAATATGCAACTCATATAATTATCCAAGAATGCGACGTTGCCACATCATAGGGTTGGCCAGAGGAGGGTGGTGAAGAACTCCTGTCCGCAATAGTACATGGATGGGCACCTCCTGGCCGTAAGAGGAGGGAGATAAGAGGTCAAAAGAGAAGCTGGGATTGGAGAAATAGTCCCTGCTGTTGGAAGATAATGGTAGGTTCTCTGTGATATGCCGGGTAGTGTTCAGGGGGACTGGTGTATCCTAAGCTTGTGCAGCGGGTTGGAAGTGGGGAAGACTTGTTTGTTCCTTGCATTTCACATGGCACGGATTATTTAGAAGCCCTCAAATATGGCGTCAAAGGTTTCTCCCATTAACACCAAAATCGTAAAGACAGAGGTGTAATAATCACCAATGTTTCTTCCTACAGCTGACTGACTCTGTGAGGTAATCATTGTCCAATTTTGATTTCCTAACCATTATCATGCGTACACAGGGATTTTCTGTTGCACAGCGATGATCTAAGTCTTGGAATTATGGAAAGTATCATAGTTTTCATTGGATGACCAATAATACCAACATGAAATTAAGATCAATTATTTGTTAATAGGTACAGCTCCGGACAGATCACTGGTCCACACCCCATCCATCAGCGCCTTGGTTTGGTCACCGTCGGATCTGGTAAAAGTTGCAGGTGGAGGGAGGGGGGATGTTATTGGGAGAGGAGGAGAGAAATGTGGGCGGAGCTATATAGGAGGGTAACGAATGATCAGGTAGAGAGACGTGTATCAGGAGGAATGAATGAAGCATACACTGTGAACGGTATCGAATCACCAATAGTATAAATCAGGGTTCTTTAAACTTTTTCAGTTGTGACCCAGTTTTTACTATGACATCATTCTCGCGACCCATACAGAAAGATCTTTTACAAATGATCAGAATTATCAACCAAAGAAAATACAAGGCCAGAAACTGAAACGTAATATTTATGATTAAAAGGAATTCTAACCAGAATTATAAACACTGCCTCACCTACCCCTCCCTTTCTCTCTCTCATTCTCTCTCAAGAAGGCTAATATTTGTGCAATTATTTTGTTTTACTGATAATTAAATATATGAATATTCGATTATAAAAATATGTTTGGTGGATTCATGTATGAACTTCATATTTATTTTATTGTCACGAACATTATTTGGAGGAATTCGGGACCCGTAGTTTGAAGAATCCGGGTTTAAAGAAGTGCAAACTGCATTAACGTAGGTGGATAAAGGAGAGAAGAAATGTGATGATTTGAGGCGAGGGTGAGGGGATAAAGTGGATAAAGAGACGGACTGCAAATGTCGAGGACCCGGGTTCGAATCCACGAGAAATCGTCTGGGATTTTTCTGAGGTGAACTGGGTCCAGCTGTTCGTCAATTATCCTGGCTACGCCGACACGTCAAGAAAATACCCCTTACATCGTCGTCAACTCACAACATAGAAGATGCCAGACCATATTCCAAGATGCTGTGAGTGACGGTGTAGCTGCTCTCCCCTGATAGTGACGTGTATAAATAAGGTGTCGTCATCTAGTGGGACAGAAGAGAAGCTACAGTAACAACATCATCACGAAGCTATACTGTCTCATCTGGTGCGACACCCAATAATCTCGGGGCCTCGCAAGAGTTACGGGCTACTGATAGCCTACAGCCAGGAGGTTGAGGTATAGAAAAAAAAAAAAAAAAAAAAAAAAAAAAAAAAATATATATATATATATATATATATATATATATATATATATATATATATATATATATATATATATATATATATATATATATATATATATATATATATATATATATATATATATAATTAGAATATCTGTTACATTATATCCTTTAAATAAAGTCACTGTCTTTAGTTCACCATCGTAGTGGGATAGACTACTGAATATATATTATCCTTTGGATATTAGACAGCTATCCCTGTATTCCTTTTATCCTTCGTGCTTGCCCCGTAGGGGGGGTATTGCCTGTAATGATGTGGGCAATACTGTAAGGGTTTTGGCACCCCTTCGGCCCCCGCCTGTAGGTTATATATCTTCAACTGTCCCTCCTTTCTTCCTATTTCATTCTTGCTTGCTGTCACACCTCTCTATCACCTTTTCCTGGTGCTAAATGACCTCGCTGTTGCGCCACCTAATATCAATCAAATCCCTCGTGCATGTAGTCCACCCTATCTATCACCTTCTCCCAAGCCCAGCTGTTTTGTTTTCTTTTTCGGCAGAAGATGGTTTAATTTTCTAACTTTTTTAATAATCATATTTGTCAACAAATTCATTAAGCTATTTACCAGGATTTTTTCTTCTAAATATGCATTTCCTTAAAAATAATCGATGTTAAACTTAAATAGGCGCCGCTATATGGCGTTTTCAATAAACTTGGTCTAATTTTATGCATAGGCTATATATATTACTGTATCTCTCAAGTAACTGGCAACCTTACACATCCTCCCTACTGTCTTATCCCACTCTCGCTTGCCCTTCCCTCCTTTCTTACCGTTTATCTTTTCTTTCTCATATTTTTAACCTTCTCACTCGTTCTTAAAAAGTTTTAATGACATAGGCCTTTCTCCCTTATCACTTATAGTCCAATTATATGATTTGAAAAACTACGGC
This sequence comes from Petrolisthes cinctipes, assembly GCA_033782935.1. NCBI lineage: Eukaryota > Metazoa > Arthropoda > Malacostraca > Decapoda > Porcellanidae > Petrolisthes > Petrolisthes cinctipes. Next base: position 713,938 of record JAWQEG010000144.1, read on the forward strand.
TGAGATTATGTTGTAGATCGCATTTTGGTTCTCAATATGTAGAGGTTGATTGATTGATTGATATTAGGCGCCGCAACAGCGAGGTCATATAGCGCCAGAAAACGGTGATAGAGAGGCGAGACAGCAAGAAGGAAGGAAATAGAAAGAAAAGAGTGGTAGTTGAAAAACTAAAAGCTAGTGGCTGGGGCCGAAGGGGCGCCAAAACCTTAAAGTATTTCCCGCATCACTAATGCAGGCAATACCCCACTACGGGGTCAATATGTAGAGAATTTAGAAAACAACTAGAGATTTATGGGGAAAGATATATGAATTATTTAGAATTAAAGTGTTGGCAGATATGCATTATTATCCCAGCCACAGCATTTCGCCTTCATAAAACTGAAGGACTATAGGTTTCATGCATTGCCATTTGCTAGTTTGTTGCTAGTCAGAATGTTAACTTGTTAAACCCATTTGCAGGAAAGAGAAATATATTATATTTTTCTTTTTAAGTTACTTATAGGTATTTTTTTATTAAAATCTGTTTCGATATACATTACCTTACTTTTATCTAGTTCCAGCATTACTGCGTAGAACACCATATGACACAATAAGGACCACAAGGACAGTAATGGTGATCAACGTGATGCTCATGTATCTCTCTATAGGTTACTGAACACAGTGTTTTATGCTCAACTTCAGAATAATGTTCACAGCATCACAATGATAGGCAAAAATAATAAAAACAATATAAAGAAATTACCTTTTATTATACGACAAATATTCAACTGCCTCTGTGCTACTGTCTCATATATATATATATATATATATATATATATATATATATATATATATATATATATATATAGCAGAGGACACTGCCTGCTAGTATGGCAACCTATGACGCGGAAAACCACCACGTTGCACTACACACCGCAGAAGCCAATGCACAGACCTTGATGTCAGCGAGAGGACTATCAGAAGAGCGTTGCACGAAGCTGGGGTGCATCACAGGACCCCAGCAAACATTGAATTTCTAAATGACCAACATCCTGAAGGAAGGTTACGGTTTGCCCAACAATATTTTGACAAGCAAGAGGATTTTTGGAAGAGAGTGATCTGGACGGATGAGAAAACCTTCTCACATTCGTGTAACGGAAGGCATCACTGCTGGAGTAGGAATAATACTCGGTGACTATAAATTTACTCCGAATGATCTTAATAACTGTTTTATTGATGTTGCTGACATTGTAACGATAATGGTTGTCCCTCTGCAGTAATTATTAATATAATCTTATGGTCACGTATAACTAAATAGTTTATAGAAACAGCATCCTCATTATTTATAGTCACCGAGTATCATTCCTCCTCAAGCAGTGACGCCTTCCGTTACATGAATGTGAGAAGGCTTTCTCATCCGTCCAGAACAATCTCTTCCAAATATATATATATATATATATATATATATATATATATATATATATATATATATATATATATATATATATATATATATATATATATATATATATATGTTCTTTGAGGCAAGTGAGGTTAAAGGAAAATGGCAATTTCAGCTTTGGAGAGTTTATTGTTGGTTTTCTCCAATTGTCTGACAATTTTCTTCTGGTAGGGGTAGATTTTCTGTAGTAGTTGGCCTAGGTTCGACGACGTTTCGGAGATAACATTCTCCATCTTCAGGTATCGGTAGAGTGACTGTGTACTTGCTTGTTGGATTTCTTGGCTATCGACCAGAGGCATATAGCCAAAGATCATTAAGCCATTGGATCCATTTTATTATATCAATCTATATAAGGTCATAAAGTTTTGTCTCCCTCAGAAAACTCATTAATTTGTTTATAATATTCTTGTCATCTGCTAGTAAATTGTTGATAGTGAAAGCTATTTTTTTAAGTTGGAAATATTTTTTAATTTTGTTACGTTGATTTTCGTATTCTATGCAAAAAATTAGCAGATGGGCTATTGACATTATTGTATTGCATGATTGGCACATGGGGGGAAAGTTTCTGTTTACATAAGGTTCTAGGTGGGTTAGCCATGTGGCATTGACCCTAAGACGGGCCAACACCACCTCGTCCCTGCGACTACGCCATGACGACGTAGCCCAGGGTTCAATAACTGTTCTTACTTTATTTCTGATGTCTAATCTGGTCCACTGCCTTTGCCACAGGAGATGAATTCGAGACTTAATGAGGGAAACAAAACACCTGGGATCCGTACGGACTATGCTAAGGTCCAGATCAACAGTTGACCCGGCTAGTATATCAGCCTGTTCATTGCCATAGATACCATAATGTGAAGGTACCCATATTAGCTTGATTGATTTATTGGCACAAAACAGCTTACTAATGATATTACCCTGTATTTCGTTGTTAGTTGTATTTAAGGATTTAATAGCTTGAAGTGAACTTAATGAATCAGTAAAAATCACTATCCTATCGTGGGTCGTCGATAGGGCAAAATCCAAAGCTTTATTAATAGCAAAAAGTTCAGCAATAAAAATAGATGTATGAATCGGCAGTCTGAATCTTAACTGGCATTCAGTCGACCATACACCTGCACCCACACATTCATCCGTCTGGTGTACCTCCACCTCCGGCACACGGGATTTAACCCCTGGCAGCCAGGAATCCACAATAGTGAAGGGGGGTGTTACCCAGGGTGCAATATTTACTAAAACCAGGGAATCGATTGTTGATAATTCTATACCGACACACTCTACGAGGTCGTGGAGTCTTGCTCTGAGGGACCTCACGCCAGTGCCCTCCGGGGCCGTGCGACGCCCAGGAGGATAACTCGGCCCTTCCGGGGGCCTATCGCCATGGCCCCCCGGCTGCAAATGCCTCACCAAGGCATTACCGGGAGGATGACTCGGCTCCCCGGGTACCTGAACTTGGGGCCTGGTCCCCATTGGCCTCACGCCAGTGCCCCCTGGGGCGCAGGGGTTCCCGGACGGACGACTCGGTCCCTCTGCCAGGGGCCTAGCGCCATGGCCCCCCGGGTGCTGTTGCCGTAGCAAGGCATTCCCGGGAAGATGACTCGGCACCCTGGATTTTTTAGCACAGTATACTAACAGTTGTTGATCTCGTCTCAATCGGAGGGGAGGCACTTGTGACTCCACCTCTAGACGCTCGATTCGAGTGCAACGTAGGGCTCCAAGACACACACGCAAACACGCATTCTGCACAACATCCAAACCTTTCAACACAGATTCAGATGCCGAACCATACACTATTGACCCATAATCTACTCTAGATCTAATCAGGGATTTATATAGCATTAGCAATGACTTCCTATCTGCTCCCCATTTGGTACCAGAAATGCACTTCAGCAAATTGAGTGCTTTTAAACATTTAATTTTTAACTGACTGACATGGACTCGCCATGTCAGTCGACTGTCAAAATGCAGTCCAAGAAATTTAGTAGAATTTTGAATAGGTAGGGGGTTGACACCCATAGTCAGCCTGACGTCTGGCTTCTTCCTATGAGTGAAAATAACCCCTACACTCTTTCTTACTGAAAACTTAAAACCCCACTGGAGGCCCCAATTGTGAATCAAATCCAGTGCCAATTGGATCCGAGTTGCCGAAAACTCTGCATTACAGCTGGAGTGCCATATCGCACAGTCGTCGGCGTACAGTGAGTATTTAAGATTTCGAGGAGTAGCTGGTAGAATGTCATTGATCATACATAGAAATAAGGTCGGAGACAGAACACTCCCCTGGGGCACCCCATTTGCCTGGACAAATATGTCCGAGAAAGTGACTGTGTCCGAAAAAAGCTTGACAGAGAAAGTTCTGTCAGAAATGAAGTTCTTAACAAAAATGGGCAGGTTACCGCGTAATCCCATCGCATATAGTTTCCTGAGGAGGCCATGTCGCCAAGTCATGTCGTAGGCTTTTTCAATGTCTAAAAATACTGCAATCAAAATTTTTTTTTTGGCAAATGCCTCTTGAATTTGAACTTCCAGGTTTACTAGCTGATCGAGCGTCTGGCGACCTTTACGGAAGCCACACTGCTCGTCAACCAGCAAATTCCTGGAATTTAAAAAATGCAATAGCCTACGATTAACAATTCGTTCCATGACCTTGCATAAGCAACTTGTGAGCGCAATAGGGCGATACGATGAAGTCGATCTGGGGTCCCCTCCTCCTTTCGGTATGGGAATGACATGTGCAAAGTGCCACGAGTTTGGAAAGGTGTGACCCCTCCAAATCTCGTTAAACACTTGCAACATCTTGACCATGGAATCATGATCAAGATGCTTTATCATCTCATACCGAATCTCATCGGGTCCTGGGGATGTCCCACTACAGGCTCCTAGGGCTTGGACAAGCTCTTGCATTGTTAGATCACTGTTGTAATCTAATTCATCTCCTGTGGCAAAGTCAATATGCTGCAGCTCTGATGCTTCCTTGATGGGCAGGAAAGCTGGATGGTAATTTTCAGAGCTGCTAGCAAAAGAGAACTGCCTGGCGAGGGCGTTAGCAATGTCTCTAGGTTCGTCATAATTGATGTTATTAAAAGTGATGTTGGTAATTTTATTAGAGATTTTTTTCTTATTTAATTTTCTTACAGTGGACCAGACTTGGGAAAATGATGTTTCACTGTTGATACTAGAGACAAAGCATCGCCAGGAGTCTCGTTTGGCTTGTCTGATGGTTCGACGAGCCCTAGCTCTCGCAAGTTTATACTTGCGAAAGTTCTCATCACTAATGCGATTTTTGAAAAGCCTGTAGGCTCTATTCCTCTCACACAGTACCCTGCGGCAATCTGGCGTCCACCATGGAACTCTATGCTTTGCGCTATCTACCGAAGTCTTAGGAATTGTTGCCATTGCGGCTTTGAGGATATTATCTTGAATATTATTTACTTTATCATCAATGGTTTCTCCAACAATTTCAATATTGACACCCTTTGTGAAGGACACCCAGTCTGCTTTTTTTACGTTAAATTTAGGTGCTGAAGGCTTTTTAATAGTGTCGCTTTTAAATTTAATCACAATAGGAAAATGGTCGCTTCCCAATGAGTCATCAATGGGTAGCCACTGGCAAGAGGCTGCAATCGATGGGGAGACCAGAGATAGGTCAAGAACGCTAAAATTACCAGTATTATCATCAACTCTCGTCGGACTACCGTCGTTCAGAAGAACCAAATTGGAATCACTGATTAGCCTAGCCATCTGTTCCCCCTTTCTGTCATCCTGCAGGGAACCCCATAACGTATGATGAGCATTAAAATCACCTACAATTAATTTTCTACAGGGCAGACTGTCCTGTAGATCAAAAACATCATCATAAGTTACTGTATCAGGAGGACAGTAGATAGAACAGATAGTCAGGTAGGTGCCACCGAATTTTACTCTGCAAGCGACACTTTCCAGAGGAAAATTACAGGGCACATCAGTGAAAGGGAGGTTATGGCGGATGTAGATTGCCACTCCACCTCCACCCCTCCCCCCACGGTCCCTCCTAATTAACTTGTAGTTCCGAAGCTGAACAACCTCGTCTTCGACTTGGTCGTTCAGATGAGTTTCCTGAAGGGCAATAATATCGGCAGCGTAAGAACAAGCCAAAAGTTTAAGTTCATTTAATCTAGCTCTAAGACTTCGACAGTTCCATTGGAGTATGGTTAGCGCGAAGATTATCGCTGTTTATGGGGTTTCTTGGAGCCTTGTTCGTCTGGCTGAACCTTTTTGTGCTGGGAGGGAAGACCCTCTTCCTCCCCTGCACTTCCCGGGGACCTCCCGCGGGCAGGTTTCGCGACGGTAGTCTCCATCGCCTGTTCCTCTCCACGAGGTACAAAGCCAGTCCTCGAACGGCTCGTTTCGCGACGAACCGGACGACTCCCGGATGTAGGCTTCATGGGAGTCACCTGAGCGAGAACATGAGATTTTGAAGCTGATACGGTATCATCAGCTTTGTTGTGGTTCTTTTGCTGGGTTGATTCAACAACTTCTAATTTCTTTGTCAAACTTTCTACTAGCAGCGTTAATTTGTTTACAGTATCCTTCAAGTCTTTAATTTCATTATCTTTAGCTTGGATAGCCACGTTAACATTTGTTGTAGTTACAGGAGCAGTGTTGCCAGTTATAGCTGCAGCATAGGAAACTGTGGGAGTTTGGTTAACCCCCTCCACCTTCCTCTTTGCCTCACCATAACTAACATCATGAGCCCTCATGTATGCCATTGCTTCAGTCTCCACTTTAAGGCTCCTGCAGTCACCTGCACTTGCCTGGTGGGGACCGCCACAATTAGCAGACCTGAAGACTGTCTCTGAACACAACTCAGTCTCGTGCCTACCTGCACATTTACCTCAAGTGAATGAATCTTTATTGAAGCACCTCAATGCTGTGTGTCCGAATTTCTGGCAGCGGAAACAACGCATCGGTTTCTGAATGTATGGTCTAACGTGAGCAATTTCATATCCAATCTTTACTGTTTCCGGAATCTGGGCTGAAGCAAAAGTCAGGAAACACAAGCCAAATTTCTCTCTCTTGTTCTCTCTCATCCTGGTCATACTTTGAACATCAACAACGCCTTGGTCCTTCATTCCTTCCAAAATGTCAGCCTCATCCAGAGCGGCCAAATCCCTATGGAAAATGACGCCCTTACAGGTATTTGGCCCCACTGGAATGGTGGCTTTCACCTTAAAGTTATGAATTTGCGTCAGTTTAAGGAGATCCTTAACCTGGGATGCCTTCAGTACTTTCACCAGGATACTACCATCACGCAACTTGTTAGCAGCAGCAAGACTGCCACCCACTTGACCATCAAGGACCTTTTTGACGATAAAGGGGTTAAAGTTTTTCAGAGACTGACCCTCATCTACACATCTAATATTTACATAGCGAGCATTCATAGGAGGAATTTTAACATCAGGTTGTCTTTGTCTGTCTGCCGTAGAGGTTCCATTATTGTCAGCCATTGTCCTAGTTTGGTCCTTGGTCGTTAACCTCCCTCCTTGAGGAGGAGGGAGGCTAGTTGGGGGTTCATCCATCCGGGGCATCGGACTACGTCCGACCCCTCTCCTCGCACACTCACCTACCTCCCTTAACTATTGTATCAACCCCAAGAAAATGGACAATAATTTAGGGAATAAAAGTTACCTTTACTCGCCCCCCCCCCTAGTGGTAGCCTGGCGGCGTTCTCCAGTACCAACTAGGGGATCGGAGTTTGTGCGGAAGGAACTTCCCCACCACCGAACCTGCCTAATGCGAGGGGTGGTGTAGTAGGAACCCACCTCCCAAGCGAATACCGTTGCTCAGCCAAGAGACAACCGTAGGCCCAGGAGGTCGCACGGAAAATATAGAAGAAAAAGTAGTTTAAGAAAAAGAGGTGCCCAAATGACGCACCAGACTACTGGGCCCCCCTACCACAGGGTTTCCCCTGAGGCAGTGAGTGCTGCGGGTCTGGTGTGGGGAACAACTAACTACTATCTACCATATACTACTGGTTGTCCTCCAGCGAAAAACAAATCACTGAAGGTGTACACAGCAGTGCAGCAAAACGCTGCAAATTTACTTTACAATATTACTTTACCAAGGCAAAGAAACAACAGAGTACTGCCGGTAAGAGGCCTCGGTACACCAAGGTAGCTCCACGAACAATACTGTAGTCTGTTGTTGCTATGCACAACGAGGACGAGGTCTGGACACAACAAAGTCTGGACGCATAATGGTATATATAGGGAACTGGTGGCTCAAGTGACACTAAGAGGGCGTGGCAGGGAGGGTTTAGTCTGGGTGGAGGGAGGCTGGTTGGTAGAGATATTGGGAGGTAAGGTGAGGTGAGGTGAGGGTGGGGGGCGGGGCTTAGGCTTGTGGGTGAGTTGTTTTGAGGGAAGTAGACACAGGGTTGGGGGGAGCTGGCTTGGATGATCTTAAGTTGTATCTAAGTATAGGCTGATTGATAGGTGGTATTGGAGTCGATATGCTGATGGTAGAGGAGACCTGGGGAAGATGGTTGGAGGGGCGCTTGGAGCTGGGTAGAGCTTGAAAATCTTCAGTTTGTATGTTCATGGAGGGGCGGATTGTCTGTATGTATATAGCTCCCTTCACCCTAAATCGGTTGCAGCACCCTCTCAACTCTCAAGAGGCAGTTGCTTCTTGCTCTAGTGAAAGTGTTTCTAAGGTTTCACTAAATAATAGTTTATCTGTCTTGGAAACTGTATCAGACACTAATTCTAGTGACCCTTCAACTGATGACAATTGTCAGACTTTAGCTAAAGGTGTCTATGTGGTAAAGGTTCACGCTTCCACACGCTCTCCCAAAATTAAACTTACGATAGCTAAACTGCAACAGAGACGTCTTCCTGGTTCCTCTGAGGCACTTGACTCCATAGATTTTCCTCCTTGCAAGGCAACCGTCTCTATAATTTCCTCTCAATTTCACCTGTAGCGTTCTCGTGGCTATGATGAATCTCTTGATTCAACAGATGTTCTCCCTCACAAGCTTCCTTTGGGAACATCAGAGGGGCGTGAAGTGAATGTGGATGCCTTTGATGTTGTGACTTCAAAAGATTCAATTTCTCTTCCTCTTGAATACCTCTCCGAGTACCGGATAGGTGACGGATCTTACAGTCTCTCCCAGGTGCTCGGGGAGGAAGCTTGTAGTGTGGGAGGGAACACCCTCTCCTCTGTGGAGGAGGCTGGCCTCCTCCACAAATTGTGATTTTATTATATTTATGGTTTTTAAATAGTTTGATGTGTTTAGTTTTGATTCTTTTATATATTTTACCTAAGTCGACGGGTTCTTTTAGTAAAAGTGTGCTTTTTAGTTTGTGTGTCCTTTTAATTATGCTGCCTATTCCTTTCGGGGTAATGAAGCCCTTTTAATGTGTGTACATATTTTATTAATGATGTAGATGACCATTTTATGTTGGGAGGTATATGACCCTAGATCTTGCGCCGCCAGATGCCTAGTTGCATCAAAGAATCAATCAATTAATCTACATACAAGTTGACAATATGGAGTGACAATAGAGATTAGTATAGAGATAATTACAGAGTTAATCTAGCAATCAGTGGCTCAATATGGAAACTTCCCAGCAGAATTTGAAGGATATTGTGTCTAGTGAAACTGGTTTGAACTGCTTTCATCTCTACGGTATATTCCACCACCATCATGGGTGTGTCATGTATCGTGAACGTGATACGGCGCGGATACAGGCAGAGGTGTAATGCTTAACTAACTGTGGCTGTACAGCTGTGTTTCTGTTGCTGGGTGGCGTTACGTATCCCTCCGCACTACCACCAGACACATACACACTAGTCCGAATGCCCTACCTCAAGTAAACCATAACATCCTATATAATTATACACGTCAGTCATACATGCAATTCTAATTAACGACATATATATATTCCTAAAATTTTTCACTTCATGATATCGTATTGCAAGACACGCAATCAACCTGTCTTCAGTATAATTTATTCCTTGATTTATTATACAATGAGACGTACGAACAAGTCAACAGCTGAGAGGTACGCTCAGTGTGCTTTAGAATTCTTCCTCACAGATGGCTCTGGGGTAATTTTCAAAATTTTGTACTGCATTCACGCCGATACAGTACAGCTGACTAAACAAACTAATTATCCCAGTCATAAATCAACATCGTCTGGTTAATTACGTTAAAACAGTAAGGAAGCCCTTATGTTTCTACCACTTAGGGAAGTGAGTGACAAGAAGGACAAGAAAATTGGTTAGTGGTCATTACCATGAAGATTGGGGGACATCTTCCATGTGGAATCTAGAAACTTGTTTGGGGAACACAGGGTTAGGACAATGGTGGTTCGTATCTGGATATGTCAGTATGTTCTTCAGTGTTAAGAATCAGATCTTCAGTTTCAACGAATTAGGCCAACATCTCTCCTCTGGCTGAGGCCGAGGAGTGTACAAAGGAATAAGGAGTGGTGCACAAGCACATGGCGGAATAAGGAGTGGTGCACAAGCACATGGCGGAATAAGGAGTGGTGCACAAGCACATGGCGCTACTACAGTACCCCCCTCCCACCATGAGGATATTTTAATAACGGAGAGGGGAGGACATAATACATACATACAATTGTAATAAAAATAGCATAGAATATACCTACATAAGAATATATAAGTGTATTACAGAAGTGTACGGGTACTGTGTGGAGTGTGAGGGGAGAGGGTGAATGCAGGTGTGTGTGAATTAGTAGTAGGGATTGTGTATGGCCGTGAGCGAGTGGAGTGGGTGTATGTCTGTGTTGTGTATTACCGATACATATTTTGCAGGGCGTCTTACAATGCACCCCGAGCGAGAAGTGAAACCATCAGGGACCATCACTGGAACGTCGTCCCACCACTCCTGTTGTGGGGACGGAGGTGTAGCAGGGCTAGGTGAGGGCGTGCGATGTCGAGGAGGGCTTGTGGGACGAGGAGGCGTGGCTGGTATGATGTGGATGACGGGTGGCAGTTCCTGAGGGAGACTCGAGATACATAATTCAATGGAGGCAGGTGTGGGTTGGGCTTGTGGAGGATGGGGTACAGGTAGAGTGGGTTCAGGTATATTGGAGGAAACGGGATGGGGAGAGGGGAGCGTGGTAGTGAGCGTAGGGGTAGAAGGTTCAGCTAGGTCAGGTTCAGTTGTGGTGCCGTTAGGAGGGAAGGCAGGATTGGGGTTAAGGGAGGAGATAGGTCCCTGGGGGTAAGGTGTGTCCAGGTGGAGGGAAGGTGGTGAGGGGGTGGGGACCGGGATGGGGTCGGTGGAAGGCGTGGGTGGGGTAGGGGGTGGAGGTGTGTCGGGGAGGGGGGAAGGTGGTGAGGTGATGGGTACCGAGATGGGGTCGGTGGAATCCATGGCTGGGCTAGGGGGGTGTAAATAGTAGGGGGGGAAGAGTTGACGTGACAGTTGAAGGAAGGGTAGAAATGGTAGGATGGGTGATTTGAGGTGTAGGAGTGCGAGTGTGGGATATCGGTAGTGGGAGTAGGTAGGGTGGTATGTGGGTGAGGTATGGGGTCTGTCGAAGAGGTTGAAGGTGAGTGTGTAGGTCTGTAAGGCGTAAATTGTAGGCAGAAGCGGTGGCTGGTGTGATGAATGCAGTATATGGGGCGCGTTTGAGGCGTGGTGAATGGGCAGAGTGGTGCGTGTATACAAGGGTGTTGCTGGACATGACGTAAGGTTTACCGTGTACCTGTAGCGTAACCGTTGCGACGACCCTGAAGAGCACGGGATGCGGGCCACTGTGGAGTGCGGTGGGGAGGAAGTGCATCAGTCCATTGATTCGGCTGGAGTGCTCAGAATGCATCCTTCAAGCGGCGATGAAATCTCTCGACCATCCCAATGCTTGCAGGGTGATACACGGTGGTTCGTTGTCGGCGTGTCCCCAATAATGTGAGCATGTCCTGCCAAGCCTCGGACACAAACTGTGTGCCTTGGTCCGTGACGATAACTGCTGGGGTACCAAAGTTAGACACCCAGTAGCTGAGGAAGTGGCGTGCGGTGCCATCAGCAGTGATGTCACACATTGGAATGGCCGCACACCACTGTGTTGTCCTATCCACACACGTCAGGAGATAACGGTACCCTTGGGAGGAGGGGAGAGGGCCAACGATGTCGATGTGCACCGTGTGAAATCTGCTAGACAGAAAAGTGAACTCGTGTAATGGTGGGCGTGTATGTCGCCCTACCTTCGCGCTTTGACAGGGGAAGCAAGCTGACACCCAATCTTTGACTTGCTTCCTCATTCCTGGCCATACTGCCCATCTACTAATAAGGTGAAGTGTACCTGCAATCCCTGGGTGGTTGATGGAGTGATAATAGTTGAATACTGTTTCTCTGAACTGCTCAAGAATATAGGGGCGTGGCATGCCTCAGGATGTCACACCAGACGTGTGTTGTAGAGTCAGGTGAGTGCAGCGAGTGCAGTGTAGTCCAGAGGAGGAATGCGTTGTATCGTAGCGATGAGTGGTTGCGGCTGCGGTGCCCTTAAGTGTGCATCAGCAACCGTGTTGTCTTCCCCCTGCATGTGCCGGATATCAGTGATAAATTCTGAAATGAACGCTAGAGGGCGAGAGACATGTGGTGACCAGCTGGCACCCAGTTGGTTTATTGCTGTAGTCAAAGGTTTGTGGTCCATCCGTATGTGGAAAGCCCTACCTTCCAAGAAGTGCAGGAAGTGTTTCACGGCATCATGCACGGCCACCAACTCCCTGTCAAAGGCGCTATATTTCCTCTGCGGTTGCTCGAACGCGATGGGCTTCAGCACACCATCCAGTTCCTGCTGTAGCACCGCTCCTACAGCGTCATTGGATGTGTCAGTGTATATGGAGGTCGGTGTGTGGGGTGTGCGGTATGCCAGGAGAGTGGAGTCAACTTGTTTATTTTTAACCTCACTAAAGGCGGACTCTGCTGCAGGGTTCCAAGTGGGTTTCTGTTGGGAAGCCTTCTTCAAACCGTTCAGGAGGTCGTGGAGTGGGGAGAATATTGCTGCGGCGTGGAAATAAAGCGGCGGTAGTAATTAACAACCCCTAAGAACTCCCCAAGTTTCCTGGCCATGGTAGGGAGAGGGAACTTCTGAACAGCCTCCACCTTCTATGGGAGCGGAGTTACACAACGCACAAAGCCGTTCTTATACCAGTCATGAAAAGTAAACAAATGACACTGCCCTAAAGTGGATACGGTTTTGGCACGACAACATATGATGATGATGATTATATTAACTACAATAACAAAGTAGAACTAAACTACTTTTAAGTTTGTCAAAATAATAAAGCACATATTTAAGCAGACAGGATGTGGAGATTGAGAACTATACATTCCCTTTCCGACTCTCCCTCCCACCAGTGAATGCTTCAAATGGAGCTCACATATAATGGTTCGGGAATACTAGTTTGGCTAGAGTTGACAACACTGTGGTGGCTACCGTCCATTTACCTACCCTTTCTCTGACCCTGACTTCCACTGAGGGGGTACAGAAACTTTGGTGCGTGGCTGTACCTATTTACTGCCAGGTGAACAGGGACATAGGGGGCTGGGAAAGTTGTCCAACAATTCCACTGACCCAGGAATTGAGCCCGGGATCTCTCGCGTGCTGTGCGAGTGTGCTAACCGTTACACCATCAGCACCCCCTATCTGTGAGTTGTTCAAGGTGCTAGTGTGATACCCCCTATAAGGGAGAGAAGCTATGTTGGTAAATTTGGTGTAACTGATTTCTTCAACTATATATCAAGCAAGAGGAGGCCATTATTTTTGTTCGTCTTGTCCTGTTTTCTTTTTGTCAAATATTAGATTCACCATGAGAGAAAAATACATTTACTTTAGTTAGGCTACCAAATAGTCAGCTGACACCGTTTTCTTATTTTGTTTGAACGTTCCAATATTAACTGAGTATTATCTTTCTTCTTATTGTAACACCTATCGGGTTTGATTTAGTTAGATCTTTTAGGGATATTACTAATAAAAATTAAATGTAATATTTATTTATATGATTTTGGATGCTTATTAGAAATGAAAATTCTAACTTATGTTTACATTGTTTAAGAAGACTGTAAGAAGGAGAGGGAATATAAGTACCATTCGAGAACACCGGCTGCGTTTTCTTGGCCCCTGATTACTATTATATATTTCCCAAGAAGAGAATGTCCCAAAGTTGACATTTTGGTGCCCAGACCCGGGATATACTTGTAGTATCCGAGGACTTTGGATAATTAAGTGTATTATCTCCAAACATAGACGGAATGGAGAAGCTACAGAAGGCCCAGGCAGCAGCACAAGGTTGGTTGACAAGAGTGTGTACAAAGATGGAGGAGGGACTTTTAGGCAAGAGCCCCCCAGCAACCTCCAGTGAGTTAGAAGAAGTACTGGAGGAGTTTGATAAGAGACTTACAAGATTAGAAGAGGTGCAGTCAGATATTGAGCTGGAATTAAGGCCTGAGGTATTAGATGAGTACTTGGACAAGGCAGATGACGCTAGACAGCGAGCCAAGCATATGAGGTTGTTGTGTACTGATAAGCTTAAGGAGATGACTGTGGGTGATAAGGTAGATTCTGTAAGCACTATAGCATCCCTCCATGCAAGACTTCCCAAGCTAGAATTGCCTAGATTTGATGGTGATCTTAAACAGTGGCAAAGTTTTTGGGAGCAATTCTCATCACACATAGATGACACAGAACTTCCTACCATTAGCAAACTAACCTATTTACTATCATTACTAGACGGCTCAGCTAAGGACGTGGTAGAAGGAGTGCCACACACCAGTACTAGTTACAGAACAGTCATCGACCTGCTGAAGCAACGATTTGGCAAGACAGAGTGCATAATCCACGCACACGTTCAAGCTCTTCTTGCTCTGCAAGTTCCAGTCGACCAGGGCAAGACCTACATCACACAGCTGTTGAGACTTCGGGACGAGGTGGTCAAGCACACACGAAGCTTAGAAGCCCAGGGAATTACAGGCAAGCAATGTGAAGTTGTTAACACCCATGATTGTGTCTAGGCTGCCAACGGAGTTAAGATTAATGTGGTCAAGAGATTGTAGTGGGCATGAAAGTGATCTTGATTGGTTACTTAACTGTCTTCAAGGGGAAATTGAAGTGCTAGAAAGAAGTGAAATGTATAAAGGAAATGCCAAGAAGGGTAGTAAGGAAATAAGTAAGGAAAAATGGTTCACGGCTTCAGCCAAGTATGCAACTTCCTCATCAAAAGGATCAGGTTGTATGTTCTGTAGTAAGAGAAACCACAATTCTGAGAAATGTTACAAGTTCTTGACATTGAACGGACAGCAGAGGTTTGATAAGATAAAATAATTAAGTGTGTGTTTTAAATGCCTAAATAGTGGGCATATATCTAGAAACTGTAGGGCTAAGTGTTCTAAGTGTCAAGGTGACCACAATAGTTCAATGTGTGGTATCAAGCTAAATGTGGTCCCCAAAGCAAATGTGGAGGAAAATATGCAGAATAGCCCTCAAACTGTTGCTATGCTATCAAGCCACTATAGGAATAAGACTGTGTTACAAACAGCTAAAGTAAAGGTACTGAATAGTAAAGGGATTATTGTCACTGCAAGGTTGTTGTTTGATAGTGGTTGTGATCGATCATATGTTAGTAATAAATTTGTTGAGAAATGTAAAACTAAATGGGTCACTAGCTCAGAAGTTCCTTACAGTTCCTTTGGTGGCCATAGTTCAAACAGAGATGTACAAAGCAATGTATACAAATTAAGGGTTTTAGATGATAAGGATAATGTTATTCCCATTGTAGTTACAGGCATTCCAAGTATATGTGACCCCTTAGTAAGACCAATAGTTCCAGCCCATATTTTAAGTGCCTTTACTCATTTAAGATTAGCAGATGACTTTGACCATAGTTCACCTTTAGACTTAGATATTCTTATTGATCTGGACTACTACTGGAACCTAATAACCCCTAAGGATGCAGTTCAAGTAGGAAGGGTTGTTGCCCTGAAATCTGTGTTTGGCTGGATTATGTCAGGAAATATTGGTAATTGCTCTGATCTTACAGGGGTGCCTTCAACATCAACCTATAAGTCTTCATCATCCCAGCTGTTATGCATTGTTGGCCCGAGGGTGATGTGTTGGGTACGTGTGGTTGAAGGGTCGTGGTAGGTGTAGCTGTGGGTGTGTGTAAATGTTAGAGAGGGTGTGAGAGGTGTTAGTAGGGAGGTGAGGAAGAAGGTGGCACGTGTTGTGTAGCGGGTGCTGTAGATGCTGGCGTAGTGATGGTGGTATTGACGTTGTGGTACTGCTGTGGTGGATCGGCCTCCGTGTAGACATTCATAATGGCATCGGCGTGATTGACGTATTGATGTATTGGCAGGTCCAGGTGGGCTTGTAGGTGATTTTGCACAGTTGCAGGGAAAAGCTTTGAATGACGCCTATTAAGTATCGCATCTGAGAAGTGCTTTCTTGCCTTCTCATTGAGCTGCTGCATGTGACGTAAAACTGCCGACGGGAGGCAGCCGTCCAGTTGTACATCCTCTAGGGCCTTCAGATATTCTTGATCTGACATACCATGCGATTAGACAATAGCCTCTTCAGAGCTTCGTAGGATGGGTATTGAGTGAGTGTGGTAGGGATAGCATCGAATACGTCCTCTGGGAGTACTCGGATGACGGCGTGGAATTTTTGCTCGCTCGTGAAGTTCGAGGAGCACCAGAGGGTTTCCATATGGCGATACCACGAGTGTAAATTGAGTGAGGAATTGGGAACGTACGGTGTTTGTGAAGCGTCGTTATGTATGGAGGACGTAGTGTGTGTGGAAGTGAAAGAATGTTATGGGGGGGAGTGTACGGAAGCGTTAAGTGATGGAGGGCTTGCGAGGCATGCGATGTGGTGTCCATAGCGTAGTGTATATATATATATATATATATATATATATATATATATATATATATATATATATATATATATATATATATATATATATATATATATATATATATATATATATATATATATATATATATATATATATATATATATATATATATAAATATTTGCCTCACTTATCCACCATCTAAGTGAAGATTTAAGAAAAATTGTTAGATCAATTGAAAGCATAAATAAAAAACTCATAAATGCAGAACAAGCCATATCCTTCAACCTCGTTTGTTTAAAAGATAATATACTCCCTGGCTATACCAACATAAAACTACACAACGAGAATGCCAGAAACAGGAACAGCACTCTACAGTTTCGTGAAGAACTGGTAAGAGAAGAAATTGCTGAGAAAAAAGAAACTACAAAGCAACTAAGAACACAACGAGATGCTCTCATCCACCTGTGGGAAGATGGAACCACTACTGAAAACCTAAGACTACTAATCAACAGTAAACTACAGCTCCTCGGGGAACAACACCGACGCAAGACAGAGAATGTAGCCACCAAGAAACTATCACACCTATATGGGGGCAATATCAAGTTGCCTCAACCATCCCCAGGATATGTCAACCTCACCGACACCACACTCACCCCAGACCAACAGGACCTTCTCAACATGGGACTAAACTGCCACTACATGACTAAACCAAAACCACACCGGAAACGACTGGAGATGGAGATCCTCTTAGGTGACATCCACCAACTAGAGAAAAACGGGAAAATTACCACCTCTACCGCACTTCAACCAACTCTACTTGCTGAAGCAGCCAAGACGAGGGGAGTCTACAACAGCAAACTCCTGAATAAGAACCACTTCCTTGCCTCGAAACAGCTACGAGATAGCCCGGACATCATCATTCGACGTGCAGATAAGACCTCCTCT
This sequence comes from Petrolisthes cinctipes, assembly GCA_033782935.1. NCBI lineage: Eukaryota > Metazoa > Arthropoda > Malacostraca > Decapoda > Porcellanidae > Petrolisthes > Petrolisthes cinctipes. Next base: position 731,189 of record JAWQEG010000144.1, read on the forward strand.
TTAGTTGTCCATGGGAGAGGGGAATACCTACAGAAAATGGACAACATACTAAGTGACACCAGTAAATTCAAAAGAATAACACGCAACCCCACCAACGACATCAAGCGAAGGGCCAACACCACCATCTCTGCCATCAACGCTAAAGCTGGAGGGATCCACCTGAATAAACTTATTGGAGAATATGCACCTGGATACGCCTACGGCACTGTGAAAACCCACAAACCTGGCAACCCCCTCAGGCCTATCATCTCCCAGATCCCGACTGCAACCTACCAACTGGCCAAGTCTCTCAATACCTTGCTTTCACCTTACGTGCCCAGCAAATACAGCCTCAACTCAGCCACAGATTTTCTCCAAATTCTCCGTGATTCCCCTAAAGTAGGCAACCACATCATCGCCTCCCTGGACGTCGAGAGTTTGTTTACTAATGTACCTGTGGATAAAACCATAGACTTCATCCTCCACCGAGTTTACGAACACCCAGACCTCCCACGACTGGACATCCCCAAGACGTGCCTAAAGACTCTACTCGAACTCTGCACCAAGGAAGCTCCATTTATTTGCCCCCGTGGCAATATGTACCAACAGATTGACGGTATAGCGATGGGTAGCCCCCTGGGGGTCCTCTTCGCTAACTTCTTCATGGGTAATGTTGAAGAGGATCTTCTCAAATATAATCGCCCATCGATATACTGTCGGTATGTTGACGACATTTTTGTTCAGGTGAAGGACCTAGACGAGCTACTACTACTGCAACAACGGTTTATCTCCTCGTCTGGTCTGAACTTCACCTACGAAAAATCAACGGATGGCAAACTACCCTTCCTGGACCTCTTGGTTGCCCACCATAACTCAGACTTCCAAACCACAGTGTACACAAAGTCCACCAACAACGGACGGTGTCTAAATGGTGACAGTGAATGCCCCAAGAGATACCTCCTATCCACCATCTCATCCTACGTCAGGAGGGCTCTCACACACTGCACCAGCTGGAGATACACACACCAGGAACTAGAGCGTCTCACCCAAGTCCTGGTAAACAATGGATATTCCAACACAGACGTCTCTAACACCATCAAATTCCAGCTAGAAAAATGGTACGAAGTTAATTCCCCAACCAAACCCAACAGTGACATCAGACTATACTACCGCAATTACATGTCCACCGACTACAAGACTGACGAGACCATACTAAGGGACATACTAAAGAAGAATGTCCACCCCACCGACCCAGACAGCGAGATCAAACTAGTAATTTACTACAAGTCCCCCCAAACCTCGAACCTAACCCTACTCAACCGACCTACTACCTCCAAGAGCCCGATGAACAGCGACCACGTGATTTACCAACACACCTGTAACAGTGTGGACTGTGAGCCTCACCACTACGTTGGTAAAACACAGACGTCACTGTCTCGTCGGCTCACCATGCACCTCCAGTCAGGATCTATAAAAGACCACTACAGTACCCACGACAACCAAGCTCTGACACGAGACAAACTAGTAAACAATACCACCATATTAGACAAAGAAACAGACAGCAGACGACTCTCCTACCTAGAAGCAATTTACATAGAAACCCTACAACCTTCTATAAACAACCAGACACAAGACTTCCAAATACTGCCCTCCAGAAAACGACACATCACCAGCACTGTCAGGATACCCACCACACCTCCAACACCTACTGACCCACCACAAGCATCTAACATCTTACCCACAATCAACCAACAACTCAGACGCAGCGCCAGAATCAGACGCCACCCCCCATCCACCAATCACTAGGCCGCTGACATGGTGGCCCCGCCCACCCCACATACGGAAATTGGATAAATACCGCTCACCCACCCAGAATCACCACTTCTCCCTGAAGATATCCTATGTACTGGACGAAACGTCGACCTCCCCCAACAACTCAACATTTGCCTCACTTATCCACCATCTAAGTGAAGATTTAAGAAAAATTGTTAGATCAATTGAAAGCATAAATAAAAAACTCATAAATGCAGAACAAGCCATATCCTTCAACCTCGTTTGTTTAAAAGATAATATATATATATATATATATATATATATATATATATATATATATATATATATATATATATATATATATATATTCTTTAAGGCAAACGAGGTTAAAGGAAATTGATATTTCTGCATTGGAAATTTTATTGTTGACTTTTTCTAATTGTATAGCAGTTTTTCTTTGTTTTTGGTTGAGTTGTTGTATTAGTTGGCCGAATTTACTTGACGTTTCGGAGAGATCATTCTCCATCTCAGAAGGGTTGTAAATGAAGCAGTGTTGAGTTTTACCTCTATTTATGGCTGTCTGCTGGGTAAGGGAGCGGGGCTAGGTCAGGTTCGCTGGCTCCTGATTGGTCGGCAGGATTTGGTGTGAGTGGTAAACACGTTTTAAAATGAATATATAATATATTTCTCTTTCCTGCAAATGGGTTTAACAAGTTAAGAATTCTGTCTAGCAAAAGACTGGCAAATGGCAATGCATCAAACCTATAGTCCTTCAGTTTTATGAAGGCGAAATGCTGTGGCTGGGATAATCCCGTCAATAATGCGTATATGCCAACACTTTCATTCTAAATAATTTATATATTTTTCCCCATAAATCTCTTGTTGTTTTCTAAATTCTCTACATATTGACCCCGTAGGGGGGTATTGCCTGCATTAGTGATGTGGGCAATACTTTAAGGGTTTTGGCGCCCCTTCGGCCCCAGCCACTAGCTTTTAGTTCTTCAACTATCCCTCTTTTCTTTCTATTTCCTTCCTGCTTGCTGTCTCACCTCTCTATCACCGTTTTCTGGCGCTATATGACCTCGCTGTTGCGGCGCCTAATATCAATCAATCAATCAACCTCTACATATTGAGAACCAAAATGCGATCAACAACATAATCGAATCATATAATTGGACTATAAGTGATATGGGAGAAAGGCCTGTGTCATTAAAACTTTTTAAGAACTAATGAGAAGGTTAAAAAGATGAGAATGAAAAGATATACGGTAAGAAAGGAGGGAAGGGCAAGCGAGAGAGGGATAAGACAGTAGGGAGGATGTGTAAGGTTGCCAGTTACTTGAGAGATACTGTAATATATATATAAAGCCTATGCATAAAATTAGACCAAGTTTATTGAAAACGCCATATAACGGCGCCTAATCAAGTTTAACATCGATTATTTTTAAGGAAATGCATATTTAGAAGAAAAAAATCCTGGTAAATAGCTTAATGAATTCGTTGACAAATATGATTATTAAAAAAAGTTAAAAAATTAAACCGTCTTCTGTAGAAAAAAAAAAAAAAAAAAAACAGCTGGGCTTGGGAGGTGATAAATAGGGTGGACTACTTGCACGATAGATTTGATTGATATTAGGTGGAGCAACAGCGAGGTCAAATAGCACCAGGAAAAGGTGATAGAGAGGTGTGACAGCAAGCAAGAAGGAAATAGGAAGAAATGAAGGACAATTGAAGAAATGTAAGCTATTGGCGGGGGCCGAAGGGGCGCCAAAACCCTTAAAGTATTGCCCACATCATTACAGGCAATACTCCCGTACGTGGCAAGCACGAGGGATAAAAGGAATACAGGAATAGCTGTCTAATATCCAAAGGATAATACATATTCAGTAGTCTATCCCACTACGATGGTGAACAAAAGACAGTGTCTTTATTTAAAGGATATAATGTAACAGATATTCTAATTATATTATTCACCGTTTATGATCATCACGCCAGTGTGATTTCACCACCACCTCTAATTATATTTGTTTGTTATTACTTTTCAACTAATCACCTTCATTTTTCTTACCCTCTTCCTCCTCACCCCCTCCTCAAATCTTTACATTTCTTCTCTCCTATATCCGCCTACGTTAATGCAGTATGCACTTCTTTAAACCCGGGTTCTTCAAATTACGGGTCCCGAATTCCTCCAAACTGGGTCGCAGGCTCACAAAAATAAATACATGAATAAAATAGAATAGTAATGTTCGTGACAATAAATTAATATGAAGTTCATACATGAATCCACCAAACATATTTTTATAATCGAATATTCATATATTTAATTATCAATAAAACAAAATCATTGCACAAATATTAGCCTTCTTGAGAGAGAATGCCTTTTAATCATAAACATTACGTTTCAGTTTCTGGCCTTGTATTTTCTTAGGTTGATATTATGTGCATAGGTATTCAATTGTATTATTTTGTCATAATAATTGGGGGCAAATAGCAAAAATTCTCGTGGTGCCGCTGTTAATCTTCGGAGATCAATTGTTACACAACGCACAAAGCCGTTCTTATACCAGTCATGAAAAGTAAACAAATGACACTGCCCTAAAGTGGATACGGTTTTGGCACGACAACATATGATGATGATGATTATATTAACTACAATAACAAAGTAGAACTAAACTACTTTTAAGTTTGTCAAAATAATAAAGCACATATTTAAGCAGACAGGATGTGGAGATTGAGAACTATACATTCCCTTTCCGACTCTCCCTCCCACCAGTGAATGCTTCAAATGGAGCTCACATATAATGGTTCGGGAATACTAGTTTGGCTAGAGTTGACAACACTGTGGTGGCTACCGTCCGTTTACCTACCCTTTCTCTGACCCTGACTTCCACTGAGGGGGTACAGAAACTTTGGTGCGTGGCTGTACCTATTTACTGCCAGGTGAACAGGGACATAGGGGGCTGGAAAAGTTGTCCAACAATTCCACTGACCCAGGAATTGAGCCCGGGATCTCTCGCGTGCTGTGCGAGTGTGCTAACCGTTACACCATCAGCACCCCCTATCTGTGAGTTGTTCAAGGTGCTAGTGTGATACCTCCTATAAGGGAGAGAAGCTATGTTGGTAAATTTGGTGTAACTGATTTCTTCAACTATATATCAAGCAAGAGGAGGCCATTATTTTTATTCGTCTTGTCCTGTTTTCTTTTTGTCAAATATTAGATTCACCATGAGAGAAAAATACATTTACTTTAGTTATGTAAAAACTCTATTTTTGTCCCCTTACGTTATTCTTTGATTTTTCTATTTTTTTACTCTACTTGTGGAGGGAAACAAAAATCTACTGCCTTTAACAAAACCAAAAAAAAAACAACCAGTGTATGCTACACTCTATCCTATAGCTGTATCAACCTGGTCTGAAAAAAAAACAAGATACCGTTGAGGAACAGGACTTGCCTTGCGAATACCAAAAAAATAAATCATACAAAGGACAAGTCCAGCTCCTCTCCAGTACTGGGGAAACGCTGCCATCACCAGACCAAAGTCGATCAGAGGAACCAAGTGAGCACACACCGGAAGGGTAGCGTAACGTTACGTTAAGAAGGCTCGCGAGTAAGCAACCCAGACTACAATTTTAACGGGGGTACGATCAGTGTTGTGAAAGGAGAACTAATCTCTATATAGGTACACAGTCTATTTGTTATATCGGTGACGGAAATACTCAGACAATTATAAACCCGTTTATTTTATCCATTGGTGTTACAAGTACAACTAGTTCCCTATAATAATAATTTATGTCCCCCCCCCCTTTTCTAATTTTACCTACTCCCTTTTCTGTCAACTAGGATAGGAATAATTCCGGGTCTCGCCAGTTGACAGAGCTAACACATAAATCCAAAACAAAAACAATTATTACTATGAAATATCCCCCCTCCCTTAATACAGTTCCTACTCCCTTTTCTGTCTACTAGGACAGGAATAATTCCGTGCCTCGCTAGTGACAGATCTAAGTACATATAAAAAAAAATATTACATAAAGTGTCCCCCCCTCCCACAATATTTCAAAGAATTCCTAATAATAAATTTTGCACAATAAGGCCGAAATATAGTTAATACTAAAAAAAAATAACATCCTAATCTCAATATTATAAATGAAACTATTAAATTGCCAGCAAATGTAGTTAATTTTCCTAGTACCACGTGGTTCACTAAACACCAAGGGAGAATGCTATTTAATGGCTGCCACCAGCAGAGACGAGATCAGAATCACATGAGAAAAAAAACATAATTTATTTACTATGCCTGAATATGACCACACAATATTCCTTAGTTATATCCCATCACGGGACTTAGTAAATTCACCACACTATATTCACAATACTATATTTATGATGAGAGAGAGAGAGAGTTGGAACTCTTACCTGCCACCAGCAGAGACGAGATCAGAATGAGCTAGTAGCAACTCAGGGTACCGCCTCGCCATCTCCCCCACTCTCACTCTCTTAAGCAAAGTAGTTACCAACTCATCTTAATTTCTGGCAAATCCATCAGTTCTACCCTTACTGGTGTGTATAATTACATAACCTAATTTAAACATATAAGTGAGCTCAAATATATTGCTTTCTCCCTTGTGTAAAGTTTTACTCTACTGTTATTTACATATTCAAGGCATGTATTGTTCCGCCAACCAGAAAATGTACTGTCCCGACTGTAGGCCCTAACTAATCTAATTAATTTTCTAAGCAAGTTACAATTAAATGCCGGTAACAGTATAGGAATGTTAGCTTCGTTATTATATATTATAATTAGAAATGCAGGTTATTCCCTGTCTCCATTAAATTATTTTACATTCCTTTCTTAAATCACCGCCTGGCTACTCCCTACAATTCTACACTAAAAACCTATTCTAATACATATAAATATACAACACCCGTAAATATCCCGAATAATAATACATATAAAATAGGGGTGTTACAGTTAGGCTACCAAATAGTCAGCTGACACCGTTTTCTTATTTTGTTTGAACGTTCCAATATTAACTGAGTATTATCTTTCTTCTTATTGTAACACCTATCGGGTTTGATTTAGTTAGATCTTTTAGGGATATTACTAATAAAAATTAAATGTAATATTTATTTATATGATTTTGGATGCTTATTAGAAATGAAAATTCTAACTTATGTTTACATTGTTTAAGAAGACTGTAAGAAGGAGAGGGAATATAAGTACCATTCGAAAACACCGGCTGCGTTTTCTTGGCCTCTGATTACTATTATATATTTCCCAAGAAGAGAATGTCCCAAAGTTGACATTTTGGTGCCCAGACCCGGGATATACTTGTAGTATCCGAGGACTTTGGATAATTAAGTGTATTATCTCCAAACATAGATGGAATGGAGAAGCTACAGAAGGCCCAGGCAGCAGCACAAGGTTGGTTGACAAGAGTGTGTACAAAGATGGAGGGACTTTTAGGCAAGAGCCCCCCAGCAACCTCCAGTGAGTTAGTAGAAGTACTGGAGGAGTTTGATAAGAGACTTACAAGATTAGAAGAGGTGCAGTCAGATATTGAGCTGGAATTAAGGCCTGAGGTATTAGATGAGTACTTGGACAAGGCAGATGAAGCTAGACAGCGAGCCAAGCATATGAGGTTGTTGTGTGCTGATAAGCTTAAGGAGATGACTGTGGGTGATAAGGTAGATTCTGTAAGCACTATAGCATCCCTCCATGCAAGACTTCCCAAGCTAGAATTGCCTAGATTTGATGGTGATCTTAAACAGTGGCAAAGTTTTTGGGAGCAATTCTCATCACACATAGATGACACAGAGCTTCCTACCATTAGCAAACTTACCTATTTACTATCATTACTAGACGGCTCAGCTAAGGACGTGGTAGAAGGAGTGCCACACACCAGTACTAGTTACAGAACAGTCATCGACCTGCTGAAGCAACGATTTGGCAAGACAGAGTGCATAATCCACGCACACGTTCAAGCTCTTCTTGCTCTGCAAGTTCCAGTCGACCAGGGCAAGACCTACATCACACAGCTGTGGAGACTTCGGGACGAGGTGGTCAAGCACACACGAAGCTTAGAAGCCCAGGGAATTACAGGCAAGCAATGTGAAGTTCTGTTAACACCCATGATTGTGTCTAGGCTGCCAACGGAGTTAAGATTAATGTGGTCAAGAGATTGTAGTGGGCATGAAAGTGATCTTGATTGGTTACTTAACTGTCTTCAAGGGGAAATTGAACCCCGGGAGAACTTCCTTAAGGTTCTACCGTCACTAAACCCACCCGCGATTATCCCAAACATTATCTGAGTTTTCATACATTCTATTCATTCATTCTTTTATCATTCACTCCTCCATTCAAACCTCAGACTCTGCAAGGCATGATAACCCGGAATGCAGTAAGTGATACAGGGGCCCTGACAATGGCCCTGACTGTATATTGGAAGAGCCCTATGGAAATGGAGGGGTGGATATCTCCTCCCCACCATCACCTCCTCTTCCCATTAAAACAAAGTGTCACTTAACACCCTTAACTACACAAAAAAAAATTATGAGCTGGGTTTCTAGCTCTAGTGATGAATGGTGCCCTCTTTTGACTTCAGGACATAGGGAACCATGACATTTTTCCAACTTTTTTTTTTCTTTTCAACTTTTGCCCTATTTTTTTTTCTACTTTTAATTTCCACTGTTATATTTTCTAATTTTCAATATATTATTTTATCACATTTATTTCCCATTATTTGGATTATTTTTTCTAATTTTTCCCTATATTCATTTTTTTTTTTTTCTATTTTACTTCTATTTCCCATTTGGTTTATTTTCTATTTTTCCAAGATATTCTGTTCTAACAATTTTTCCTATCATTTGGTGATTTTCTAACTTCCAGGCTTATTTTCTAAATTTCCTCCAGAAGCCTTCTGGGAGGTCGTCTCTGTCGTGGAGGAAGTACCATATCCTCCTCCTCATCTTGTCCATCACCTTCTTCCACTTCCTCTGGTTGCACTATTAGGTCATTTCTGCTCACTTGATTTTTTCTGCAGCCCTCTGGATGTTTTTCCCAGTAAATGGGTCCTCTAATAAATACACCAATCCACTTCTTATAACTTCTACCACTTTATATGGGCCCTTCCATTTCTGGTTCAGTTTGGCACAGGTACCCGGTATAATTGTTTCCTGTTTTACCCACACTAGTGCTCCTCGTTCTACTTTTTCATTTTTTCTCTGCCTATTGGCTACCGCCCGATACCTCCTAAGTGATACCGTACTTGCTTCTTGTATCATTTGTTTCATTCTTCCTGTATTGTCAGTATCGGATGGAATATTTAGTAGCGGTGCCGAGATGTTGCGGGGCTGATGTCTCCCGAAGAATGACACATAAGGCGTCACCTTGGTACTACTGTGGACGGCTGAGTTCATCACAGACTGACATTCGGCCAGCATGGAAGGCCAACGTTGTGGATAGCCCTCACACAGCTGGGCCAACACCGTCTTCAGGGTCCGGTGCATCCTCTCGATCATCCCGTTGGACTGGGGATGATAAGGTGTGGAGAATAGTAGTTCCACACCATGCTGGTCTGCCCAGGTCCGCATTTCTTGGCCGGTAAACTCCCTGGCGTTGTCACACAGCAACGATCCAGGGCCGCCAAAGTCTGTAACAAACTGGGTGAGCCTAGCAACAATTCCCTTGGCGTGTTTACTTTTTAGGGGGTAAAATTTGGTGTACCGTGAAAAATGGTCTATGATAGTTAAGATATATCTGTTACCCTCTGCACCAGAGGTCATATCAGTCAAATCTATGGCAATTCTGTCTAAGGGTTGTATGATTGTGGGTAGTTCTTGATATTGCTGGGACAGACCCTTATTATACTTATATTGCTGGCAATTTAGACATTGTTTAATATATTTGACTACATCAGACCGTAATGTTGGCCAATAATATAATTCTTCTGCTTTCTTAATAGTTTTAAATTGTCCAAAATGTCCTGACTGATCATGAGCTAGTTCTAATGCTACCTTTACCAATGTTTTAGGTACAACTACAGTATAATAATAACTCTCATCTTCATAAGTCCTCACATAATGGAGGATTCCCTCATTTACTTCGAATTGGTCTAAAGTGGCTCGGGCTATTTTCCGCCTGGGCACCTGACCTCCCTCAAAATAGTCAAGCAATTCACTCCAGGTGGCCTCTTCTCTCTGTGCCTGCATAAATGCTTCCTTTGTCAACCCCAACCATGTAAATACTGGTGGGCGTGATATTACTTGTACTGGCCTAGATAATTGGTCTGCCACTACGTTGTCTTTCCCCTTTACATATCTTATTTGGAAATTATATTCCCTCATCTCTAACATCCATCTTGTGACCCTTGGTGACTTTGTTCTACGTCGGAAAATACTGGTTAGTGGTTGATGATCGGTTTGAATTACGAATGTTGTTCCCCACAAATAATGGTGATAATGGCGACACGCCAATACCACTGCCATTGCCTCCTTGTCAGTTACACTATATCTTTTTTCACAAGAATTAAGTTTCTTTGAAAAATATCCTAATGGTCGGACTGTCTGGTCTACTTGTACCTGATGTAGGACCGCTCCTACATACTCATCACTAGCATCGGTGACTAATACTAGGGGTAATTCTGGTTGGTATTTAGCTAAAATAGGAGGTGTCATTAATTTTTCCTTTAGTATTTCGAAGGCTTCCTGACACTTATCATTCCACTGAAAGACAGTGTTAGCCCTCGTAAGATTGGTTAAGGGTGTGGCAATTTTAGAAAAATTTGGTACAAAGCTCCTATAAAATCCACACATTCCGATGAAACGCCTGACTCCCTTTACATTACTTGGTGGTAACTGTTTACTTATGGCCTCCAAATTCTTAGGATCTGGCATACTACCATTCTTTGATACCTTATGTCCCAGAAACTTTACCTCTCTTTTTACAAAATCACACTTGGTTAGGTTTAGTTTTACACCCTGTTCACTGAATAATTGGAATAATTTTTTAAGGCGTTGCATTAATTGTGAAAAATCATCAGCCCATATAATAACATCATCTAAGTAATTTTTAACCCATCCCTCACGTAACAATGGGTTTAATAGCTCAGCCATTTTGCGAGAAAAGATGGCTGGTGCACAACTCAGTCCAAAGGGTAACCTTCGGAAACGGTACAATGATACCCCATCCGAAAAGGTGGTTAAGTTCCGACTTTTCTCATTCAACTCTATTTGAAAATAGGCATCCTTTAAATCTAATGTTATATAAAATTGATGCCCGGCTGCATGTCCCACTAAATCATCTAATCTAGGTAGTGGGAACACATCCATTGACAAGTGTTCATTCACCCTTCTAAAGTCTAGGCACATTCGTTTGCTACCATCCGGTTTGTTAACCAGCACTATAGGTGATAACCACGCTGCACTTGAGGGTTCGATCACTCCTCGTTCTTCCATCTCACTTAACATTTTACCAATTGTTTCTTTTGCGTGTTCGGGATATCGATACATTGGGGATCTACAAGGGTTCGGATTTGATACCTCTATATTGGCTGGTTCTCCTTCAATCTTCCCAAGTTCTTTCTCACTAAGCATAAACACTTTATCATGGTCTAGGACAACTCGTGTTAGCTGCCTTAATTGTTCTTCATCAAGATGTTTCCAATTTTGTTTGTTAATTAACAGTTGCAATCTTTCCTGTCTTGTACCTTGCTCTTTTACTTTATCATGGTGTGGCATCAATTCATTGGCTATTGTTACTATGTTTACCGGGGATTTAAGCTCAATATTAATCGATGAATCATCCTCGATAAGTGCTACTATGGTATTTTTCTTTACCAACTTCGATATTTTGGTGGTATTATCTAGGGTGATGGGAACAGTTCCTTCCGCATCTACCGTTACTAACAAAAGAGTAGTTTGTGATGAGCAATTTCTGTGGGGCCTAATCAGTAGTGTTGTACCCGGTGGCTCACTCACTTCTGTACGTATGACCTTGGCTTGGTACGGTTCCAACTTTACATTATCTTTTATATGTACCTTTCTTCGATTCTCATCAAGAATTTGAGCTTTAGTATGCTCTCTTATTTGTTTAATCGTTCGGCGTCACAACCTTATATGATTTACCTGATACGGAGCTCCTCCCCAAATCATTTCCTTATCCTTACAATTCCAAGTTAAGCTTGACTTACTGATTATCTCACAACCCAGTAAAATTTCCCTGTCTAAATATACATCTGGTACTACCGTTACCCACTGACTACTTACTCCCTGATCTCCCACATGGACTTCAATCTGTACCATACCTAGTACCTTAAGATGTTTTCCAGTAATCCCAACTGGATTAGTTCTACCCTTGGTCGTATCTATTTGTAACCCTAGCCGTTTGACAGCACTCTTCTTTATTAAAGTTATGACACTTCCGGTGTCAATAATAGCTGCACACACCTTACCATTTACTATAATATTAATGACAGGTGACACATCTTCCCTTGTTCCTATTATATTTCTGGTTTGATAGTAATTAGAATAACCAGTACCATTATGTTGTGGAGGGCCATACCCCGAAAAACCTGGTCTATAAGTAGCTTTTCCAGGACATGTGGGACTATTACTCCAACAACCAGGACGCAAACAATTAAAACATTTACCTTTTTCTGGTTTGCTCCAACAATCTTTATAGTCATGAGTGTTCTTTTTACAAAAAGCGCAATACTTAGAAGTTTGGGATTTACCCCCTGATGACAACTTTTCCATATTTCGTTTTAATTCCTCTACCATCTTACCTAATTGTACTACTTCCATTTCTACTGCACCTTTTTCTTTATCTTGGTTAGGCTCATTTGCCATTTGCCTATCTGCCTGTGGCAATATCTCAATTGGCTCTCGTTTTTGCATCATTAACATTCTTTCATTTTCTACTCTTTCAAGGAAATCCTTTAGTGGAATATGATCATCCATGAAAGATTCTAGCCTATCCCTATTATTTCGAGGAAAACCTTGTAACAACTTTCGTTTTATCATTCTATCCCTTTCTGGTAACTGTTGACCTTGAAATCTACCCTGTATTGCTGCATAATGGCACTTATATTGATGGGCAAAGGTTTGCGGATTTTCTATCCAATCATACTGAAATTTATCACATTGTCTCCAAGCTTGATCAAAATTTAATTCCACTTTAAATTCTCTCGTAAAATAAGTTCTCAAATCACCCCATGTAAAGATTTCTCCCCTTTTCTGGGCAGTATGTATTAAGACTGCTAAATCATTGTCTACTCGGGATTTCGCTACTTCCACACGAGTACAAGAATCTTCTGTGCACCTTTCAACTGCCTCAAAGAACATTTGTAAACGAGCCGAGGAATCCAAGCTTTGCAATGTATCCAATTCTAGTTTAGTGATATCACGGGGTTTAACTAATGGTGGAGTAATGTTCCTTGCGAGGTTTGATACATTTGGGTTATAGGTTACGGGTGGTAGATGGTAATCTTCTGTTGTTGGCTGAAAAACCTGAGTATTTATTCTTTGATGAACTGGGGATAACTGTGGTCGTTGAACTGGCTCATGTCTCATCAAAGATGGTGAGAATGGAGGTGTAAATTCCCGCTCAATAAGAGGAACAAATTGTCTCTCTACCGGCCTTTCCAACTCACTCACTCTCTCCGTTAAGTTACTAATTTGCTCTATCACGTCTTTTAAATGATCTAACCCCTGTAACTCCTGTACTTTCTTTACTATTACGGCCACTTGTTCCGCCATTAACTTCAACTCCCTCAGTTCGAATCTTACTTCGCTATTTATCTCCTGATCCACTGTTTTTTCGATTGCTCCTACACCACCAACAGCCCCTTCACTCTGCACTTCTAATGCTTCTGCCATGATTTCTGCTCTCACGGTACTACGTGTTATCATTTTCCTTGTAATAGTTAATTTTTTATCTACTCCCCCCTTTTTACTTTAATTTCCCAATTTACGTTACTTTTTTCATTACTTTATTTCCTTAATCTTTCCTCCCAGTGACCTATTACTTCTTTCAATTTTCTTTGTATTTTCCTTTGTCCCTCTCTATCAAAATGTACCCCGTCCTGTGCTAAATGTTCCCCTATTTCTTTACTATTAAAATTTATATAATTGAATATTCTACTATTACCCACTATCTTATTCACCGATTTTTGTATTTTTCTATATCTTTCGCTGGGAATTGGCCTACCTCCTGGATAAATTCTATTTTCTATTTCTACTATTATTACTTTTGAGCCACATTCCTTTTCAATAAATTTTGCTATTTCAAATATTTCATTTACCAATACCCGCGGTTGAGTTTCTTCCTTAATATCGTTACTTCCCAACCACAATATAGTGAGATCATGCCTCCACCTACTCACACTTTGCAATCTCTCATCACTATAAAATGATTGGGCACGGGCACCGGGTGATCGATAAACAATTACCTGAGCACCGTCAACCGTCAGTTCTCGAGGAACTTGACTGTGTCCTACTATTGCTACCCTAAACATCCGACCCAATTCCACGGATCTCCGCTAAAACAATTTTTCCGGGTCTGATTAATCCCACCAAACGCTGCCACCAGTGTAAAAACTCTATTTTTGTCCCCTTACGTTATTCTTTGATTTTTCTATTTTTTTACTCTACTTGTGGAGGGAAACAAAAATCTACTGCCTTTAACAAAACCAAAAAAAAAACAACCAGTGTATGCTACACTCTATCCTATAGCTGTATCAACCTGGTCTGAAAAAAAAACAAGATACCGTTGAGGAACAGGACTTGCCTTGCGAATACCAAAAAAATAAATCATACAAAGGACAAGTCCAGCTCCTCTCCAGTACTGGGGAAACGCTGCCACCACCAGACCAAAGTCGATCAGAGGAACCAAGTGAGCACACACCGGAAGGGTAGCGTAACGTTACGTTAAGAAGGCTCGCGAGTAAGCAACCCAGACTACAATTTTAACGGGGGTACGATCAGTGTTGTGAAAGGAGAACTAATCTCTATATAGGTACACAGTCTATTTGTTATATCGGTGACGGAAATACTCAGACAATTATAAACCCGTTTATTTTATCCATTGGTGTTACAAGTACAACTAGTTCCCTATAATAATAATTTATGTCCCCCCCCCCTTTTCTAATTTTACCTACTCCCTTTTCTGTCAACTAGGATAGGAATAATTCCGGGTCTCGCCAGTTGACAGAGCTAACACATAAATCCAAAACAAAAACAATTATTACTATGAAATATCCCCCCTCCCTTAATACAGTTCCTACTCCCTTTTCTGTCTACTAGGACAGGAATAATTCCGTGCCTCGCTAGTGACAGATCTAAGTACATATAAAAAAAAATATTACATAAAGTGTCCCCCCCTCCCACAATATTTCAAAGAATTCCTAATAATAAATTTTGCACAATAAGGCCGAAATATAGTTAATACTAAAAAAAAATAACATCCTAATCTCAATATTATAAATGAAACTATTAAATTTCCAGCAAATGTAGTTAATTTTCCTAGTACCACGTGGTTCACTAAACACCAAGGGAGAATGCTATTTAATGGCTGCCACCAGCAGAGACGAGATCAGAATCACATGAGAAAAAAAACATAATTTATTTACTATGCCTGAATATGACCACACAATATTCCTTAGTTATATCCCATCACGGGACTTAGTAAATTCACCACACTATATTCACAATACTATATTTATGATGAGAGAGAGAGAGAGTTGGAACTCTTACCTGCCACCAGCAGAGACGAGATCAGAATGAGCTAGTAGCAACTCAGGGTACCGCCTCGCCATCTCCCCCACTCTCACTCTCTTAAGCAAAGTAGTTACCAACTCATCTTAATTTCTGGCAAATCCATCAGTTCTACCCTTACTGGTGTGTATAATTACATAACCTAATTTAAACATATAAGTGAGCTCAAATATATTGCTTTCTCCCTTGTGTAAAGTTTTACTCTACTGTTATTTACATATTCAAGGCATGTATTGTTCCGCCAACCAGAAAATGTACTGTCCCGACTGTAGGCCCTAACTAATCTAATTAATTTTCTAAGCAAGTTACAATTAAATGCCGGTAACAGTATAGGAATGTTAGCTTCGTTATTATATATTATAATTAGAAATGCAGGTTATTCCCTGTCTCCATTAAATTATTTTACATTCCTTTCTTAAATCACCGCCTGGCTACTCCCTACAATTCTACACTAAAAACCTATTCTAATACATATAAATATACAACACCCGTAAATATCCCGAATAATAATACATATAAAATAGGGGTGTTACAGTTAGGCTACCAAATAGTCAGCTGACACCGTTTTCTTATTTTGTTTGAACGTTCCAATATTAACTGAGTATTATCTTTCTTCTTATTGTAACACCTATCGGGTTTGATTTAGTTAGATCTTTTAGGGATATTACTAATAAAAATTAAATGTAATATTTATTTATATGATTTTGGATGCTTATTAGAAATGAAAATTCTAACTTATGTTTACATTGTTTAAGAAGACTGTAAGAAGGAGAGGGAATATAAGTACCATTCGAAAACACCGGCTGCGTTTTCTTGGCCTCTGATTACTATTATATATTTCCCAAGAAGAGAATGTCCCAAAGTTGACATTTTGGTGCCCAGACCCGGGATATACTTGTAGTATCCGAGGACTTTGGATAATTAAGTGTATTATCTCCAAACATAGATGGAATGGAGAAGCTACAGAAGGCCCAGGCAGCAGCACAAGGTTGGTTGACAAGAGTGTGTACAAAGATGGAGGGACTTTTAGGCAAGAGCCCCCCAGCAACCTCCAGTGAGTTAGTAGAAGTACTGGAGGAGTTTGATAAGAGACTTACAAGATTAGAAGAGGTGCAGTCAGATATTGAGCTGGAATTAAGGCCTGAGGTATTAGATGAGTACTTGGACAAGGCAGATGAAGCTAGACAGCGAGCCAAGCATATGAGGTTGTTGTGTGCTGATAAGCTTAAGGAGATGACTGTGGGTGATAAGGTAGATTCTGTAAGCACTATAGCATCCCTCCATGCAAGACTTCCCAAGCTAGAATTGCCTAGATTTGATGGTGATCTTAAACAGTGGCAAAGTTTTTGGGAGCAATTCTCATCACACATAGATGACACAGAGCTTCCTACCATTAGCAAACTTACCTATTTACTATCATTACTAGACGGCTCAGCTAAGGACGTGGTAGAAGGAGTGCCACACACCAGTACTAGTTACAGAACAGTCATCGACCTGCTGAAGCAACGATTTGGCAAGACAGAGTGCATAATCCACGCACACGTTCAAGCTCTTCTTGCTCTGCAAGTTCCAGTCGACCAGGGCAAGACCTACATCACACAGCTGTGGAGACTTCGGGACGAGGTGGTCAAGCACACACGAAGCTTAGAAGCCCAGGGAATTACAGGCAAGCAATGTGAAGTTCTGTTAACACCCATGATTGTGTCTAGGCTGCCAACGGAGTTAAGATTAATGTGGTCAAGAGATTGTAGTGGGCATGAAAGTGATCTTGATTGGTTACTTAACTGTCTTCAAGGGGAAATTGAAGTGCTAGAAAGAAGTGAAATGTATAAAGGAAATGCCAAGAAGGGTAGTAAGGAAATAAGTAAGGAAAAATGGTTCACGGCTTCAGCCAAGTATGCAACTTCCTCATCAAAAGGATCAGGTTGTATGTTCTGTAGTAAGAGAAACCACAATTCTGAGAAATGTTACAAGTTCTTGACATTGAACGGACAGCAGAGGTTTGATAAGATAAAATAATTAAGTGTGTGTTTTAAATGCCTAAATAGTGGGCATATATCTAGAAACTGTAGGGCTAAGTGTTCTAAGTGTCAAGGTGACCACAATAGTTCAATGTGTGGTATCAAGCTAAATGTGGTCCCCAAAGCAAATGTGGAGGAAAATATGCAGAATAGCCCTCAAATTGTTGCTATGCTATCAAGCCACTATAGGAATAAGACTGTGTTACAAACAGCTAAAGTAAAGGTACTGAATAGTAAAGGGATTATTGTCACTGCAAGGTTGTTGTTTGATAGTGGTTGTGATCGATCATATGTTAGTAATAAATTTGTTGAGAAATGTAAACCTAAATGGGTCACTAGCTCAGAAGTTCCTTACAGTTCCTTTGGTGGCCATAGTTCAAACAGAGATGTACAAAGCAATGTATACAAATTAAGGGTTTTAGATGATAAGGATAATGTTATTCCCATTGTAGTTACAGGTATTCCAAGTATATGTGACCCCTTAGTAAGACCAATAGTTCCAGCCCATATTTTAAGTGCCTTTACTCATTTAAGATTAGCAGATTACTTTGACCATAGTTCACCTTTAGACTTAGATATTCTTATTGGTCTGGACTACTACTGGAACCTGATAACCCCTAAGGATGCAGTTCAAGTAGGAAGGGTTGTTGTCCTGAAATCTGTGTTTGGCTGGATTATGTCAGGAAATATTGGTAATTGCTCTGATCTTACAGGGGTGCCTTCAACATCAACCTATAAGTCTCCAAATCCCAAAAATTTGACATATCATCATCAGATACCTTATACAGGGTGTATCGCGACGTATATCATTAAATTACACCAGAGATATAATTTTATGTATATATTGTTGTATAAAGTATGCTGTGTGTGATCTCAGTAAAGTACAATGAATACTGATAAAAACTATTTTAACGTGTGTTGTCAAATGGCGATGAGCGTCGGAGGGAGTGGTAGTCTAATATGTTTTTCGGACCAAAGAGGCCTTATTTATTTCATCTTAATAAATTTTATCATGATTGTAACATTTATGTGATGTTCTATAACATACATTGAATCATATTTTCAATGCAGAGGGGTAATACCAGGCCCGTATAAATAATATTCGACGAAATATGATTAATATCTTTTGGAGGTTAGGTAAACTCATCCGACATAATGCAAATGCAAGCTTGAGCATTTCCCTACATTTAACGGATTTTCTTCTTATACGGGCCTGGTATTACCCCTCTGCATTGAAAATATGATTCAATGTATGTTATAGAACATCACATAAATATTACAATCATGATAAAATTTATTAAGATGAAATAAATAAGGCCTCTTTGGTCCGAAAAACATATTAGGCTACCAATCCCTCCGACGCTCACCGCCATTTGACAACACACGTTAAAATAGTTTTTATCAGTATTCATTGTACTTTACTGAGATCACACACAGCATACTTTATACAACAGTATATACTTAAAATTATATCTCTGGTGTAATTTAATGATATACGTCGCGATACACCCTGTATAAGGTATCTGATGATGATATGTCAAATTTTTGGGATTTGGAGACTATTGGCATTAGTACTAGTAAAGAATGTAAGGAAGATATTAGAAATAAGGTGGTTCAAGACTATAGTGATAAGATTAAATTAGTGAATGGTAGGTATGAAGTACATTTACCTTGGAAAGAAAACACAATTAACCCCTTAAATGCGGTATATGGAGGAATGTTATCATTCACTGTGCTGGTATCTAGCCAAATACTTACTATCTCAAAACTGTATAAAACATATATCAATGTACTTGTCTCGTGTTTGTGCATCATGCATCGATTATATTTTTTATTTACATGCCTTGGTTTTGCCAAAATTGTTACACGTAATTGGAGAGCTTGACGACACTAGGAATTCTATTATACCTTCCTGATTATTGATCACCAGAGAAAATGAATGGGTAGAAGCATACACTAAAATAAACTGAATAATTATATATGGCTAAAATGTCATGGATATCTACATGCTTCTATTCACAAAGTTACTATCTGGCGATTGTTTCACTTGTCTTACCTAAAAAATTATAACCTTAGTTATACAACTGCATGAATTTACTTCACAAAGAGTATTTCCACCATCTACACCCTCGTGTGTGTGTGTGGAGATTTACCGTTTGAAATGAGGTGAGTCAGGTCAAAAATAGCAGGCTGTCTCTCTCTCTCTCTCTCTCTCTCTCTCTCTCTCTCTATATATATATATATATATATATATATATATACTTTGCCCATATACAAATTTACGAAAAATACTATATACTCGGTGCACGGGATAGAGCAAGAGTACGAGCCGTCTCTTTGCTTCCTCTGCATATATATATATAACACGAAGTTAGACGAAGAACTAGGTTAGAAAGGAGACCATTACAGATGTGGGAGTGAAGAGGTATAAAGAAGAAACGCTGTATAGGTGGTGAAGGAGGTAGACCAATTATCAGCTTATGAACTTATGGATGTGGCGGATTCAGCCACACCTGTCATGAAGTATACATGAAGTATACATACCTTCCTTATTTGTTATGTATATGTTTTGTGCAATACATGCACACCGGTGTAAATGCTGTTGGGCCCGTCAGGGTGTGCTTGATCTAACATGAAATAAGAGGGAGGGAGTGGGACCATGGGAAGGACATGTAGAGGGAGGAGGTGGTGGAGGGCTAACCGCGGCCTCACCCCCTACCCCTCCACCCAGGGTAATAAAATAATTATCATCTTATGTACTTACATATCAGGAAAAGAGATATATACAGTGTGTGTGTGTGTGTGCAATATTGGTGATGGTTTGGGTCGTGGTTTTAGTGGTAGCAATGGTGGTAGTAATTGTGGTTAGGTTACATACATAACCAGTATTTGTACATACTGGTTATCAATATACTTTCACACCCAAGCATTATATAAATATAAAAGCATTAGCCTACATAATACATTGTACATAGTACATTGATACCCAGTATGTATAAATGGTTTAGCAATTGTGTATGTAGCCTAATAGCCTAGTAAAAAAAATATATGCGGGAAGGACGTGTTTGATCAAGCACACTCCGACACCATATTCACTCCTACTGCCACAACTTACTAAGCACGAGTGCAGTATTACCTATATACCTATGGTATATTATATATCATCATTGAAAAGAATTATGAAACATGGTTTTTATTCGTTTACAGAATGGACATATATATATATATATATATCTCAACCTCGGGGATTGGTTGGGTTATTTTTTTCTTTTATTTGTCTTTTACTTCATTTTTATCATTATCCTGTTGTGAATATTTGCTTACACAGGGTTGGTCTTGGGGTGGAGAAATAAATACAAATTTCCCCTTTTTTATTATAAAGTAACCCCCCAACCCCACCCTTTTCTGACCAGCATTCAATTTTCGCATAATAAGTATAGTTTTCTTTTGACTTCGCTTCTCCTCTCTGTACCACCTGTCCATTCTGTAAACTAAGAAAAACTTTCATCATAACTCTTCTCAATAATGATATATAATATACCATATAATGAAAAATAATCACTAGATAAAAGCATGCATCCTTACCCTCTTGTCCCTCGAGTAATACTGAAATTATCGGTGTAAATGCTGTTGGGGCCTTCAGGGTGTGCTTGATCTAACATGAAATAAGAGGGAGGGGGTGGGACCATGGGAAGGACATGTAGAGAGGGAGGAGGTGGTGGAGGGCTAACCGCGGCCTCACCCCCTACCCCTCCACCCAGGGTAATAAAATTTACTGGACATTTTACATTTCCTCATTTGAGGCTTGGATGCAGGGCAGTTATGAAGCACTGTACACCACCCCAAGATTTAGAGGCAGCTGGGTATCTCTTGAGAGATAGGGAGAGTGAGAAGAGCAATAAACAGTCTGGTGCTAATTACAGTCCTTCTTTCTCCCAGAAAAATAATGCTCACTGACAAGATCTAGGTAGTGGCAATTTCAGCACTGAGTTTGAAATGGAAATGAAAGATTCAGCAGTGAAAGGGTTAACCCTTTCGCTGTTATACGCGTCTCTAGACGATCACCTTACAATCCTGCTATGCAAGTCTAAAGACTCCCGCTCGACAGCCTGCTATACGCGTCTTGTGATGTCCAGAATAGTGGACCTGACTCACTTCACACGGTCAGATAATAAACCCACTTTGCCGCCTCTCCCTTCCTCTCTCCTCCTCCCTTCCTTTTACTTTCCCTTCTTCCTCCTCCTCCTGCTTTCTCTTTGTTTCCTTCCTCGAATCCTATTATATAAGACTGAGTGTACATTTTCCATAATTATATATAATATAATATTGAAAAAGTTTTATAAATGAAAAGGAGTGTCCAGTAAAGGAGTAAATACAAATTTACTTACACATGACCCCCAACAGCATAAAGCCCTATTCCTACCCCTCCCTTTCTTCGTGAGCGATAATTCCGATGCATTTCCCTTGATGTACATGTTATTTGGAGAGAGAGAGAGAGAGAGAGAGAGAGAGAGAGAGAGAGTTATTACAGTAAATGGAATGGAGCAAAAAGTACCGCCCCCCTTTTCATCTTCTCGTTTGTAACTCGTTTATAGTATGACTCTAGGGGTAGGCTACTAAGGATTATGGAAACAGAAAAGGAATGGCTAGGAGAAAGAAGACATTTGTGTGTGTGTGTCAAATCTCTCTCTCTCTCCTAAAAAATAATGTAGCGTAACCTGTTATGTGAAGCCCGAAGGCTGGACAAAAATTTGCTAAGAAACAACTTCATCACTCTTCTGCTTATGTCATATTTAAATTAAATTAAAAAAATAAATATGACTATATATTAGATTTGAATAGAGTACGTAACAATAACAGCTAGAGTCATTTGTACTGCCGACTTCAAGCTATTGGTTGATATGAGTATGGTATATTTTATAAATCTTGAAAGGGAAAGTGTTTGTTATTCATTAATTTTCATGGAAAATAATTTCTCAATATTATCTTTGATAGAGATACTGCCATGGAGCTGTGGAGTGAGGGAAAAAAAGGATATTGATATTTAGAAATTATGATACATATAATATATATTGAATATTTTAGGTAAACAAACAATTGCGTGAAGTTTCTCTCTCTCAGTAAGTCACCGGGGAGCGCTGGTGGATCAGAAATTCTTCAATGTGTGGTATCCCTGAAGCAACCTACTATACATAGTCCAATGTTCCACTCATTGCATATGATGACTTCTCGAGTGCGTTTCTCTTGACGTCGGGTTGTGTGCTTGCATACATAGCAGTCTCTTGGTTTCCTCTTTCCATTCGCCATCTCAGTATGTACTGGATAATGGCGACTATATGCGTCTATTATGCGATCTGGCATGGGGTTAGGGCGTCGACCTTTGATGTTGGTAGTAGGTTCTCCAAAGTCCTCCAAAAGCTGGTAAGCAACATTGTACACAAACTCGCGTAGCTTTGGCTTCTTAGAGGGGTCAATATTCTTTTTCACAAGCCAGAGATTGTAAGCATTGAGCATTGTGATATCTATCAAGTGGAAGAAGAACTTGTGGTACCACTTGACAGACTTTCTCAAACACTCAACGCCACTTATCTGACTGTCAGACCTGTCTACAAGGCGCATATTTTTAGTATAATCTACCACAACATCAGGCTTCATGATGGGTTTTTTTGTTCTGTGGTGAATCTTTCCGGTTGGAACTAGTTCACCCTTGTGAATGGTGGAAACGAGGTGGACTGGCCGCCTATCGTTCCACTTGTATGCGCCAATCTTGCCAGACTTTTCACTTTGGATGAACAGTTCCGTTTTGCGTCGCTTCCTACTTCTCTCGTGGTGGGGGCGAGCTTCCTCTTCAGAATCTGGTGTATCATTAGAACTAGGGTTTTCAACTCGAGAAAATATTTCCATTGAATTTCGGCATGAACTTCCTATTCGCCCGTACAGTTCCACATGATCCCGTTTCGTTGTCATGCAGGAATTGGCACAGAGCAGGGCTTGTATACCAGTTGTCGGTGTACAATATATGACCCCTGCCCATGTAGTCTGCCATCATTTTCTTGACGATAGCACCAGACATACCTATAGGGTCTTTCTTGTGCACCACTGGTATATCTATATTTGTGCCTGTGTAAACAATCATGTCAAGCACAAATCCTGTATCACAGTCACATAAAACAAATAGTTTCAAGCCGAAGCGATGTCTTTTAGAGGGTAGATATTGTTTGAAAACTAGCCGACCTTTGTATAGCATAAGTGACTCATCTATGACCAGCTTTTGAAATGGATAGAAATATTTCTTGAACCGTGAAAGGATCATCGAAAATATACCTCTCACTTTCCAGATACGGTCTTCTTTGTTAGGATTTTCACTTTCTGAGAAGTGAAAAAAACTCAACAATAATAAAAATCTATCACGAGGCATATACTTGCTAAACAAAGGTGTGCTGATGAGGGCATCGTTGCGCCAGTAATGCTGGAGAACGTGTTTTTTGCAAAGAGGCATAATCAACATCAATGCCAGAAATACAAACAGCTCCCTGACAGTTGTAGCTTCCCAATTTCGTATTCTGGAAAAAGGGGAAATGAAATCCATATGCTGAGACACCCAACTATTGTATCTGTTCGTTTTCTCAGCTATATATGACATCACTTCCTCATCGATGAAGGCACGAAAGAAGGCACTCTCTCTTGCCTCGTCGTTGCAAGGCCAGTCCCTTGTTGTACCACTCCTGTTTGGCCGAAAATTGTGCTGGTCTGGTACAAAGTCTGACCCCTCTGACCAGTCAAAAGAAAACACTTCACGCAGATTTACAGATGTTCCGTCGTTCTCATTTCCTTCGTCCTCGTCACTGCTAGAACTAAGTGCATTGTTACCTAACCACACTTCGTCACTGCCGATGACGTCAGATTCACTCCCACCATCCTCCATAAACAAAAGCGGTATAATTTTTGATGGTGTTAGGTTACGCTGACGTGGATGTGATCGTGGTGTGGATCAAGACCAATAAGACAGATTCAGTGGTGGTGATGGATGATGGAGGAATGGTAGTTGAGCGGCCTCTTTTTTTCCCATTCGTATGTCTTGGTGTTACTGGGGAGTCAAGCTGGGCATCCCTTTCTTCATACGCTAGTAAGTCTGAAGTGAATTTGGCATCCGTCTTCTGCTAACTATTCTCCCTGTGAGTGGCTGGCTAGAGTCCAATAGATCACTACTTCCTCCTTCCATGGTGTCTGTGGGGTGACTGACTAAGACACTAAGTTGATGAAAATTTGACATATGGAAGGGGTTGACGGATATCGCCATGACCTTAATTAACTCAACTGGGTCAGCAGGTAGCTGGCTGTATTTTGGCTTGCCGCACTACCTCACTAAGGCCTGAATTATGGCTGATCGCACCCAGTGGTAACTGCTGATATTGTTAAAGCTTTTTTACAAATAAGTGTGCATAGCCAGGATAGAAATATTCATAGAACTTTTATGCCAAGTAAAAATGGAGTTAGACACATGAGATTTACTAGAGTTGTTTTTGGAAACACATCAAGTCCCTTTCTACTCAATGCTACTATTAAAACTCATTTAAGTAAATACACTGAGTGTGAAGTAATTCAGGATCTACAAAGAGATATGTATGTGGATAACTGGTTCAGCGGAGCTAATAGTGAAGCAGAAGTAGCAATTAAGTACACTACAGCATATAATATTATGTCTGAAGCCAATTTGTCTCTTGAGAAACTTGTATCCAATAGTGTGGTGATAGCATCTAAGTTTAAGGACAAGATTCTGTTTGTAGATGATGCTGAAATTAATAGTGTATTGGATTTCAAGTGGTCTAAGGACAGTGATGTTTTTTCATATTGTGGTTTAAACTTGGACTCTAGTTTTGAACTGGCAAGTACTAAAAGGGCAGTATTAAGTTTAATAGCTAAGGTTTTTGATCCTTGTGGATTCATCAGTCCATTTATCATGTTTGCTAAGATATTATTCCAAGACATATTGAAGTCAGGTGTGTCTTGGGATAAGTTGCCATATGATTTAGAAGTAAGGTTTGTAAGTTGGATAAATAGTACTATAGTCAAACTAATTTGTACTGAGCTCTCGGGTGGAGGCGAGGACAAGGAGCGGTGTTGCCAAATCTTCACCAAAACAAACCCATAGGGTATCCATCATTCTTTATGATACATTTAATGGGGTAACCCCTCTAAAATTATAGTACTGTATTTTATGTATCTTCAGTCATTTTTTCCTCTTTTGATAGTATCGACGATTTACTTGTAATTAATTATTTATTATAAATAAGTAAAGTATCAATATCTTTATAAGTAGAAGATATAACAATTTATTGCAGAGTTGGGAGTTCCTTCCTCTCATAAAACTGAAGGATTGTTGGCCGTAGTACACACTTGTCGAAATCATCAAAATTTGTCACTGTGCAAGAGCGCTGCTTGACTGGCGAGGTGAAGGTAGGATTCTCGGCATTTTCTACCGTATCGTTCTTCTTGTTCAGTTTCGAACAAATCCTCTTCACGGTTGCTACAGACACGTTGGTTGCCTTAGCTGTGCGAGCAACTGCCTGCGAGGGATCAAATATGGGTCCTCTGTTTGCCTTTTCATGGAGGAAATATCTATTTACATAATAAATAATTTCCTTTGCTTGGCTGTGGAGAATACCGACGTGTCTGGGAGATATCTCGTCCATGGTGGCTGGTGCGAGAATGACCGGGTGAGGTGACTGACATGTGTGAGTACATGCGTCCTTGACCCGACTTTACCCCTTTGTCCCAACTGTGGCAACATGGTAAAATCAGTATGCCACATGTTGTATGTGTTATTGTTGTAAATATACTTACAATGAACCTAACATGTTTTTGTGGATACTTTGGATACATTGTATTATTTATCAAATTCTTTAAGCTAACACAATTTGGTTTATATATCAACATTTTATTAATGTGGGTTTGTTTTGTTGATGATTTGGCACCACCGCTCCTTGTCCTCACCTCCACCCGAGAGCTCAGTACAAATTAGTTTGACGACACTTAAGTTCATTAGTTATAGATAGACAGTATGTACCTTGGAAGAGTATTGAATACCTTGAGATCCATGAGTCTGGGGATGCCTCAGACAAGGGTTATGGTGCCTGCGTGTACCTAAGGTTATGTATTGACAACACATGTAAAATTTCCCTGGCCATGTCCAAAACTAGGGTAGCGCCAATTAAGAAACTGACCCTGCCTAAACTAGAACTGGTGGCAGCATTACTTTGTGCTAGATTGGTGGTATTTATTAAGAATGCTCTAGATCTAAAGATGAAAACCAATGTGGCATGTTGGACTGATTCCACTATAACATTGGCATGGAAAAAGAGTGATCCAGGTATAAAAGATGTGTATGTTAATAATAGAGTTAGAGAGATTCAGCAATTAACACCTCCCAGTTGTTGGTATCACTGCAGTGGAATAGAAAATCCAGCTGACCTAATGACCCGAGGGTTACTAGCAAAAAATCTTATTGAAAATGATTTCTGGTTTAGTGGTCCTAAGTGTTTGGCTGATCCCACATTTAGTATTAAGGATAGTAATAGTTTAAGTGCCAGCATTGACACTGTGAATAATGTCCATGAGGAAAACCTAGTATACTTAGCTATCCAGACTGAAACTCTCACCTTTCACCTTGAGAGATACAATGATCTTAGTAAGTCAATTATAATTGTTGGATATGTTTTGAGGTTCATACATCGCTGTAGGATTAAGACATTGGGATGTGATTTGAACCCCAGCGATTTCACTACTGAATAATTAGAAATTGCTAAAAAAAGGTTAACATATGTAGTTCAAAGGGAAGCCTTCCCATTGGAAATCCAAGCTATATCTAGTAAAAGGTCAATCCCTAAGCATTCCAAATTGAGTAAATTAGATCCTTTCATTGATGAAGATGGTATTCTCAGGATCAAGGGTAGACTGCAATTTTCTGACTTGAGCTATGAATCAAAACATCCAATCATTCTTCCTAAAGGCCATTTTTCTAAGCTCCTAGTACAATTTCAACATAAATTTCTAAAGCATGCAGGTGTAAACAGCATTGTTTCATCTTTAAGAACTTGTGTTTGGGTGATTGGTTTAAGAAGAATGGCTAATAAGACGGTAGTAAGGGAGTGTTTGAATTGTCGCAGGCATGATAGCTGTCCTTGCTGTCAACCTGTTGCACCTTTACCTGATCTGCGAGTTACCCCTGCACCTCCCTTTACAGTTACAGGAATAGATTTCACTGGCCCATTATTTAGTGCTGATCATCCTGGAAGAAAGTTGTATGTATTGCTTTTTACATGTGCTATTGTTAGAGCCGTACATCTGGAACTCACAGAGTCTATGCCATTGGTCGATTGCATGCGGGCTATTAGAAGGTTTGTGGCTCGTAAAGGTTTTCCTAATGTCATTTATTCGGATAATGCTAGAACCTTTGTTGCAGCCTCCACGGAGGTACAGAAGGTGTTTGGTCATCTAGCACCGAAGTGGAAATTCAATGTACCAAGATCCCCATGGTGGCGTGGATGGTTTGAGAGGTTTATTAGTTCAGTCAAGTTAGCTTTAAAAAAATCTTTGAGTCAAGTATGTAAGTCAAACTGAATTAGAAACTATTCTTATCGAGATTGAATTGTGCATAAACTCTCGACCGTTTACCTTTGTGAGTGATGAACCAGATTTTGCTCATTATCTAACACCATCTCATTTCATTCTTGGTAGGAACATAACATCTAAACCCTCTGTTAATGTTGAACTCCATGATGTGACTTCTGAAGACTTATGTAACAGGGAAATGATAAAGAACCAAAGGTTAGAACACTTTTGGCAAGTGTGGAGAAAGGATTACATAGCCAATTTGCCTCCTGTAGTAAAGGGTTTCCACCATAAATGTAAATTAGATGTTGGTAGTATTGTACTTATTAGGGAAGACAATATGCCTTGTTACGGTTCTGCGAACCTATCTCGTGAAACACCAAGATCGACTCACACACACAACTGGACTTTCCCTCGTTCCCTCGTTTAATCTATTCCTCCAATCAACATTTGCCATAGTGATTCCCCCCTTCACCCCCCCAAGATTTCGGACGGTATAAAAAAGGGAGTCAGCCGGCAGAAAAGTCATACACATGCGTCCAGACTTTGTTCAGTCCAGACCTCGTCCTCTCTGTGCACAGCAACAACAGACACCAGTATTGTTCGTGGAGTTACCTTGGTGTACCGAGGCCTCTTACCGGCAGTACTCTGTTGTTTCTCTGCCCTGTGTAAAGTAATTAAGTAAAGTAAATTTGCAGCGTTTTGCTGCACTGCTGTGTACACCTTCAGTGTTTTGTTTTTTGCTGGAGGACAACCAGTAGTATATGGTAGCTAGTAGTTAGTTGTTCCCCACACCAGACCCGCAGCACTCACTGCCTCAGGGGAAACCCTGTGGTAGGGGGGCCCAGTAGTCTGGTGCGTCATTTGGGCACCTCTTTTTCTTAAACTACTTTTTCTTCTATATTTTCCGTGCGACCTCCTGGGCCTACGGTTGTCTCTTGGCTGAGCAACGGTATTCGCTTGGGAGGTGGGTTCCTACTACACCACCCCTCGCATTAGGCAGGTTCGGTGGTGGGGAAGTTCCTTCCGCACAAACTCCGATCCCCTAGCTGGTACTGGAGAACGCCGCCAGGCTACCACTAGGGGGGGGCGAGTAAAGGTAACTTTTATTCCCTAAATTATTGTCCATTTTTGGGGGTTGATACAATAGTTCAGGGAGGTAGGTGAGTGTGCGAGGAGAGGGGTCGGACGTAGTCCGATGCCCCGGATGGATGACTCCCCGACTAGCCTCCCTCCTCCTCAAGGAGGGAGGTTAACGACCAAGGACCAAACTAGGACAATGGCTGACAATAATGGAACCCCTACGGCAGACAGACAACGACAAACTGATGTTAAAATTCCTCCTATGAATGCTCGCTATGTAAATATTAGATGTGTAGATGAGGGTCAGTCTCTCAAAAACTTTAACCCCTTTATCGTCAAAAAGGTCCTTGATGGTCAAGTGGGTGGCAGTCTTGCTGCTGCTAACAAGTTGCGTGATGGTAGTATCCTGGTAAAAGTACTGATGGCATCCCAGGTTAAGGATCTCCTTAAACTGACGCAAATTCATAACTTTAAGGTGAAAGCCACCATTCCAGTGGGGCCGAATACCTGTAAGGGCGTCATTTTCCATAGGGATTTGGCCGCTCTGGATGAGGCTGAAATTTTGGAAGGAATGAAGGACCAAGGCGTTGTTGATGTACAAAGTATGACCAGGATGAGAGAGAACAAGAGAGAGAAATTTGGCTTGTGTTTCCTGACTTTTGCTTCAGCCCAGATTCCGGAAACTGTAAAGATTGGATATGAAATTGTTCACGTTAGACCATACATTCAGAAACCGATGCGTTGTTTCCGTTGCCAGAAATTCGGACACACAGCATTGAGGTGCTTTAATAAAGATTCATTCACTTGTGGTAAATGTGCAGGTAGACACGAGACTGAGTTGTGTTCAGAGACAGTCTTCAGGTGTGCTAATTGTGGCGGCCCCCACCAGGCAAGTGCAGGTGACTGCAGGAGCCTTAAAGTGGAGACTGAAGCAATGGCATACATGAGGGCTCATGATGTTAGTTATGGTGAGGCAAAGAGGAAGGTGGAGGGGGTTAACCAAACTCCCACAGTTTCCTATGCTGCAGCTATAACTGGCACCACTGCTCCTGTAACTACAGCAAATGTTAACGTGGCTATTCAAGCTAAAGATAATGAAATTAAAGACTTGAAGGATACTGTAAACAAATTAACGTTGCTAGTAGAAAGTTTGACAAAGAAATTAGAAGTTGTTGAATCAACCCAGCAAAAGAAGCACCACAAAGCTGATGATACCGTATCAGCTTCAAAATCTCATGTTCTCGCTCAGGTGACTCCCATGAAGCCTACATCCGGGAGTCGTCCGGTTCGTCGCGAGACGAGCCGTTCGAGGACTGGCTCTGTACCTCGTGGAGAGGAACAGGCGATGGAGACTACCGTCGCGAAACCTGCCCGCGGGAGGTCCCCGGGAAGTGCAGAGGAGGAAGAGGGTCTTCCCTCCCAGCACAAAAAGGTTCGGCCAGACGAACAAGGCTCCAAGAAACCCCATAAACAGCGATAATCTTCGCGCTAACCATACTCCAATGGAACTGTCGAAGTCTTAGAGCTAGATTAAACGAACTTAAACTTTTGGCTTGTTCTTACGCTGCCGATATTATTGCCCTTCAGGAAACTCATCTGAACGACCAAGTCGAAGACGAGGTTGTTCAGCTTCGGAACTACAAGTTAATTAGGAGGGACCGTGGGGGGAGGGGTGGAGGTGGAGTGGCAATCTACATCCGCCATAACCTCCCTTTCACTGATGTGCCCTGTAATTTTCCTCTGGAAAGTGTCGCTTGCAGAGTAAAATTCGGTGGCACCTACCTGACTATCTGTTCTGTCTACTGTCCTCCTGATACAGTAACTTATGATGATGTTTTTGATCTACAGGACAGTCTGCCCTGTAGAAAATTAATTGTAGGTGATTTTAATGCTCATCATACGTTATGGGGTTCCCTGCAGGATGACAGAAAGGGGGAACAGATGGCTAGGCTAATCAGTGATTCCAATTTGGTTCTTCTGAACGACGGTAGTCCGACGAGAGTTGATGATAATACTGGTAATTTTAGCGTCCTTGACCTATCTCTGGTCTCCCCATCGATTGCAGCCTCTTGCCAGTGGCTACCCATTGATGACTCATTGGGAAGCGACCATTTTCCTATTGTCATTAAATTTAAAAGCGACACTATTAAAGAGCCTTCAGCACCTAAATTTAACGTTAAAAAAGCAGACTGGGTGTCCTTCACAAAGGGTGTCAATATTGAAATTGTTGGAGAAACCATTGATGATAAAGTAAATAATATTCAAGATAATATCCTCAAAGCCGCAATGGCAACAATTCCTAAGACTTCGGTAGATAGCGCAAAGCATAGAGTTCCATGGTGGACGCCAGGTTGCCGCAGGGTACTGTGTGAGAGGAATAGAGCCTACAGGCTTTTCAAAAATCGCATTAGTGATGAGAACTTTCGCAAGTATAAACTTGCGAGAGCTAGGGCTCGTCGAACCATCAGACAAGCCAAACGAGACTCCTGGCGATGCTTTGTCTCTAGTATCAATAGTGAAACATCAATTTCCCAAGTCTGGTCCACTGTAAGAAAATTAAA
This sequence comes from Petrolisthes cinctipes, assembly GCA_033782935.1. Lineage (NCBI taxonomy): Eukaryota > Metazoa > Arthropoda > Malacostraca > Decapoda > Porcellanidae > Petrolisthes > Petrolisthes cinctipes. The sequence goes on from JAWQEG010000144.1 coordinate 762,990, forward strand.
TAAGAAAAAAATATCTAATAAAATTACCAACATCACTTTTAATAACATCAATTATGACGAACCTAGAGACATTGCTAACGCCCTCGCCAGGCAGTTCTCTTTTGCTAGCAGCTCTGAAAATTACCATCCAGCTTTCCTGCCCATCAAGGAAGCATCAGAGCTGCAGCATATTGACTTTGCCACAGGAGATGAATTAGATTACAACAGTGATCTAACAATGCAAGAGCTTGTCCAAGCCCTAGGAGCCTGTAGTGGGACATCCCCAGGACCCGATGAGATTCGGTATGAGATGATAAAGCATCTTGATCATGATTCCATGATCAAGTTGTTGCAGGTGTTTAACGAGATTTGGAGGGGTCACACCTTTCCAAACTCGTGGCACTTTGCACATGTCGTTCCCATGCCGAAAGGAGGGGGGGACCCCAGATCGACTTCATCGTATCGCCCTATTGCGCTCACAAGTTGCTTATGCAAGGTCATGGAACGAATTGTTAATCGTAGGCTATTGCATTTTTTAAATTCCAGGAATTTGCTGGTTGACGAGCAGTGTGGCTTCCGTAAAGGTCGCCAGACGCTCGATCAGCTAGTAAACCTGGAAGTTCAAATTCAAGAGGCATTTGCCAAAAAACAATTTTTGATTGCAGTATTTTTAGACATTGAAAAAGCCTACGACATGACTTGGCGACATGGCCTCCTCAGGAAACTATATGCGATGGGATTACGCGGTAACCTGCCCTTTTTTGTTAAGAATTTCATTTCTGACAGAACTTTCTCTGTCAAGCTTTTTTCGGACACAGTCACTTTCTCGGACATATTTGTCCAGGCAAATGGGGTGCCCCAGGGGAGTGTTCTGTCTCCGACCTTATTTCTATGTATGATCAATGACATTCTACCAGCTCCTCCTCGAAATCTTAAATACTCACTGTACGCCGACGACTGTGCGATATGGCACTCCAGCTGTAATGCAGAGTTTTCGGCAACTCGGATCCAATTGGCACTGGATTTGATTCACAATTGGGGCCTCCAGTGGGGTTTTAAGTTTTCAGTAAGAAAGAGTGTAGGGGTTATTTTCACTCATGGGAAGAAGCCAGACGTCAGGCTGACTATGGGTGTCAACCCCCTACCTATTCAAAATTCTACTAAATTTCTTGGACTGCATTTTGACAGTCGACTGACATGGCGAGTCCATGTCAGTCAGTTAAAAATTAAATGTTTAAAAGCACTCAATTTGCTGAAGTGCATTTCTGGTACTCAATGGGGAGCAGATAGGAAGTCATTGCTAATGCTATATAAATCCCTGATTAGATCTAGAGTAGATTATGGGTCAATAGTGTATGGTTCGGCATCTGAGTCTGTGTTGAAAGGTTTGGATGTTGTGCAGAATGCGTGTTTGCGTGTGTGTCTTGGAGCCCTACGTTGCACTCGAATCGAGCGTCTAGAGGTGGAGTCACAAGTGCCTCCCCTCCGATTGAGACGAGATCAACTACTATTAGTATATTGTGCTAAGAAATCCAGGGTGCCGAGTCATCTTCCCGGGAATGCCTTGCTACGGCAACAGCACCCGGGGGGCCATGGCGCTAGGCCCCTGGCAGAGGGACCGAGTCGTCCGTCCGGGAACCCCTGCGCCCCAGGGGGCACTGGCGTGAGGCCAATGGGGACCAGGCCCCAAGTTCAGGTACCCGGGGAGCCGAGTCATCCTCCCGGTAATGCCTTGGTGAGGCATTTGCAGCCGGGGGGCCATGGCGATAGGCCCCCGGAAGGGCCGAGTTATCCGCCTGGGCGTCGCACGGCCCCGGAGGGCACTGGCGTGAGGTCCCTCAGAGCAAGACTCCACGACCTCGTAGAGTGTGTCGGTATAGAATTATCAACAATCGATTCCCTGGTTTTAGTAAATATTGCACCCTGGGTAACACCCCCCTTCACTATTGTGGATTCCTGGCTGCCAGGGGTTAAATCCCGGGTGCCGGAGGTGGAGGTACACCAGAGGTTTCGTGAGATAATTGTTCAACATCTTTCATATTTCCATCTGTATACCGACGGTTCCAAGACGGATGAATGTGTGGGTGCAGGTGTGTGGTCGACTGAATGCCAGTTAAGATTCAGACTGCCGATTCATACATCTATTTTTATTGCTGAACTTTTTGCTATTAATAAAGCTTTGGATTTTGCCCTATCGACGACCCACGATAGGATAGTTATTTTTACAGATTCATTAAGTTCACTTCAAGCTATTAAATCCTTAAATACAACTAACAACGAAATACAGGGTAATATCATTAGTAAGCTGTTTTGTGCCAATAAGTCAATCAAGCTAATATGGGTACCTTCACATTATGGTATCTATGGTAATGAACAGGCTGATATACTAGCCGGGTCAACTGTTGATCTGGACATTAGCATAGTCCGTACGGATCTCAGGTGTTTTGTTTCCCTCATTAAGTCTCGAATTCATCTCCTGTGGCAAAGGCAGTGGACCAGATTAGACATCAGAAATAAAGTAAAAACACTTATCGAACCCTGGGCTACGTCATCATGGCGTAGTCGCAGGGACGAGGTGGTGTTGGCCCGTCTTAGGGTCAATGCCACATGGTTCACCCACCTTGAACCATATGTAAATCGAAATTTTCCCCCTAATTGTCAATATTGCAATACAATTATGTCAATAAGTCATGTATTAATTTTCTGCAATGAATTTGAAAATCAACGTAATAAAATTAAAAAATATTTCCAACTTAAAAAAATAGCTTTCACCATCAACAATTTACTAGCAGATGACAAGAATATTATAAACAAATTAATGAGTTTTCTGAGGGAGACAAAACTTTATGACCTTATATAAATTGATATAATAAAATGGATCCAATGGCTTAATGATCTTTGGCTATATGCCTCTGGTCGATAGCCAAGAAATCCAACAAGGAAGGCAGAAAAGTCATACACATGCGTCCAGACTTTGTTCAGTCCAGACCTCGTCCTCTCTGTGCACAGCAACAACAGACACCAGTATTGTTCGTGGAGTTACCTTGGTGTACCGAGGCCTCTTACCGGCAGTACTCTGTTGTTTCTCTGCCCTGTGTAAAGTAATTAAGTAAAGTAAATTTGCAGCGTTTTGCTGCACTGCTGTGTACACCTTCAGTGTTTTGTTTTTTGCTGGAGGACAACCAGTAGTATATGGTAGCTAGTAGTTAGTTGTTCCCCACACCAGACCCGCAGCACTCACTGCCTCAGGGGAAACCCTGTGGTAGGGGGGCCCAGTAGTCTGGTGCGTCATTTGGGCACCTCTTTTTCTTAAACTACTTTTTCTTCTATATTTTCCGTGCGACCTCCTGGGCCTACGGTTGTCTCTTGGCTGAGCAACGGTATTCGCTTGGGAGGTGGGTTCCTACTACACCACCCCTCGCATTAGGCAGGTTCGGTGGTGGGGAAGTTCCTTCCGCACAAACTCCGATCCCCTAGCTGGTACTGGAGAACGCCGCCAGGCTACCACTAGGGGGGGGCGAGTAAAGGTAACTTTTATTCCCTAAATTATTGTCCATTTTTGGGGGTTGATACAATAGTTCAGGGAGGTAGGTGAGTGTGCGAGGAGAGGGGTCGGACGTAGTCCGATGCCCCGGATGGATGACTCCCCGACTAGCCTCCCTCCTCCTCAAGGAGGGAGGTTAACGACCAAGGACCAAACTAGGACAATGGCTGACAATAATGGAACCCCTACGGCAGACAGACAACGACAAACTGATGTTAAAATTCCTCCTATGAATGCTCGCTATGTAAATATTAGATGTGTAGATGAGGGTCAGTCTCTCAAAAACTTTAACCCCTTTATCGTCAAAAAGGTCCTTGATGGTCAAGTGGGTGGCAGTCTTGCTGCTGCTAACAAGTTGCGTGATGGTAGTATCCTGGTAAAAGTACTGATGGCATCCCAGGTTAAGGATCTCCTTAAACTGACGCAAATTCATAACTTTAAGGTGAAAGCCACCATTCCAGTGGGGCCGAATACCTGTAAGGGCGTCATTTTCCATAGGGATTTGGCCGCTCTGGATGAGGCTGAAATTTTGGAAGGAATGAAGGACCAAGGCGTTGTTGATGTACAAAGTATGACCAGGATGAGAGAGAACAAGAGAGAGAAATTTGGCTTGTGTTTCCTGACTTTTGCTTCAGCCCAGATTCCGGAAACTGTAAAGATTGGATATGAAATTGTTCACGTTAGACCATACATTCAGAAACCGATGCGTTGTTTCCGTTGCCAGAAATTCGGACACACAGCATTGAGGTGCTTTAATAAAGATTCATTCACTTGTGGTAAATGTGCAGGTAGACACGAGACTGAGTTGTGTTCAGAGACAGTCTTCAGGTGTGCTAATTGTGGCGGCCCCCACCAGGCAAGTGCAGGTGACTGCAGGAGCCTTAAAGTGGAGACTGAAGCAATGGCATACATGAGGGCTCATGATGTTAGTTATGGTGAGGCAAAGAGGAAGGTGGAGGGGGTTAACCAAACTCCCACAGTTTCCTATGCTGCAGCTATAACTGGCACCACTGCTCCTGTAACTACAGCAAATGTTAACGTGGCTATTCAAGCTAAAGATAATGAAATTAAAGACTTGAAGGATACTGTAAACAAATTAACGTTGCTAGTAGAAAGTTTGACAAAGAAATTAGAAGTTGTTGAATCAACCCAGCAAAAGAAGCACCACAAAGCTGATGATACCGTATCAGCTTCAAAATCTCATGTTCTCGCTCAGGTGACTCCCATGAAGCCTACATCCGGGAGTCGTCCGGTTCGTCGCGAGACGAGCCGTTCGAGGACTGGCTCTGTACCTCGTGGAGAGGAACAGGCGATGGAGACTACCGTCGCGAAACCTGCCCGCGGGAGGTCCCCGGGAAGTGCAGAGGAGGAAGAGGGTCTTCCCTCCCAGCACAAAAAGGTTCGGCCAGACGAACAAGGCTCCAAGAAACCCCATAAACAGCGATAATCTTCGCGCTAACCATACTCCAATGGAACTGTCGAAGTCTTAGAGCTAGATTAAACGAACTTAAACTTTTGGCTTGTTCTTACGCTGCCGATATTATTGCCCTTCAGGAAACTCATCTGAACGACCAAGTCGAAGACGAGGTTGTTCAGCTTCGGAACTACAAGTTAATTAGGAGGGACCGTGGGGGGAGGGGTGGAGGTGGAGTGGCAATCTACATCCGCCATAACCTCCCTTTCACTGATGTGCCCTGTAATTTTCCTCTGGAAAGTGTCGCTTGCAGAGTAAAATTCGGTGGCACCTACCTGACTATCTGTTCTGTCTACTGTCCTCCTGATACAGTAACTTATGATGATGTTTTTGATCTACAGGACAGTCTGCCCTGTAGAAAATTAATTGTAGGTGATTTTAATGCTCATCATACGTTATGGGGTTCCCTGCAGGATGACAGAAAGGGGGAACAGATGGCTAGGCTAATCAGTGATTCCAATTTGGTTCTTCTGAACGACGGTAGTCCGACGAGAGTTGATGATAATACTGGTAATTTTAGCGTTCTTGACCTATCTCTGGTCTCCCCATCAATTGCAGCCTCTTGCCAGTGGCTACCCATTGATGACTCATTGGGAAGTGACCATTTTCCTATTGTGATTAAATTTAAAAGCGACACTATTAAAGAGCCTTCAGCACCTAAATTTAACGTAAAAAAAGCAGACTGGGTGTCCTTCACAAAGGGTGTCAATATTGAAATTGTTGGAGAAACCATTGATGATAAAGTAAATAATATTCAAGATAATATCCTCAAAGCCGCAATGGCAACAATTCCTAAGACTTCGGTAGATAGCGCAAAGCATAGAGTTCCATGGTGGACGCCAGATTGCCGCAGGGTACTGTGTGAGAGGAATAGAGCCTACAGGCTTTTCAAAAATCTCATTAGTGATGAGAACTTTCGCAAGTATAAACTTGCGAGAGCTAGGGCTCGTCGAACCATCAGACAAGCCAAACGAGACTCCTGGCGATGCTTTGTCTCTAGTATCAACAGTGAAACATCAATTTCCCAAGTCTGGTCCACTGTAAGAAAATTAAATAAGAAAAAAATATCTAATAAAATTACCAACATCACTTTTAATAACATCAATTATGACGAACCTAGAGACATTGCTAACGCCCTCGCCAGGCAGTTCTCTTTTGCTAGCAGCTCTGAAAATTACCATCCAGCTTTCCTGCCCATCAAGGAAGCATCAGAGCTGCAGCATATTGACTTTGCCACAGGAGATGAATTAGATTACAACAGTGATCTAACAATGCAAGAGCTTGTCCAAGCCCTAGGAGCCTGTAGTGGGACATCCCCAGGACCCGATGAGATTCGGTATGAGATGATAAAGCATCTTGATCATGATTCCATGGTCAAGATGTTGCAGGTGTTTAACGAGATTTGGAGGGGTCACACCTTTCCAAACTCGTGGCACTTTGCACATGTCATTCCCATACCGAAAGGAGGGGGGGACCCCAGATCGACTTCATCGTATCGCCCTATTGCGCTCACAAGTTGCTTATGCAAGGTCATGGAAAGAATTGTTAATCGTAGGCTATTGCATTTTTTAAATTCCAGGAATTTGCTGGTTGACGAGCAGTGTGGCTTCCGTAAAGGTCGCCAGACGCTCGATCAGCTAGTGAACCTGGAAGTTCAAATTCAAGAGGCATTTGCCAAAAAACAATTTTTGATTGCAGTATTTTTAGACATTGAAAAAGCCTACGACATGACTTGGCGACATGGCCTCCTCAGGAAACTATATGCGATGGGATTACGCGGTAACCTGCCCTTTTTTGTTAAGAACTTCATTTCTGACAGAACTTTCTCTGTCAAGCTTTTTTCGGACACAGTCACTTTCTCGGACATATTTGTCCAGGCAAATGGGGTGCCTCAGGGGAGTGTTCTGTCTCCGACCTTATTTCTATGTATGATCAATGACATTCTACCAGCTCCTCCTCGAAATCTTAAATACTCACTGTACGCCGACGACTGTGCGATATGGCACTCCAGCTGTAATGCAGAGTTTTCGGCAACTCGGATCCAATTGGCACTGGATTTGATTCACAATTGGGGCCTCCAGTGGGGTTTTAAGTTTTCAGTAAGAAAGAGTGTAGGGGTTATTTTCACTCATAGGAAGAAGCCAGACGTCAGGCTGACTATGGGTGTCAACCCCCTACCTATTCAAAATTCTACTAAATTTCTTGGACTGCATTTTGACAGTCGACTGACATGGCGAGTCCATGTCAGTCAGTTAAAAATTAAATGTTTAAAAGCACTTAATTTGCTGAAGTGCATTTCTGGTACTCAATGGGGAGCAGATAGGAAGTCATTGCTAATGCTGTATAAATCCCTGATTAGATCTAGAGTAGATTATGGGTCAATAGTGTATGGTTCGGCATCTGAGTCTGTGTTGAAAGGTTTGGATGTTGTACAGAATGCATGTTTGCGTGTGTGTCTTGGAGCCCTACGTTGCACTCGAATCGAGCGTCTAGAGGTGGAGTCACAAGTGCCTCCCCTCCGATTGAGACGAGATCAACTACTATTAGTATACTGTGCTAAGAAATCCAGGGTGCCGAGTCATCTTCCCGGGAATGCCTTGCTACGGCAACAGCACCCGGGGGGCCATGGCGCTAGGCCCCTGGCAGAGGGACCGAGTCGTCCGTCCGGGAACCCCTGCGCCCCAGGGGGCACTGGCGTGAGGCCAATGGGGACCAGGCCCCAAGTTCAGGTACCCGGGGAGCCGAGTCATCCTCCCGGTAATGCCTTGGTGAGGCATTTGCAGCCGGGGGGCCATGGCGATAGGCCCCCGGAAGGGCCGAGTTATCCGCCTGGGCGTCGCACGGCCCCGGAGGGCACTGGCGTGAGGTCCCTCAGAGCAAGACTCCACGACCTCGTAGAGTGTGTCGGTATAGAATTATCAACAATCGATTCCCTGGTTTTAGTAAATATTGCACCCTGGGTAACACCCCCCTTCACTATTGTGGATTCCTGGCTGCCAGGGGTTAAATCCCGGGTGCCGGAGGTGGAGGTACACCAGAGGTTTCGTGAGATAATTGTTCAACATCTTTCATATTTCCATCTGTATACCGACGGTTCCAAGACGGATGAATGTGTGGGTGCAGGTGTATGGTCGACTGAATGTCAGTTAAGATTCAGACTGCCGATTCATACATCTATTTTTCTTGCTGAACTTTTTGCTATTAATAAAGCTTTGGATTTTGCCCTATCGACGACCCACGATAGGATAGTTATTTTTACAGATTCATTAAGTTCACTTCAAGCTATTAAATCCTTAAATACAACTAACAACGAAATACAGGGTAATATCATTAGTAAGCTGTTTTGTGCCAATAAATCAATCAAGCTAATATGGGTACCTTCACATTATGGTATCTATGGCAATGAACAGGCTGATATACTAGCCGGGTCAACTGTTGATCTGGACCTTAGCATAGTCCGTACGGATCTCAGGTGTTTTGTTTCCCTCATTAAGTCTCGAATTCATCTCCTGTGGCAAAGGCAGTGGACCAGATTAGACATCAGAAATAAAGTAAGAACTGTTATTGAACCCTGGGCTACGTCATCATGGCGTAGTCGCAGGGACGAGGTGGTGTTGGCCCGTCTAAGGGTTAACGCCACATGGTTAACCCACCTAGAACCCTACATTAATAGAAATTTTCCTCCTCAATGCACATCATGCAACACAATTTTATCTATTAATCACTTATTAATTTTTTGTATTGATTATGAAAATCAAAGAAGTAAAATCAAACAATATTTTCAAGTTAAAAAAATAGCTCTAACCATCGAAAATATTCTATCAGACGATAAGAATATTATAAACAAACTGCTGAGTTTTCTGAGGGAGACAAAACTTTATGACCTTATATAGATTGATATAATAAAATGGATCCAATGGCTTAATGATCTTTGGCTATATGCCTCTGGTCGATAGCCAAGAAATCCAACAAGCAAGAAAAGTCATGCGTCCAGACTTTGTTGTGTCCAGACCTCGTCCTCGTTTAGCACAGCAACAACAGACTACAGTATTGTTCGTGGAGTTACCTTGGTGTACCGAGGCCTCTTACCGGCAGTACTCTGTTGTTTCTTTGCCTTGGTAAAGTAATTAAGTAAAGTAAATTTGCAGCGTTTTGCTGCACTGCTGTGTACACCTTCAGTGATTTGTTTTTTGCTGGAGGACAACCAGTAGTATATGGTAGCTAGTAGTTAGTTGTTCCCCACACCAGACCCGCAGCACTCACTGCCTCAGGGGAAACCCTGTGGTAGGGGGGCCCAGTAGTCTGGTGCGTCATTTGGGCACCTCTTTTTCTTGAACTACTTTTTCTTCTATATTTTCCGTGCGACCTCCTGGGCCTACGGTTGTCTCTTGGCTGAGCAACGGTATTCGCTTGGGAGGTGGGTTCCTACTACACCACCCCTCGCATTAAGCAGGTTCGGTGGTGGGGAAGTTCCTTCCGCACAAACTCCGATCCCCTAGCTGGTACTGGAGAACGCCGCCAGGCTACCACTAGGGGGGGGCGAGTAAAGGTAACTTTTATTCCCTAAATTATTGTCCATTTTTGGGGGTTGATACAATAGTTCAGGGAGGTAGGTGAGTGTGCGAGGAGAGGGGTCGGACGTAGTCCGATGCCCCGGATGGATGAACCCCCGACTAGCCTCCCTCCTCCTCAAGGAGGGAGGTTAACGACCAAGGACCAAACTAGGACAATGGCTGACAATAATGGAACCCCTACGGCAGACAGACAAAGACAACCTGATGTTAAAATTCCTCCTATGAATGCTCGTTATGTAAATATTAGATGTGTAGATGAGGGTCAGTCTCTCAAAAACTTTAACCCCTTTATCGTCAAAAAGGTCCTTGATGGTCAAGTGGGTGGCAGTCTTGCTGCTGCTAACAAGTTGCGTGATGGTAGTATCCTGGTAAAAGTACTGATGGCATCCCAGGTTAAGGATCTCCTTAAACTGACGCAAATTCATAACTTTAAGGTGAAAGCCACCATTCCAGTGGGGCCGAATACCTGTAAGGGCGTCATTTTCCATAGGGATTTGGCCGCTCTGGATGAGGCTGAAATTTTGGAAGGAATGAAGGACCAAGGCGTTGTTGATGTACAAAGTATGACCAGGATGAGAGAGAACAAGAGAGAGAAATTTGGCTTGTGTTTCCTGACTTTTGCTTCAGCCCAGATTCCGGAAACGGTAAAGATTGGATACGAAATAGTTCACGTTAGACCATACATTCAGAAACCGATGCGTTGTTTCCGTTGCCAGAAATTCGGACACACAGCATTGAGGTGTTTCAATAAAGATTCATTCACTTGTGGTAAATGTGCAGGTAGACACGAGACTGAGTTGTGTTCAGAGACAGTCTTCAGGTGTGCTAATTGTGGCGGCCCCCACCAGGCAAGTGCAGGTGACTGCAGGAGCCTTAAAGTGGAGACTGAAGCAATGGCATACATGAGGGCTCATGATGTTAGTTATGGTGAGGCAAAGAGGAAGGTGGAGGGGGTTAACCAAACTCCCACAGTTTCCTATGCTGCAGCTATAACTGGCACCACTGCTCCTGTAACTACAACAAATGTTAACGTGGCTATCCAAGCTAAAGATAACGAAATTAAAGACTTAAAGGATACTGTAAACAAATTAACGTTGCTAGTAGAAAGTTTGACAAAGAAATTAGAAGTTGTTGAATCAACCCAGCAAAAGAAGCACCACAAAGCTGATGATACCGTATCAGCTTCTAAATCTCATGTTCTCGCTCAGGTGACTCCCATGAAGCCTACATCCGGGAGTCGTCCGGTTCGTCGCGAGACGAGCCGTTCGAGGACTGGCTCTGTACCTCATGGAGAGGAACAGGCGATGGAGACTACCGTCGCGAAACCTGCCCGCGGGAGGTCCCCGGGAAGTGCAGAGGAGGAAGAGGGTCTTCCCTCCCAGCACAAAAAGGTTCGGCCAGACGAACAAGGCTCCAAGAAACCCCATAAACAGCGATAATCTTCGCGCTAACCATACTCCAATGGAACTGTCGAAGTCTTAGAGCTAGATTAAATGAACTTAAACTTTTGGCTTGTTCTTACGCTGCCGATATTATTGCCCTTCAGGAAACTCATCTGAACGACCAAGTCGAAGACGAGGTTGTTCAGCTTCGGAACTACAAGTTAATTAGGAGGGACCGTGGGGGGAGGGGTGGAGGTGGAGTGGCAATCTACATCCGCCATAACCTCCCTTTCACTGATGTGCCCTGTAATTTTCCTCTGGAAAGTGTCGCTTGCAGAGTAAAATTCGGTGGCACCTACCTGACTATCTGTTCTGTCTACTGTCCTCCTGATACAGTAACTTATGATGATGTTTTTGATCTACAGGACAGTCTGCCCTGTAGAAAATTAATTGTAGGTGATTTTAATGCTCATCATACGTTATGGGGTTCCCTGCAGGATGACAGAAAGGGGGAACAGATGGCTAGGCTAATCAGTGATTCCAATTTGGTTCTTCTGAACGACGGTAGTCCGACGAGAGTTGATGATAATACTGGTAATTTTAGCGTTCTTGACCTATCTCTGGTCTCCCCATCAATTGCAGCCTCTTGCCAGTGGCTACCCATTGATGACTCATTGGGAAGCGACCATTTTCCTATTGTGATTAAATTTAAAAGCGACACTATTAAAAAGCCTTCAGCACCTAAATTTAACGTTAAAAAAGCAGACTGGGTGTCCTTCACAAAGGGTGTCAATATTGAAATTGTTGGAGAAACCATTGATGATAAAGTAAATAATATTCAAGATAATATCCTCAAAGCCGCAATGGCAACAATTCCTAAGACTTCGGTAGATAGCGCAAAGCATAGAGTTCCATGGTGGACGCCAGATTGCCGCAGGGTACTGTGTGAGAGGAATAGAGCCTACAGGCTTTTCAAAAATCGCATTAGTGATGAGAACTTTCGCAAGTATAAACTTGCGAGAGCTAGGGCTCGTCGAACCATCAGACAAGCCAAACGAGACTCCTGGCGATGCTTTGTCTCTAGTATCAACAGTGAAACATCAATTTCCCAAGTCTGGTCCACTGTAAGAAAATTAAATAAGAAAAAAATATCTAATAAAATTACCAACATCACATTTAATAACATCAATTATGACGAACCTAGAGACATTGCTAACGCCCTCGCCAGGCAGTTCTCTTTTGCTAGCAGCTCTGAAAATTACCATCCAGCTTTCCTGCCCATCAAGGAAGCATCAGAGCTGCAGCATATTGACTTTGCCACAGGAGATGAATTAGATTACAACAGTGATCTAACAATGCAAGAGCTTGTCCAAGCCCTAGGAGCCTGTAGTGGGACATCCCCAGGACCCGATGAGATTCGGTATGAGATGATAAAGCATCTTGATCATGATTCCATGGTCAAGATGTTGCAGGTGTTTAACGAGATTTGGAGGGGTCACACCTTTCCAAACTCGTGGCACTTTGCACATGTCATTCCCATACCGAAAGGAGGGGGGGACCCCAGATCGACTTCATCGTATCGCCCTATTGCGCTCACAAGTTGCTTATGCAAGGTTATGGAACGAATTGTTAATCGTAGGCTATTGCATTTTTTAAATTCCAGGAATTTGCTGGTTGACGAGCAGTGTGGCTTCCGTAAAGGTCGCCAGACGCTCGATCAGCTAGTGAACCTGGAAGTTCAAATTCAAGAGGCATTTGCCAAAAAACAATTTTTGATTGCAGTATTTTTAGACATTGAAAAAGCCTACGACATGACTTGGCGACATGGCCTCCTCAGGAAACTATATGCGATGGGATTACGCGGTAACCTGCCCTTTTTTGTTAAGAATTTCATTTCTGACAGAACTTTCTCTGTCAAGCTTTTTTCGGACACAGTCACTTTCTCGGACATATTTGTCCAGGCAAATGGGGTGCCCCAGGGGAGTGTTCTGTCTCCGACCTTATTTCTATGTATGATCAATGACATTCTACCAGCTCCTCCTCGAAATCTTAAATACTCACTGTACGCCGACGACTGTGCGATATGGCACTCCAGCTGTAATGCAGAGTTTTCGGCAACTCGGATCCAATTGGCACTGGATTTGATTCACAATTGGGGCCTCCAGTGGGGTTTTAAGTTTTCAGTAAGAAAGAGTGTAGGGGTTATTTTCACTCATAGGAAGAAGCCAGACGTCAGGCTGACTATGGGTGTCAACCCCCTACCTATTCAAAATTCTACTAAATTTCTTGGACTGCATTTTGACAGTCGACTGACATGGCGAGTCCATGTCAGTCAGTTAAAAATTAAATGTTTAAAAGCACTCAATTTGCTGAAGTGCATTTCTGGTACTCAATGGGGAGCAGATAGGAAGTCATTGCTAATGCTATATAAATCCCTGATTAGATCTAGAGTAGATTATGGGTCAATAGTGTATGGTTCGGCATCTGAGTCTGTGTTGAAAGGTTTGGATGTTGTGCAGAATGCGTGTTTGCGTGTGTGTCTTGGAGCCCTACGTTGCACTCGAATCGAGCGTCTAGAGGTGGAGTCACAAGTGCCTCCCCTCCGATTGAGACGAGATCAACTACTATTAGTATATTGTGCTAAGAAATCCAGGGTGCCGAGTCATCTTCCCGGGAATGCCTTGCTACGGCAACAGCACCCGGGGGGCCATGGCGCTAGGCCCCTGGCAGAGGGACCGAGTCGTCCGTCCGGGAACCCCTGCGCCCCAGGGGGCACTGGCGTGAGGCCAATGGGGATCAGGCCCCAAGTTCAGGTACCCGGGGAGCCGAGTCATCCTCCCGGTAATGCCTTGATGAGGCATTTGCAGCCGGGGGGCCATGGCGATAGGCCCCCGGAAGGGCCGAGTTATCCGCCTGGGCGTCGCACGGCCCCGGAGGGCACTGGCGTGAGGTCCCTCAGAGCAAGACTCCACGACCTCGTAGAGTGTGTCGGTATAGAATTATCAACAATCGATTCCCTGGTTTTAGTAAATATTGCACCCTGGGTAACACCCCCCTTCACTATTGTGGATTCCTGGCTGCCAGGGGTTAAATCCCGGGTGCCGGAGGTGGAGGTACACCAGAGGTTTCGAGAGATAATTGTTCAACATCTTTCATATTTCCATCTGTATACCGACGGTTCCAAGACGGATGAATGTGTGGGTGCAGGTGTATGGTCGACTGAATGTCAGTTAAGATTCAGACTGCCGATTCATACATCTATTTTTATTGCTGAACTTTTTGCTATTAATAAAGCTTTGGATTTTGCCCTATCGACGACCCACGATAGGATAGTTATTTTTACAGATTCATTAAGTTCACTTCAAGCTATTAAATCCTTAAATACAACTAACAACGAAATACAGGGTAATATCATTAGTAAGCTGTTTTGTGCCAATAAATCAATCAAGCTAATATGGGTACCTTCACATTATGGTATCTATGGCAATGAACAGGCTGATATACTAGCCGGGTCAACTGTTGATCTGGACATTAGCATAGTCCGTACGGATCTCAGGTGTTTTGTTTCCCTCATTAAGTCTCGAATTCATCTCCTGTGGCAAAGGCAGTGGACCAGATTAGACATCAGAAATAAAGTAAAAACACTTATTGAACCCTGGGCTACGTCATCATGGCGTAGTCGCAGGGACGAGGTGGTGTTGGCCCGTCTTAGGGTCAATGCCACATGGTTCACCCACCTTGAACCATATGTAAATCGAAATTTTCCCCCTAATTGTCAATATTGCAATACAATTATGTCAATAAGTCATGTATTAATTTTCTGCAATGAATTTGAAAATCAACGTAATAAAATTAAAAAATATTTCCAACTTAAAAAAATAGCTTTCACCATCAACAATTTACTAGCAGATGACAAGAATATTATAAACAAATTAATGAGTTTTCTGAGGGAGACAAAACTTTATGACCTTATATAAATTGATATAATAAAATGGATCCAATGGCTTAATGATCTTTGGCTATATGCCTCTGGTCGATAGCCAAGAAATCCAACAAGGAAGGAAGAAAAGTCACCCCCCCACCATTTATGCGTCCAGACTTTGTTGTGTCCAGACCTCGTCCTCGTTGTGCACAGCAACAACAGACACCAGTATTGTTCGTGGAGTTACCTTGGTGTACCGAGGCCTCTTACCGGCAGTACTCTGTTGTTTCTCTGCCTTGTGTAAAGTAATTGAGTAAAGTAAATTTGCAGCGTTTTGCTGCACTGCTGTGTACACCTTCAGTGATTTGATTTTTGCTGGAGGACAACCAGTAGTTTATGGTAGCTAGTAGTTGGTTGTTCCCCACACCAGACCCGCAGCACTCACTGCCTCAGGGGAAACCCTGTGGTAGGGGGGCCCAGTAGTCTGGTGCGTCATTTGGGCACCTCTTTTTCTTAAACTACTTTTTCTTCTATATTTTCCGTGCGACCTCCTGGGCCTACGGTTGTCTCTTGGCTGAGCAACGGTATTCGCTTGGGAGGTGGGTTCCTACTACACCACCCCTCGCATTAGGCAGGTTCGGTGGTGGGGAAGTTCCTTCCGCACAAACTCCGATCCCCTAGCTGGTACTGGAGAACGCCGCCAGGCTACCACTAGGGGGGGGCGAGTAAAGGTAACTTTTATTCCCTAAATTATTGTCCATTTTTTGGGGGTTGATACAATAGTTAAGGGAGGTAGGTGAGTGTGCGAGGAGAGGGGTCGGACGTAGTCCGATGCCCCGGATGGATGAACCCCCGACTAGCCTCCCTCCTCCTCAAGGAGGGAGGTTAACGACCAAGGACCAAACTAGGACAATGGCTGACAATAATGGAACCCCTACGGCAGACAGACAAAGACAACCTGATGTTAAAATTCCTCCTATGAATGCTCGTTATGTAAATATTAGATGTGTTGATGAGGGTCAGTCTCTCAAAAACTTTAACCCCTTTATCGTCAAAAAGGTCCTTGATGGTCAAGTGGGTGGCAGTCTTGCTGCTGCTAACAAGTTGCGTGATGGTAGTATCCTGGTGAAAGTACTGAAGGCATCCCAGGTTAAGGATCTCCTTAAACTGACGCAAATTCATAACTTTAAGGTGAAAGCCACCATTCCAGTGGGGCCAAATACTTGTAAGGGCGTCATTTTCCATAGGGATTTGGCCGCTCTGGATGAGGCTGAAATTTTGGAAGGAATGAAGGACCAAGGCGTTGTTGATGTTCAAAGTATGACCAGGATGAGAGAGAACAAGAGAGAGAAATTTGGCTTGTGTTTCCTGACTTTTGCTTCAGCCCAGATTCCGGAAACAGTAAAGATTGGATATGAAATTGTTCACGTTAGACCATACATTCAGAAACCGATGCGTTGTTTCCGTTGCCAGAAATTCGGACACACAGCATTGAGGTGCTTCAATAAAGATTCATTCACTTGTGGTAAATGTGCAGGTAGACACGAGACTGAGTTGTGTTCAGAGACAGTCTTCAGGTGTGCTAATTGTGGCGGCCCCCACCAGGCAAGTGCAGGTGACTGCAGGAGCCTTAAAGTGGAGACTGAAGCAATGGCATACATGGGGGCTCATGATGTTAGTTATGGTGAGGCAAAGAGGAAGGTGGAGGGGGTTAACCAAACTCCCACAATTTCCTATGCTGCAGCTATAACTGGCAACACTGCTCCTGTAACTACAGCAAATGTTAACGTGGCTATCCAAGCTAAAGATAATGAAATTAAAGACTTGAAGGATACTGTAAACAAATTAACGCTGCTAGTAGAAAGTTTGACAAAGAAATTAGAAGTTGTTGAATCAACCCAGCAAAAGAAGCACCACAAGGCTGATGACACCGTATCAGCTTCAAAATCTCATGTTCTCGCTCAGGTGACTCCCATGAAGCCTACATCCGGGAGTCGTCCGGTTCGTCGCGAGACGAGCCGTTCGAGGACTGGCTCTGTACCTCATGGAGAGGAACAGGCGATGGAGACTACCGTCGCGAAACCTGCCCGCGGGAGGTCCCCGGGAAGTGCAGAGGAGGAAGAGGGTCTTCCCTCCCAGCACAAAAAGGTTCGGCCAGACGAACAAGGCTCCAAGAAACCCCATAAACAGCGATAATCTTCGCGCTAACCATACTCCAATGGAACTGTCGAAGTCTTAGAGCTAGATTAAATGAACTTAAACTTTTGACTTGTTCTTACGCTGCCGATATTATTGCCCTTCAGGAAACTCATCTGAACGACCAAGTCGAAGACGAGGTTGTTCAGCTTCGGAACTACAAGTTAATTAGGAGGGACCGTGGGGGGAGGGGTGGAGGTGGAGTGGCAATCTACATCCGCCATAACCTCCCTTTCACTGATGTGCCCTGTAATTTTCCTCTGGAAAGTGTCGCTTGCAGAGTAAAATTCGGTGGCACCTACCTGACTATCTGTTCTGTCTACTGTCCTCCTGATACAGTAACTTATGATGACGTTTTTGATCTACAGGACAGTCTGCCCTGTAGAAAATTAATTGTAGGTGATTTTAATGCTCATCATACGTTATGGGGTTCCCTGCAGGATGACAGAAAGGGGGAACAGATGGCTAGGCTAATCAGTGATTCCAATTTGGTTCTTCTGAACGACGGTAGTCCGACGAGAGTTGATGATAATACTGGTAATTTTAGCGTCCTTGACCTATCTCTGGTCTCCCCATCAATTGCAGCCTCTTGCCAGTGGCTACCCATTGATGACTCTTTGGGAAGCGACCATTTTCCTATTGTGATTAAATTTAAAAGCGACACTATTAAAGAGCCTTCAGCACCTAAATTTAACGTAAAAAAAGCAGACTGGGTGTCCTTCACAAAGGGTGTCAATATTGAAATTGTTGGAGAAACCATTGATGATAAAGTAAATAATATTCAAGATAATATCCTCAAAGCCGCAATGGCAACAATTCCTAAGACTTCGGTAGATAGCGCAAAGCATAGAGTTCCATGGTGGATGCCAGATTGCCGCAGGGTACTGTGTGAGAGGAATAGAGCCTACAGGCTTTTCAAAAATCGCATTAGTGATGAGAACTTTCGCAAGTATAAACTTGCGAGAGCTAGGGCTCGTCGAACCATCAGACAAGCCAAACGAGACTCCTGGCGATGCTTTGTCTCTAGTATCAATAGTGAAACATCAATTTCCCAAGTCTGGTCCACTGTAAGAAAATTAAATAAGAAAAAAATATCAAATAAAATTACCAACATCACTTTTAATAACATCAATTATGACGAACCTAGAGACATTGCTAACGCCCTCGCCAGGCAGTTCTCTTTTGCTAGCAGCTCTGAAAATTACCATCCAGCTTTCCTGCCCATCAAGGAAGCATCAGAGCTGCAGCATATTGACTTTGCCATAGGAGATGAATTAGATTACAACAGTGATCTAACAATGCAAGAGCTTGTCCAAGCCCTAGGAGCCTGTAGTGGGACATCCCCAGGACCCGATGAGATTCGGTATGAGATGATAAAGCATCTTGATCATGATTCCATGGTCAAGATGTTGCAAGTGTTTAACGAGATTTGGAGGGGTCACACCTTTCCAAACTCGTGGCACTTTGCACATGTCATTCCCATACCGAAAGGAGGGGGGGACCCCAGATCGACTTCATCGTATCGCCCTATTGCGCTCACAAGTTGCTTATGCAAGGTCATGGAACGAATTGTTAATCGTAGGCTATTGCATTTTTTAAATTCCAGGAATTTGCTGGTTGACGAGCAGTGTGGCTTCCGTAAAGGTCGCCAGACGCTCGATCAGCTAGTGAACCTGGAAGTTCAAATTCAAGAGGCATTTGCCAAAAAACAATTTTTGATTGCAGTATTTTTAGACATTGAAAAAGCCTACGACATGACTTGGCGACATGGCCTCCTCAGGAAACTATATGCGATGGGATTACGCGGTAACCTGCCCTTTTTTGTTAAGAATTTCATTTCTGACAGAACTTTCTCTGTCAAGCTTTTTTCGGACACAGTCACTTTCTCGGACATATTTGTCCAGGCAAATGGGGTGCCCCAGGGGAGTGTTCTGTCTCCGACCTTATTTCTATGTATGATCAATGACATTCTACCAGCTCCTCCTCGAAATCTTAAATACTCACTGTACGCCGACGACTGTGCGATATGGCACTCCAGCTGTAATGCAGAGTTTTCGGCAACTCGGATCCAATTGGCACTGGATTTGATTCACAATTGGGGCCTCCAGTGGGGTTTTAAGTTTTCAGTAAGAAAGAGTGTAGGGGTTATTTTCACTCATAGGAAGAAGCCAGACGTCAGGCTGACTATGGGTGTCAACCCCCTACCTATTCAAAATTCTACTAAATTTCTTGGACTGCATTTTGACAGTCGACTGACATGGCGAGTCCATGTCAGTCAGCTAAAAATTAAATGTTTAAAAGCACTCAATTTGCTGAAGTGCATTTCTGGTACTCAATGGGGAGCAGATAGGAAGTCATTGCTAATGCTATATAAATCCCTGATTAGATCTAGAGTAGATTATGGGTCAATAGTGTATGGTTCGGCATCTGAGTCTGTGTTGAAAGGTTTGGATGTTGTGCAGAATGCGTGTTTGCGTGTGTGTCTTGGAGCCCTACGTTGCACTCGAATCGAGCGACTAGAGGTGGAGTCACAAGTGCCTCCCCTCCGATTGAGACGAGATCAACTACTATTAGTATACTGTGCTAAGAAATCCAGGGTGCCGAGTCATCTTCCCGGGAATGCCTTGCTACGGCAACAGCACCCGGGGGGCCATGGCGCTAGGCCCCTGGCAGAGGGACCGAGTCGTCCGTCCGGGAACCCCTGCGCCCCAGGGGGCACTGGCGTGAGGCCAATGGGGACCAGGCCCCAAGTTCAGGTACCCGGGGAGCCGAGTCATCCTCCCGGTAATGCCTTGGTGAGGCATTTGCAGCCGGGGGGCCATGGCGATAGGCCCCCGGAAGGGCCGAGTTATCCGCCTGGGCGTCGCACGGCCCCGGAGGGCACTGGCGTGAGGTCCCTCAGAGCAAGACTCCACGACCTCGTAGAGTGTGTCGGTATAGAATTATCAACAATCGATTCCCTGGTTTTAGTAAATATTGCACCCTGGGTAACACCCCCCTTCACTATAGTGGATTCCTGGCTACCAGGGGTTAAATCCCGGGTCCCGGAGGTGGAGGTACACCAGAGGTTTTGTGAGATAATTGTTCAACATCTTTCATATTTCCATCTGTATACCGACGGTTCCAAGACGAATGAATGTGTGGGTGCAGGTGTGTGGTCGACTGAATGCCAGTTAAGATTCAGACTGCCGATTCATACATCTATTTTTATTGCTGAACTTTTTGCTATTAATAAAGCTTTGGATTTTGCCCTATCGACGACCCACGATAGGATAGTTATTTTTACAGATTCATTAAGTTCACTTCAAGCTATTAAATCCTTAAATACAACTAACAACGAAATACAGGGTAATATCATTAGTAAGCTGTTTTGTGCCAATAAATCAATCAAGCTAATATGGGTACCTTCACATTATGGTATCTATGGCAATGAACAGGCTGATATACTAGCCGGGTCAACTGTTGATCTGGACATTAGCATAGTCCGTACGGATCTCAGGTGTTTTGTTTCCCTCATTAAGTCTCGAATTCATCTCCTGTGGCAAAGGCAGTGGACCAGATTAGACATCAGGAATAAAGTCAAAACAGTTATTGAACCCTGGGCTACGTCATCATGGCGTAGCCGCAGGGACGAAGTGGTGTTGGCTCGACTCAGGCTCAATGCCACATGGTTCACCCACCTTGAACCATACATAAATAGAACTTTTCCTCTAAATTGTCAATCATGCAACACAATATTATCTATAAGTCACTTATTAATTTTTTGTAATAAATTTGAAAATCATAGACGTAAAATCAAACAATATTTTCAACTTAAAAAAATAGCTTTCACCATCGAAAATATTCTAGCTGATGACAAGAATATTATAAACAAACTAATGAGTTTTCTGAGGGAGACAAAACTTTATGACCTTATATAAATTGATATAATAAAATGGATCCAATGGCTTAATGACCTTTGGCTATATGCTTCTGGTTGATAGCCAAGAAATCCAACAAGTAGTAGTAGTAGTAGAAAAGTCAGCACATCTAACAGCGAGCTTGACTCTCACACACACACTCCTGCCAAGACTCCCTGCCAGCACTTGAGTATTTCTATTTTCCTCTTTGTTCCCCTATATTCTATGTTCTGTGTTTATTACCGTTCCTCCACATATAGGTTAAATGTGTATTCTGTTGTAACATTATTATGTATTCTCATGTCTGTAACTTCTGTATATAGTTTGCTTTTATATATAATTAAACTTGTTATTCAGCCCTTCATTTATCAGTGTAACTCCGAACCTACTCTTAAGTTTTATCACGTGGAAGTCATCTGGGCTCTTAAGAATTAATCATATCTAGACCTAAACGTGATAGCCTAGACTACAATGGCCCACCAGAGTGATTGTAAAGGTGTATCCCGGTAGAGACGGCTTGATTCGCAGTGTTGATATTAAGACTAAAAATGGTGTTTTCAACAGATCAATACAAAGACTTCATGATTTAGAGGTGAATCCTCATTTAGATACTAAGGTTAAGAATCATTCTCAACAAGGTATTCATGGCGATGTAAATTATGACCATGCTTTAGATAATGATGCAACTAATGATAGAATATCTGTACAAGATTCTGATGTAAAGGGTGAAGAAGATGCATATGTTTATATAAGAAGAGGTCGGCTTATTAAGAGACCACATAAATTAGATTTATAAGTTATACATATTTCAAGGATGCCTGTTGCTTATGCTGGTATCCATTTCTATGGTTGGTTGTGTTGTGTAAGGTATGTACTACTTAGTGAACAGTTCGGTATATTTTGTGATAAGTTGCTTCGCCCCTTATGGTGGGGAGGATGTCAAATATTAGATTCACCTTGAGAGAAAAATACATTTACTTTAGTTAGGCTACCAAATAGTCAGCTGACACCGCTTTTTTATTTTGTTTGAACGTTCCAATATGGTTTTCTTGGCCCCTGATTACTATTATATATTTCCCAAGAAGAGAATGTCCCAAAGTTGACACTTTTAATTTTAACGGATGGGAACACGTCCTTGATTGTTGGTGCGTTATGCAGCATCTACTCTTCTTGGCTTACTGTGTGGGTGCTACACGACGATCTCACAGCTTCAGTTTCATTCCTGCCAGCAACAGAGACACTGCCTCGGCTCCACCACAACATATATATACTTTAATAATTACAAGTAACCATTAAGACTGACAATGCTCAGGTAAGTATACGTCGTCACATATTAATACAGCAATCAGTACATGTTGAAGTTAAGGGCGGAGAACCTTGTAATACGAGAGAGAAGGATGTAGAGAAGAGGGACGTCAGAAAACACGATACAAATAAAAGGAAACGAGGGCCAGCTGAGGAACTGTAGTGAGTGAGGACATGTTGGGGGAGAAGAGGCAGAGTGATCATTGGGTAGTTAAGACTCTTCACTACAAAAAATTATCCTCTAGTAACCAGTAACACAAAATAATTAATCAGAAAATAACTCGAATAATGCAGAGTACAAAAAATAGCGTTGCTTTTAATATAATTCAATACTAATAGGTGATGGAAGGATTGATTATATAATTTGGAAATATTTTTATGAATTCTCAGATAATATAAATGGTTTGGCGCCCCTCTGGACTCAAGCCATTACCTTTATATTCTTCAATTGTCCTTTCTTTTCTTTAAGTGTCTCCATGCTTGCTGTTCCTCCTCTGTATCTCTTGTTTGGTGGCCATTGCCTGTAATGATGTGGGCAATACTTTAAGGGTTTTGGTGCCCCTTCGGCCCTCGCTACTAGCTCTTAGTTCTTCAACTGTCCCTCTTTTATTTATATTTCTTCCTGCTTGCAGTCTTACCTCGCTGTTGTGGCGCTTAATATTAATTAATTAATCAATTCTCTGTATCTTTCTTTCTCGTATTAGTGTCCTCCAGGACCAGTATGGTCTTCTCTCTTCCTCTTAATTTAATTCAATAATCTCAAACTCATTACGTTGAATACAGGCATATCATAGTTATGAGTGAAATACACTCCTTTTCTTCCCAAATTATGAGACACCTAATACCTGACTATACGAGGAAAGAAAGCCACATGAATGTGTGTTCAGCTGGTATAGCCGTGTGTGAACTTTCACGCTGCAATACCTGTATTAATTCAATAGAAATGCTATTACAGGAAAGTTTATCGTCCTCAGATTACTCTCACTTGTAATACAGTACTACAATTGTCTACTATAACAAAACAGAGCGACGACAAACTTATAATCAAGAAAGATAAACGACACGATCGTTAAGGATTATGGATGTTATAGTAATTTGTTTGAGTTCCCTATAGGAGTACTGAATCATATTTCCACGACTGTATAAGCAGTGGCAAAAGTTCTGTCGCCACATCTGCCAAGTCATGATGTACAGTACAGTTACTGCATTATGGAAAAATACCGTATACTTCACAGGCTCTTAAACTGAAAAACCAGAGAAGTTTATTATTTTGCCTCCTGGATACTGTAATTTGTTCTGTATGGTGAATGTATTTGTTCGATGATTAACGTTTATGTTATCCTTTTAGGGGAGATTTTCTTGTTGGTGATTCTGAAGGTGCAACGAAACAGATCCACTATTAGTACCATTGAGGGCGTCGGTTTTCTTGTATAGTTTGGAGGAATCGGTAGCCTTCCAATTTACCAATAAGAGAAAATTAAGCCGAGAGAGACGACAGGAATTTTGCCGCTGACTGGACACACATCATATCAACCCTGTACACACACAGGTTGTTGGAGGCCATATATGCAACACCATGAGTCCAAAGCAAAGGTAACGTGCCGGTACATAAAAATCTATCGATAACCTTGTATCATCTATTAGAGTGGAAAAAAGACTCCTGTATTTGTCATAAACATATTTTATTTATTATATTTATTAAAAATTATAATTCTTTATTTATTTGATTTAATATGTGTGTCCCAAAGCTAGAATACCTCTTCTAATTAAGTTGTTCTATTGCACTTTATTCCGAGTTGCTTGAACTCAAAACCAGACATTAACAACAAAACGAAATGTGAAAGCTACCCCATGTGACAATGGTGGCTCTCCCTTCCGTGGCCCATAACCTAATTCAACCCAACCCAACCCTACATAACTCAACCTAACCTAACCAAACCCAACCCAACCCAATCTAACTGATATGTGTAGACCTAGTTATAAGTAATTAAGTTGTGCTGCCGAGTTGCGTTCTGGAAGACCCTGTAGGAAGAGATAGAAGTTGATACAGAGGTGTGACAGCAAGACAAAGGAAATATTTTCCAGCTAAAAGGAAAGGAAGAATCGTGATTTTATGATGGTAGTACTAGATGGTACTTTGAGTGAAATGCTCGTGGGAAATATTCTAACACTTGGACGATGGATACTAATTTATATCTTGTTCATTCCCGGACATCAGGAGCTGCGGCAAATATTTCCTGAATTAACCATCCTCTCCTGTTGGGAAACATACTTTTTCGTGTGTACATTTCATACAATTGATTGATTGATTGATGCCACTAGGCATCTGGCGGCGCAACATCTATAGGGTCATATACCGCCCAACATAATATCACATTCTAAGGTTTTCAAAATATGGTTATTTATATCATTATTAAAATATATACGGTACACATATTAGCCAGGCTACACGACCAAAAAAGGGAGAAGCCGCTTTATTTAAAGATTTTATCAACTAAAACTCACATTTTTACTAAAATAACATGATTAACTTAAGAAAAATATATAAAAGAATCAAAATAAAAAACACTGAACAATGTAAAAAAAGAAGCCATACAAATCATAAAATACATAATAAAATTCACAATTTATGGAAGAGGCCAGCCTTCATCAAGCCCGTTACCTTGGCCCACGTCAACTGCTGCTCACACACACACACATCACGACTTCTCCCGTCACATCTCCCTTATTTAAAACCTCTAATCCCTCATCCTCAATAAAAGAAACCAATAAAACACCCCGGGGATTGACCGTACTGTCACCCCACAAAGGATGACGACCATTAAAATCACCGAATATAATATATAGAGAGGAAAAGTCCCGTACAAAATGGATGAGATCACCCCTCTCAACTGTAACACTGGGAGGAAAGTATAGACTGCACACAGTGTAGGGGCGGCGGTCTATAAAAACCTTAACTGCAACAGCCTGGAGCGGAGTGTAAAGCTCCAGGCTCGTACATGGAATATCGCATCGAGCTAGGATGGCAGAGCCACCATTATGACCCTGCCCTTCAAAGGAATTAGAATAAAATAGTGCATTTGTCGCGGCTTCTAGCCGCTTAAATTGTATTTATTGGTTGTGGAACCAGCACAGCTGGATTTGCTATAGAATACACCCCTTCTCCAGCCCAGGCCCCGTATAGGCATAATCTGGGCTAGAAGGGTCTATTCCGTGACGATCATCAGAAGTAAATTAAAATTCAAATCTGGCGCTGTACTGATAGTGGAGCCACCTGGTGGTGGCGTGATGAGGTATTAAGCCCGCTCCCCGCTGGCCACCGCTCGGTCACTCCAATGAGAAAGAAAGTGAATACCTGCCGCATCGGGTGTCAGTGAGAGTACAGTTAATCCTAGACCTGGACCCGAGGGACCCGGGGATGGTTGGAGGGGTAGGATGACGGGCAGTGAGGGTGAGATTTTGACCGCAAAGGGGAACTCTGATTTTTGACCTAACGGGAACCCAAGGTTGGGAGGAGGGTTATGTCATATGTCAGAAATGTCAGACTAGGAGAGTTAACAACCACAGTTACTCACCGGAACAGATATCCAGGGCCAGGACAGGCCCTGACGTATCACCCTTGCTGCCCAATTTAAGCGGCTGGAAGCCGCGACAAATGCACTATTATTGGTGTAGTGGAACCAGCACAGCTGGATTTGCTATGCATGTGATGCGGTAGGTGGGAGGTGAGGTGGAGGCAATCACGTGCTTAGTTAAGAGCGGTTGAGAGAGCGGGGAATCATAAAAGGTAACCGAGCTAAGGTGAGGCTGAAGCTAAAGCAACTTCCAACACTGGCTAGGAGACTAGCTGTGGTGGAAGTGTTGTAATAGCTTATAATAAAATATATATACCGTAGACTATTCTGTTATAGACCAGAATTGTTACCCAACTAAAGTCTTTATAGGCAGACTCGAGGGGTTGGGTACAGGAGAGGGGGTGCCCCTGGGCCCCCCCCCCCCTTTTTATTAAAGTCCTCTGAGCTAGGGCTATGGCCCCGGCTCAGGTCATGCGATCCCGAGGGGATGAAGGAGGACACAAGGATGCAGTAATCCTGTGTTTAATATATATATATCCAGTCACTCATCCTAGTATAGTAAGTTTCGGAGAATGAATACTCAAGAATTCCGTAACAATGTAATTTATTAATTCCCGCACCATATGTACACACATGAGAGACATGGGGATGAGCGTGAAACTGTACATGATGGGCGTGAAGTATGGGGTGATTAGTGACGGGAATTAAGTCGCCCGACCTTTTCCCTTCGGGCGGCCCCTCCCCCTCATGTGTTTCCCACGGGGACCCTGGGGAATGGAGGGTGGAGTACCCATAGCCACACAGGGTGTAGGGGAGAGCGAGTGGAACAGATACCTCGTCCTGAAGGAGGAAGTGGAAGTCCAGCCCCCCAAATCCCGAACCCTCTCCACCGAGTGAGTCCTGAGGAAGGCGAGGGAGGCGGCCACGCCCCTAACGCTGTGAGCCCTCGGGGCGTGTCCGAGATCCCCATTCTCTATCACCCGGCAGAGAAGGCGAGCCGTGGATGGGGAGGCGAACAGGTCCACCTCCGGTGTCCCGTATCGAAGGCAGAGTGACTCGAACACAAGGGGACGCAGTTGCCACTCGACTGACGTCCCCTTGAACCTGGATAGAGCGTCCGCCCAATCATTCTCCCGCCCTGGCACATAGCGGGCCGAGAGGTGAATGCACCTCTTGGCCGCTATCGAAAAAATCTGTTCTGACAGGGACAGGAGAATTTCTGACTGTTTCTGTAGGCACTGTACAGCCGCAACATTGTCCATATCGAAGCGGACGCCTAACCTGGCAAACTGTGGGTGTCTGTTGAGCCACTCCCTTGCTACCATCAACTCCCGGGTGTTGATGTGTAGTAGCCTCTCCTCTTCCTTCCATCCCCCGCACCGTTGATGTCCCAGGCAAGACTGGTATCCCCAGCCTACGTCCGATGCGTCTGTCGCCACCGTGATCCCCGGGGGAGGGAACACCCAGGGGACTCGCTAACGCAGGGCACCGGGACGAAGCCAGGGGCGAAGGAGACGGTGGAGAGAGGGGGACACTTGCCTGGGAAGGTCCCTGTGTGCGGGGGAATGGTGGAGGTTTACCTCCCGCGTCAGCCTCCTGTGTTTCAGTCGTCCCAGGGGCATTGCAGGGACCGCGAAATTTAGGGACCCGAGCAATGATTCCCACTGGTGGCGAGAAAAAGTACGGGAAAAATGCACCTGGCGGACGTGGCGGAGGGTCCGGCGGGCGTTGTCTGGAGCGAGAGAGAGGGTGGCCGAAAGAGAGTCCCACTCTATTCCCAGCCAACACAGTTTGCAAGTGGGAGTGAGAGAGGACTTGGGGATGTTCAACAGGAACCCCATTTCCTCTAGCACTCCCCTCGCTACCCGGACGTTGTTTGCTACCTGCTCCTTGGAAGGGGCGTGAAGCAACCAATCGTCCAGGTACATGAGGGTGGGGACACCCGCCTCTGCCAGACGGGATGCCACCACCCTCACGAGCTTTGTGAAGACTCGAGGAGCTAGAGAGAGACCGAAAGGGAGCCTGGTAAACTGAAACGTCTCGGTCCCCACCTGGAAGGCCAGAAAACGGCGAAACCTGGTGTGGATCGGGACGTGCCAGTACGCATCCTTGAGATCCAGGGATGCTAACCAGTCTCCCTTCCTTAGAACTGTGCGGACCTGGGCAACCGAAACCATCTTGAAACGTAAGGTTTTCACAAATTTGTTTAGCTTGCTCAGGTCCATCACCAATCTCGTTTTTCCCTGGTCCTTTTTGGGGACCGTGAATAAACGAGAAAGAAAGACCCTCCCCATCGCCCGCTCCACTACCCCTTTTTCCGGCATTTCTAACACATGCGGGACGACCGAAAGTGACACTTTGGTTGAGGCAGGAGGTAGACGTAGTGGCTGTAACGGGAAATGACAGGTGTCAGTGAGAGTACAGTTAATCCTAGACCTGGACCCGAGGGACCCGGGGATGGTTGGAGGGGTAGGATGACGGGCAGTGAGGGTGAGATTTTGACCGCAAAGGGGAACTCTGATTTTTGACCTAACGGGAACCCAAGGTTGGGAGGAGGGTTATGTCATATGTCAGAAATGTCAGACTAGGAGAGTTAACAACCACAGTTACTCACCGGAACAGATATCCAGGGCCAGGACAGGCCCTGACGTATCACCCTTGATGCCCAGCCGTGGGAGGGCCAGGCTGCTGACCACCCCGTGAGGCAGCCCAGAGTGGGACCCTCAAGTGGAGCGGTCCTTCTGGGAGGGGTGGGAGAAGGAGGTCTTGGGCTTCTGGAAGGGCTTGAAGCCCTGTCCTCTCCCACGAAATGGCTGCTGGCCCCTCTGGGAGAACCTGTTGTGCTGTTTCGGGGGAGTGGGGTAGGAAGGCCTTGGTAGTCTCGATGGCTGGGAGGGCCTTCGAGGCTGGTAAGCCGGTCTGGAAGGCTGTGGGGCACGTAGCCTACGGACAAACAGATTGATTAGGAAAAATGGGGACCGTTATTTTCCTCTAATTTCACCACCTGTGTAAGAATAACTCAGGTAATGGGATTAACGAGAGGTACTTACTTGGAGGTAGATGGTTTTGGGAGATTAATCACTGCTGGGAGGGAGGAGAAGATAGCGCCTGTCGCCTGCTGGTTGAAGAGAGCAGGGGAAAGAGGGGCAGCTCGCACCACTCCCCTCTGTGCCATCTCCGGCGCAGATTTCGCGGCTGCCTGGCGGGCTGCCAGTCTCGCCTCGGCGAAAATCCTCGCCTCCTCCCGCATGTTGTGGGTCGCCATCGCCGCGGCGCCTTCCATGACGGTGGCCATGGACGAGAGTGTGTCACTGTAAGGGGTAAACAAGGAAAACAGAGCAACCCGGGGTAGAGACACGAGAGTAAACTGAGAGACCCTCTACCCTGTATCCCTCGAACAACACAACACCAGATGTAATAGTACTCACGCTAGCTGTAAACCCGACATCTCGTGGTAGGTGTTGGTGAGGGCGTTGAGGCAGTCCCTTATCAGTGAAGCAGCCGTCCCCGTGGAGATGGTATGTGCCAACTCCAACCTAGCTGCCGACTCTGCCTGCCCTAACTTACCGTCGTGCTCCTTTAGTTGATAGGGGACCGGAGGCTCCTTCTCCGTCTTCCACAGACATTCCCTCAAACCCGGCGGGGTACGGGAATGAGGGAGGAGGTGGTTTCCTGGTCACGTTGTGTTTCTGGTGGTCCAGGGACTTAAGGAGAAGGGCTGGAATGTCCAGGTCCCCTTCACCCTTATCCCCTGGGAAGTACGCGTCCGGGGAAAGGAGGACTGCCGTGTTCCCGTGGGAGCGGTCAAACCTCCAAGCCTCGAACAGCTGTAAGTTACTGTACTCCACCAAAAAACCCATCCCCAGGGTAGCCGCAGAGGATACCTTCGATGAAGTGGGTACAGGAGCTGAGATGGGACGGACCTTGTAGAAGGGAATAGCGTCGCCCTTCTCATCTGCCCCCCACTTCACCAGGACATCATCCCTCCGGGTCCACACGTCTGGTTGAGCGGTGTCCGGAGACCAAGCCACCAGTCTGCCCTCCTCCGAAGAGTGGGTCCAGGAAGGAGGAAGGAGAGCCCAAGAGTAGGGGAGGTACCCGTCGTCCATAGGAGGGGGCGACGGGGAAGGAGGGGAGGAGGTAGCCAACTCCTCAACCACGTCCCCAGCCGGAGACTCGAGTCCCGGAGATAAAGGAGGGACGGGAATGTCTCCAATATCCCCAGGTGGACTCGCGCCCCCGACCGGAGCAGAAGCAGGAGGAGGGGCAAGGGTGAGAGGAGGAGCGGGTTCCGGAGCAATAGCCGGAGGCTGCACGGGGGGAACCGCAGGAAGAAGGGCAGGAATGGCATGAGGCATAAGGGTATGGAAGATCTTCACAATCTTCAACGACGAGGGGCTCACCTCCCCCCGCTTACCCTTGCGGGGTTTGCGGACGGGCGAAGGAGAGTCCCCCGACGATGACGAAGAGGATGAAGAAGACGAAGACGAGGAGGAAGGAGAACGGCGACGAGCCCGGGACTTCTTGGCGTGGCGGGACCTTTTTGCCGATCGCTTGCATCCTCTAGAGCGACCCGAAGAGCCGGCTCTAAAGGGCGACGAAGCTGGAGGTTCCCTGCTGGGCCCTTGTACCGGTGAGGTAGGCAGGGTAACCAACGCGACAGACTCGCTCGCTTCCCGGGGTGTGAAGCCCCAAGAAGGAGTCGTAGTACCGTCTAGGGAAGGAGGCTCAATCTCTCGTGCCGCAGGGGGTTCTAGCCCCTGAGACTCCGAGAGACAAGTAGAAGGGTAACGGGACCTGGATAAACCCAGGTCTGTTCCCAAAATCGGGTCCGCCCACGACAAAGAAGAACCGTCTCGCTTGTGGGCCATTCTCCTAGCCCTTGTCCAAGCCATACGAAGAGAAGCAAGGGCGGGGAGTTTGGAGCGGGCAGAAGGGGAGGTATCCCGACACAACTCAGCCCAGGGGCGGCACACACCACACGCCAAGGGGTCGTAACCCAAGGGAGTGAAGCAGGGTGCGTGAGGCGAACAGTGCAGGTGGCCGTCAGGCGAGACCCGCACAGTACACCCCGACGAAGCACATAAGGCACGAGTAGGCTGATGGAGAAAAGAGAATACACAAACATGGGTTAGCACGTGCAATCACTGGAACACTGTAAAAACACGGGAAAATACAAAACATAGAGAAGGTAGCGCGGGAGACGTAGCCCACTGCTCCCGGGGGTACCAAGAAACACAACACAACACCCCACGGACACCCGCCAGGGAAAAAACCCCGTAAAACCAATAAAAAACCCCGCCTCAAGGAGCGGGGAAAAGACCCCCCTGGTCTGTAGGACCCCGAAGGAGGGGCACAGGCAGCCTGAGGGGCAACAACCCAGGAATACCACACTGGGAAAAAATAAAAACACACTTAAAAAACACGCAAGGGAGAGGATGGGAGAACCTGGGCACAATTCTCGCTCCCCACAACCCGCGTGGACTTACACAATACTCGGGGAAGGCACAAGAGGGCTAACAAGCCCCCACACACACACCACGTGGGGAGGCAAGGGCCCCACGTGGGGAAGCTAAGCTCGCTAATAAACCTAAAAAACCCCGAGGAAAACACACCAAATAAGCGTATTAGTGGCAGGAGGAAGGGTGAGAGGGGGAAAGAGGGAGAAAACTCCGAAAAAGGAGGCCCAAAAGAGCCTCCTCCACTAGGGAAGAAAAATGAATCAGCCCTAGCAAAAGAAAATTCCCACACTAACACCCAACAACTCCTAAAACACACACACATCTGCAAAGCAGGCAAGCCACTAGAACACAAAAGAAACGATAGCAGGAACACATGACACAATACCATAGCGTAGCAGCGAGGAGCGTAGATGTTGACAGGTACGTGTTCCGCGACAGAGTGACCGAGCGGTGACCAGCGGGGAGCGGGCTTAATACCTCATCACGCCACCACCAGGTGGCTCCACTATCAGTACAGCGCCAGATTTGAATTTTAATTTACTTCTGATGATCGTCACGGAATAGACCCTTCTAGCCCAGATTATGCCTATACGGGGCCTGGGCTGGAGAAGGGGTGTATTCTATAGCAAATCCAGCTGTGCTGGTTCCACTATACCAATAATGCTGAGTATACAGGAGGACTAGCAGAAATGTAGTCCCCAAGCATTGTTTTATGAAGACAAACACATGCAGAAGAGAAGCGAGAGAAAATAACCCTTAGTTCCTCCCAAAAGGCACGCAAGCCACGGCAATTCCACTTATGGTCCTTGAACAGTGTTACTTTAATACGGTTTTTTGGGAAGCCTCACGGAGGGACTTCCCACTACCACCTTGACCAGAGTTCTTACTCAAATGGCAAGTTTTCTCTAATCCTGGGCCACTAGAAGAAGAGCGAACCCTAGGAGTAGTACTTGGGGCAGTAATTGGGACCCGTACACGAGTCACTGAAACACCTAATATGTTAGAAGAAGGTGAATGTAGATGAGCAGGGATATTCCTTGAAACAACCACATTGGTATTGTCCTGTACAGTAGTGGTAACACTGACACAGGCAGAGACATCAACATCCATAATGCAGATAGAAGAATCACCCCTCTGCTCGAGTGGGTGAGAAACTGAATCTTATGAAGTCACAACAACCGAGGTATTCACATTCATTTCACGCCTTCTGATGTTCCCAAGGAAAGCTTGTGAGGGGGAACATCTGTTAAAACAAGAGACTCATCGGAGCCACGAGAACGCTTCTGGTGAGACTGAGAGGAAACGAGGGATGAGTCTACAGAGACTGTTGTACTGCAAGGAGGAACGTTCATGGAGTCAAGTGTTTTGACTTGGGTTTCCTTTTTGGAGAGTACGTGGCAGCGTGAACCTCTACCACATTAACACCTTTAGTCAAAGCTTGAGATTTGGTATCAGGGGAAGGGTCACCTGACCTAGTATCTGATACAGTTTCCAAGACAGAGAAGCTATTATGTAGTGAAATCGGAGAAACGTTCTCACCAGAGTAAAAAGCAGCTGTTCCTTGAGAGTTGAGAGGGTACTGCAACCGAATTAGATGTTGTAGACTTGGAATGATGTGGGCGAAGGGAGGAGGCATATGTCCTCACACCACCATCCTTCTGTCGCCTGAAGTTGAGTTGCCATCTGGCACTACCAATGCTGATGAATTGGTAATTAGCCAAGTGGAGGATATCCTGTTCGAGGAGGTACATCTTACATTGACGAGAACGTAAGGGGTGAGCATCCCTGCAGTAAATGCAGTAACTCTCTGATTGACACTCAGAATTAGGATGTGAGTGATGAGCAGAACAATTACCACACAGGGAACGGTTTGTACAGTTCCTCCTCCCATGACCAAACTCATAACAGCAAAAGCACTGTAAAGGATACTCAACAAAAACTTTACCTCTAAAGAGGTATTGTTGATGTTAATGCGATCGGGGATATGCGAGCCATAGAAAGTGAGGGTGATCATATTCTTACTGCCTTTCATCTTTGGACACTATCAGGGTACATAACAACTTCTTCTTCTGAGATTTCATTCAGGTCCTGATTGTATACACGCCCTTTGCTATAATTAAATGTTTGATGAGGTTTGATGGATTCAATCAGGCCATCAGAAGGGCAGGGGAGACTGAGGAGCATCATGGCCTGTGTAAGAGGCTTTAATTAAAACACCCTTGCCATATTATTTTATTTGGCCCATCAGTAGTAATATATAGATTTGCTAACTTTACATATCTTTGTTTATACTTTTGCCCAAAAAGCATTGGCTTAAGAAGGACTGTTTGTCCCACCTCCAAAATGTATTTTCTATATACTGTATAAGAGACAAACATAATAAAGTGTTTAAAGTGATTAATCCAATTTCCTTTTCAAGATACCTGGAAGCATGGATGAGGTTACCACGCCCCTGCCTGTAGTAAGCCACAAACCAAAAGGGTGTAGGAATCCTGCGCTCCTTAAGGGGGTATCACACTTGGTACGCAAACGCGGAGTTGGCGGAATTCTGGTAGGCGAACGAGGAACGGTGACCACACAGAGCTATCACACTGATCCCGTTGCGTGGTTTGTGTATGAGGAATGCTTGGAGTCAGAGTGCAGACGACGACGACGAGACCAGTCATCAAACGCAAACAACAACATGGAGTTTGTTGTGGATGACGAAGTTATTGCTGCTTTTGCACTTGCAGTAATTGTAACAGGAGTGTTGGAAATTCCTCCTCTATCTGTGATGCAATGCGTCCGTACTGGTGTCTCTTGAAGGTATTCTTCAAAAACATGGCATCTCTGTGATCCCACAAACACTCAGTACAGCGCACCTTCTCAATCAACAATAATTCAGCCTCTCTGGACCACTGTACATTGAATTTGTTGTCCATGCTTAGAATCTTGAGTAAACACTGCGGCGCTGTTGTAAACAGCGGGCAAACTGCAAAATATCGACATCGTATTTACAATACCCAGTGTTTATATTTGTTTTATTCTAAAATATTTATATAACAATATTATTTTCTATAATTATTTAACTCGTTTACTTTAAAATGATTAATTATAATAAATTTGGTTAGTGAATTGGTTCTCGTTTGCAGACCTGGTATGGATAGAAATGAATACCAGCTTTGGTACTCATTTGTGGTCACCGTTCCGCATTTGCCTACCATCTGGTAGGCGAATTCCGCCAATTCCGCGTTTGCGTACCAAGTGTGATACCCCCTTTAGGGACATGCTCTAAGGATTCATCAAAGATGTTAGGGCAGAAGTCATTGTCACTGTCAACTACATTCGTTGACCGTATCATCTGAACCTTACAGTGAGTATCCCCCACAGACAGAGAATCTTTAATCTCAAATGCTGCTTTGGCAGCAGCATTTGTATTAAAAGTAATATAGCACCGATTAGATTGGTAATTACTGTCATGTAAGACGGGATATGGACAACCACTCCAAAACGCTTAAAAATGGAGAGGATAGCGCCATAGGAAAGAGATGGAAATATATTTCTCAACATTAAAGTGTCCAAATTGCTAGCAGGGTTCGTCGACACACAACCCGATCTACTGGGTCTTCTCGTGTTTGTAGAAATTACATGGGAAGTACGGGATCCAGTCTTCTGCATACCACCACGACCAGAGAGTGTCGTCTAGAGGTCCTGGTTGACCACCGCTCGAAGAAAAGAAAGAGACTTATCGTTATCCTTATAACATTGTTATTATTGTAATGGCCCCACTAGCCAAGAGCTACTACCTACTGGGCAGATGAGGGGACCGAGCGCTGGTCGCCGTGGGCGGGGTACCTCGTCCCCCACGGGGCAACTCGTCTTAAAAAGCAGCCCCAATGGCTCGAAAGTTTGCCCAGGACGGTGCTGAGACCCCATTCCCCGACATCTCCCGGCTTAGACACCCAACCATTCAACACAGGACGGCCCTTAGAGGGCGGTCCCTGTGGCGGGCAGCAATGTTGGCTCGTACTGGCAGCCTATTGAATGTTAAACATTTAGTCTGGTCTCTCACTGGCGACCTTTCTAGCATGGGAAGCCCTCACTCCCCGAAATCGGGGCAGAGCAGGGGCCGAAACCCCCTCTACTCTAGCTCGCCAGGTCTCAGAGACATGCAAGCCCCCACACGACGACAAGGCGGTTCCCGCTGGGGGGAACATTTCATACAATAATCATGTTCGTGTTTGAAAAAAGGGGGAAGTACAGTCTCCTCCACTCCCGCTTTCACCAGTTCAGCGTTGCCAACGTATACACCCGGCATCGTGTGAGCTACCAGCTCCGACTCTCGCATCCGAAACACCTGCCAGTGGAATGCATTATGATAAGCAATTGTAAATGAACGAAATTGGGCAATCACCCTACTGATTCTCGCATGTAGTGTGTAAATGCTTTTATTTTATGATACATCTTAACCCTTAAACTGCAGGTGACGAGAATTCTCGTCACCAGCAACAAATGTGGAGGACTGCTGGTGACGAGAATTTTCAACAACGCAGTTTTTAAAATTGTGCTCCCGATAACATGGTTGTCTCAGGTGGCAACACTGATTTTGGGCTTGAAGCGAGTACCCATAGTCCAATCACCCACCTCCTGCCAGTGTTAAACTAGCAGTGACTTTCCAGAGCTCTGGTTTTCCTGTGATTACCATATATATACGTACAAACGACAGTGACATTATATTTCATATTGTTGTGTTGAAAAATGTGATTCTGATATGTTTTAAAACGAAACCAGAGTGTGAAAACGTACTTAGATATGTAAATAGAGTGTAAAAATATATTTTGAGTTGCGGTCATTCTGAGCTGGTTACCCATCCTACAGATGATTCCACTATAACATTGGCATGGAAAAAGAGTGATCCAGGTATAAAAGATGTGTATGTTAATAATAGAGTTAGAGAGATTCAGCAATTAACACCTCCCAGTTGTTGGTATCACTGCAGTGGAATAGAAAATCCAGCTGACCTAATGACCCGAGGGTTACTAGCAAAAAATCTTATTGAAAATGATTTCTGGTTTAGTGGTCCAAAGTGTTTGGCTGATCCCACATTTAGTATTAAGGATAGTAATAGTTTAAGTGCCAGCATTGACACTGTGAATGATGTCCATGAGGAAAACCTAGTATACTTAGCTATCCAGACTGAAACTCTCACCTTTCACCTTGAGAGATACAATGATCTTAGTAAGTCAATTATAATTGTTGGATATGTTTTGAGGTTCATACATCGCTGTAGGATTAAGACATTGGGATGTGATTTGAACCCCAGCGATTTCACTACTGAAGAATTAGAAATTGCTAAAAAAAGGTTAACATATGTAGTTCAAAGGGAAGCCTTCCCATTGGAAATCCAAGCTATATCTAGTAAAAGGTCAATCCCTAAGCATTCCAAATTGAGTAAATTAGATCCATTCATTGATGAAGATGGTATTCTCAGGATCAAGGGTAGACTGCAATTTTCTGACTTGAGCTATGAATCAAAACATCCAATCATTCTTCCTAAAGGCCATTTTTCTAAGCTCCTAGTACAATTTCAACATAAATTTCTAAAGCATGCAGGTGTAAACAGCATTGTTTCATCTTTAAGAACTTGTGTTTGGGTGATTGGTTTAAGAAGAATGGCTAATAAGACGGTAGTAAGGGAGTGTTTGAATTGTCGCAGGCATGATAGCTGTCCTTGCTGTCAACCTGTTGCACCTTTACCTGATCTGCGAGTTACCCCTGCACCTCCCTTTACAGTTACAGGAATAGATTTCACTGGCCCATTATTTAGTGCTGATCATCCTGGAAGAAAGTTGTATGTATTGCTTTTTACATGTGCTATTGTTAGAGCCGTACATCTGGAACTCACAGAGTCTATGCCATTGGTCGATTGCATGCGGGCTATTAGAAGGTTTGTGGCTCGTAAAGGTTTTCCTAATGTCATTTATTCGGATAATGCTAGAACCTTTGTTGCAGCCTCCACGGAGGTACAGAAGGTGTTTGGTCATCTAGCACCGAAGTGGAAATTCAATGTACCAAGATCCCCATGGTGGCGTGGATGGTTTGAGAGGTTTATTAGTTCAGTCAAGTTAGCTTTAAAAAAATCTTTGAGTCAAGTATGTAAGTCAAACTGAATTAGAAACTATTCTTATCGAGATTGAATTGTGCATAAACTCTCGACCGTTTACCTTTGTGAGTGATGAACCAGATTTTGCTCATTATCTAACACCATCTCATTTCATTCTTGGTAGGAACATAACATCTAAACCCTCTGTTAATGTTGAACTCCATGATGTGACTTCTGAAGACTTATGTAACAGGGAAATGATAAAGAACCAAATGTTAGAACACTTTTGGCAAGTGTGGAGAAAGGATTACATAGCCAATTTGCCTCCTGTAGTAAAGGGTTTCCACCATAAATGTAAATTAGATGTTGGTAGTATTGTACTTATTAGGGAAGACAATATGCCTTGTTACGGTTCTGCGAACCTATCTCGTGAAACACCAAGATCGACTCACACACACAACTGGACTTTCCCTCGTTCCCTCGTTTAATCTACTCCTCCAATCAACATTTGCCATAGTGATTCCCCCCTTCACCCCCCCAAGATTTCGGACGGTATAAAAAGGGAGTCAGCCGGCAGAAAAGTCAGCACATCTAACAGCGAGCTTGACTCTCACACACACACTCCTGCCAAGACTCCCTGCCAGCACTTGAGTATTTCTATTTTCCTCTTTGTTCCCCTATATTCTATGTTCTGTGTTTATTACCGTTCCTCCACATATAGGTTAAATGTGTATTCTGTTGTAACATTATTATGTATTCTCATGTCTGTAACTTCTGTATATAGTTTGCTTTTATATATAATTAAACTTGTTATTCAGCCCTTCATTTATCAGTGTAACTCCGAACCTACTCTTAAGTTTTATCACGTGGAAGTCATCTGGGCTCTTAAGAATTAATCATATCTAGACCTAAACGTGATAGCCTAGACTACAATGGCCCACCAGAGTGATTGTAAAGGTGTATCCCGGTAGAGACGGCTTGATTCGCAGTGTTGATATTAAGACTAAAAATGGTGTTTTCAACAGATCAATACAAAGACTTCATGATTTAGAGGTGAATCCTCATTTAGATACTAAGGTTAAGAATCATTCTCAACAAGGTATTCATGGCGATGTAAATTATGACCATGCTTTAGATAATGATGCAACTAATGATAGAATATCTGTACAAGATTCT
Source organism: Petrolisthes cinctipes (assembly GCA_033782935.1). Lineage (NCBI taxonomy): Eukaryota > Metazoa > Arthropoda > Malacostraca > Decapoda > Porcellanidae > Petrolisthes > Petrolisthes cinctipes. The sequence continues at coordinate 801,560 of JAWQEG010000144.1, forward strand.
GATGTAAAGGGTGAAGAAGATGCATATGTTTATATAAGAAGAGGTCGGCTTATTAAGAGACCACATAAATTAGATTTATAAGTTATACATATTTCAAGGATGCCTGTTGCTTATGCTGGTATCCATTTCTATGGTTGGTTGTGTTGTGTAAGGTATGTACTACTTAGTGAACAGTTCGGTATATTTTGTGATAAGTTGCTTCGCCCCTTATGGTGGGGAGGATGTCAAATATTAGATTCACCTTGAGAGAAAAATACATTTACTTTAGTTAGGCTACCAAATAGTCAGCTGACACCGCTTTTTTATTTTGTTTGAACGTTCCAATATGGTTTTCTTGGCCCCTGATTACTATTATATATTTCCCAAGAAGAGAATGTCCCAAAGTTGACACTTTTAATTTTAACGGATGGGAACACGTCCTTGATTGTTGGTGCGTTATGCAGCATCTACTCTTCTTGGCTTACTGTGTGGGTGCTACACGACGATCTCACAGCTTCAGTTTCATTCCTGCCAGCAACAGAGACACTGCCTCGGCTCCACCACAACATATATATACTTTAATAATTACAAGTAACCATTAAGACTGACAATGCTCAGGTAAGTATACGTCGTCACATATTAATACAGCAATCAGTACATGTTGAAGTTAAGGGCGGAGAACCTTGTAATACGAGAGAGAAGGATGTAGAGAAGAGGGACGTCAGAAAACACGATACAAATAAAAGGAAACGAGGGCCAGCTGAGGAACTGTAGTGAGTGAGGACATGTTGGGGGAGAAGAGGCAGAGTGATCATTGGGTAGTTAAGACTCTTCACTACAAAAAATTATCCTCTAGTAACCAGTAACACAAAATAATTAATCAGAAAATAACTCGAATAATGCAGAGTACAAAAAATAGCGTTGCTTTTAATATAATTCAATACTAATAGGTGATGGAAGGATTGATTATATAATTTGGAAATATTTTTATGAATTCTCAGATAATATAAATGGTTTGGCGCCCCTCTGGACTCAAGCCATTACCTTTATATTCTTCAATTGTCCTTTCTTTTCTTTAAGTGTCTCCATGCTTGCTGTTCCTCCTCTGTATCTCTTGTTTGGTGGCCATTGCCTGTAATGATGTGGGCAATACTTTAAGGGTTTTGGTGCCCCTTCGGCCCTCGCTACTAGCTCTTAGTTCTTCAACTGTCCCTCTTTTATTTATATTTCTTCCTGCTTGCAGTCTTACCTCGCTGTTGTGGCGCTTAATATTAATTAATTAATCAATTCTCTGTATCTTTCTTTCTCGTATTAGTGTCCTCCAGGACCAGTATGGTCTTCTCTCTTCCTCTTAATTTAATTCAATAATCTCAAACTCATTACGTTGAATACAGGCATATCATAGTTATGAGTGAAATACACTCCTTTTCTTCCCAAATTATGAGACACCTAATACCTGACTATACGAGGAAAGAAAGCCACATGAATGTGTGTTCAGCTGGTATAGCCGTGTGTGAACTTTCACGCTGCAATACCTGTATTAATTCAATAGAAATGCTATTACAGGAAAGTTTATCGTCCTCAGATTACTCTCACTTGTAATACAGTACTACAATTGTCTACTATAACAAAACAGAGCGACGACAAACTTATAATCAAGAAAGATAAACGACACGATCGTTAAGGATTATGGATGTTATAGTAATTTGTTTGAGTTCCCTATAGGAGTACTGAATCATATTTCCACGACTGTATAAGCAGTGGCAAAAGTTCTGTCGCCACATCTGCCAAGTCATGATGTACAGTACAGTTACTGCATTATGGAAAAATACCGTATACTTCACAGGCTCTTAAACTGAAAAACCAGAGAAGTTTATTATTTTGCCTCCTGGATACTGTAATTTGTTCTGTATGGTGAATGTATTTGTTCGATGATTAACGTTTATGTTATCCTTTTAGGGGAGATTTTCTTGTTGGTGATTCTGAAGGTGCAACGAAACAGATCCACTATTAGTACCATTGAGGGCGTCGGTTTTCTTGTATAGTTTGGAGGAATCGGTAGCCTTCCAATTTACCAATAAGAGAAAATTAAGCCGAGAGAGACGACAGGAATTTTGCCGCTGACTGGACACACATCATATCAACCCTGTACACACACAGGTTGTTGGAGGCCATATATGCAACACCATGAGTCCAAAGCAAAGGTAACGTGCCGGTACATAAAAATCTATCAATAACCTTGTATCATCTATTAGAGTGGAAAAAAGACTCCTGTATTTGTCATAAACATATTTTATTTATTATATTTATTAAAAATTATAATTCTTTATTTATTTGATTTAATATGTGTGTCCCAAAGCTAGAATACCTCTTCTAATTAAGTTGTTCTATTGCACTTTATTCCGAGTTGCTTGAACTCAAAACCAGACATTAACAACAAAACGAAATGTGAAAGCTACCCCATGTGACAATGGTGGCTCTCCCTTCCGTGGCCCATAACCTAATTCAACCCAACCCAACCCTACATAACTCAACCTAACCTAACCAAACCCAACCCAACCCAATCTAACTGATATGTGTAGACCTAGTTATAAGTAATTAAGTTGTGCTGCCGAGTTGCGTTCTGGAAGACCCTGTAGGAAGAGATAGAAGTTGATACAGAGGTGTGACAGCAAGACAAAGGAAATATTTTCCAGCTAAAAGGAAAGGAAGAATCGTGATTTTATGATGGTAGTACTAGATGGTACTTTGAGTGAAATGCTCGTGGGAAACATTCTAACACTTGGACGATGGATACTAATTTATATCTTGTTCATTCCCGGACATCAGGAGCTGCGGCAAATATTTCCTGAATTAACCATCCTCTCCTGTTGGGAGACATACTTTTTCGTGTGTACATTTCATACAATTGATTGATTGATTGATGCCACTAGGCATCTGGCGGCGCAACATCTATAGGGTCATATACCGCCCAACATAATATCACATTCTAAGGTTTTCAAAATATGGTTATTTATATCATTATTAAAATATATACGGTACACATATTAGCCAGGCTACACGACCAAAAAAGGGAGAAGCCGCTTTATTTAAAGATTTTATCAACTAAAACTCACATTTTTACTAAAATAACATGATTAACTTAAGAAAAATATATAAAAGAATCAAAATAAAAAACACTGAACAATGTAAAAAAAGAAGCCATACAAATCATAAAATACATAATAAAATTCACAATTTATGGAAGAGGCCAGCCTTCATCAAGCCCGTTACCTTGGCCCACGTCAACTGCTGCTCACACACACACACATCACGACTTCTCCCGTCACATCTCCCTTATTTAAAACCCCTAATCCCTCATCCTCAATAAAAGAAACCAATAAAACACCCCGGGGATTGACCGTACTGTCACCCCACAAAGGATGACGACCATTAAAATCACCGAATATAATATATAGAGAGGAAAAGTCCCGTACAAAATGGATGAGATCACCCCTCTCAACTGTAACACTGGGAGGAAAGTATAGACTGCACACAGTGTAGGGGCGGCGGTCTATAAAAACCTTAACTGCAACAGCCTGGAGCGGAGTGTAAAGCTCCAGGCTCGTACATGGAATATCGCATCGAGCTAGGATGGCAGAGCCACCATTATGACCCTGCCCTTCAAAGGAATTAGAATAAAATAGTGCATTTGTCGCGGCTTCTAGCCGCTTAAATTGTATTTATTGGTTGTGGAACCAGCACAGCTGGATTTGCTATAGAATACACCCCTTCTCCAGCCCAGGCCCCGTATAGGCATAATCTGGGCTAGAAGGGTCTATTCCGTGACGATCATCAGAAGTAAATTAAAATTCAAATCTGGCGCTGTACTGATAGTGGAGCCACCTGGTGGTGGCGTGATGAGGTATTAAGCCCGCTCCCCGCTGGTCACCGCTCGGTCACTCCAATGAGAAAGAAAGTGAATGCCTGCCGCATCGGGTGTCAGTGAGAGTACAGTTAATCCTAGACCTGGACCCGAGGGACCCGGGGATGGTTGGAGGGGTAGGATGACGGGCAGTGAGGGTGAGATTTTGACCGCAAAGGGGAACTCTGATTTTTGACCTAACGGGAACCCAAGGTTGGGAGGAGGGTTATGTCATATGTCAGAAATGTCAGACTAGGAGAGTTAACAACCACAGTTACTCACCGGAACAGATATCCAGGGCCAGGACAGGCCCTGACGTATCACCCTTGCTGCCCAATTTAAGCGGCTGGAAGCCGCGACAAATGCACTATTATTGGTGTAGTGGAACCAGCACAGCTGGATTTGCTATGCATGTGATGCGGTAGGTGGGAGGTGAGGTGGAGGCAATCACGTGCTTAGTTAAGAGCGGTTGAGAGAGCGGGGAATCATAAAAGGTAACCGAGCTAAGGTGAGGCTGAAGCTAAAGCAACTTCCAACACTGGCTAGGGGACTAGCTGTGGTGGAAGTGTTGTAATAGCTTATAATAAAATATATATACCATAGACTATTCTGTTATAGACCAGAATTGTTACCCAACTAAAGTCTTTATAGGCAGACTCGAGGGGTTGGGTACAGGAGAGGGGGTGCCCCTGGGCCCCCCCCCCCTTTTTATTAAAGTCCTCTGAGCTAGGGCTATGGCCCCGGCTCAGGTCATGCGATCCCGAGGGGATGAAGGAGGACACAAGGATGCAGTAATCCTGTGTTTAATATATATATATCCAGTCACTCATCCTAGTATAGTAAGTTTCGGAGAATGAATACTCAAGAATTCCGTAACAATGTAATTTATTAATTCCCGCACCATATGTACACACATGAGAGACATGGGGATGAGCGTGAAACTGTACATGATGGGCGTGAAGTATGGGGTGATTAGTGACGGGAATTAAGTCGCCCGACCTTTTCCCTTCGGGCGGCCCCTCCCCCTCATGTGTTTCCCACGGGGACCCTGGGGAATGGAGGGTGGAGTACCCATAGCCACACAGGGTGTAGGGGAGAGCGAGTGGAACAGATACCTCGTCCTGAAGGAGGAAGTGGAAGTCCAGCCCCCCAAATCCCGAACCCTCTCCACCGAGTGAGTCCTGAGGAAGGCGAGGGAGGCGGCCACGCCCCTAACGCTGTGAGCCCTCGGGGCGTGTCCGAGATCCCCATTCTCTATCACCCGGCAGAGAAGGCGAGCCGTGGATGGGGAGGCGAACAGGTCCACCTCCGGTGTCCCGTATCGAAGGCAGAGTGACTCGAACACAAGGGGACGCAGTTGCCACTCGACTGACGTCCCCTTGAACCTGGATAGAGCGTCCGCCCAATCGTTCTCCCGCCCTGGCACATAGCGGGCCGAGAGGTGAATGCACCTCTTGGCCGCTATCGAAAAAATCTGTTCTGACAGGGACAGGAGAATTTCTGACTGTTTCTGTAGGCACTGTACAGCCGCAACATTGTCCATATCGAAGCGGACGCCTAACCTGGCAATCTGTGGGTGTCTGTTGAGCCACTCCCTTGCTACCATCAACTCCCGGGTGTTGATGTGTAGTAGCCTCTCCTCTTCCTTCCATCCCCCGCACCGTTGATGTCCCAGGCAAGACTGGTATCCCCAGCCTACGTCCGATGCGTCTGTCGCCACCGTGATCCCCGGGGGAGGGAACACCCAGGGGACTCGCTAACGCAGGGCACCGGGACGAAGCCAGGGGCGAAGGAGACGGTGGAGAGAGGGGGACACTTGCCTGGGAAGGTCCCTGTGTGCGGGGGAATGGTGGAGGTTTACCTCCCGCGTCAGCCTCCTGTGTTTCAGTCGTCCCAGGGGCATTGCAGGGACCGCGAAATTTAGGGACCCGAGCAATGATTCCCACTGGTGGCGAGAAAAAGTACGGGAAAAATGCGCCTGGCGGACGTGGCGGAGGGTCCGGCGGGCGTTGTCTGGAGCGAGAGAGAGGGTGGCCGAAAGAGAGTCCCACTCTATTCCCAGCCAACACAGTTTGCAAGTGGGAGTGAGAGAGGACTTGGGGATGTTCAACAGGAACCCCATTTCCTCTAGCACTCCCCTCGCTACCCGGACGTTGTTTGCTACCTGCTCCTTGGAAGGGGCGTGAAGCAACCAATCATCCAGGTACATGAGGGTGGGGACACCCGCCTCTGCCAGACGGGATGCCACCACCCTCACGAGCTTTGTGAAGACTCGAGGAGCTAGAGAGAGACCGAAAGGGAGCCTGGTAAACTGAAACGTCTCGGTCCCCACCTGGAAGGCCAGAAAACGGCGAAACCTGGGGTGGATCGGGACGTGCCAGTACGCATCCTTGAGATCCAGGGATGCTAACCAGTCTCCCTTCCTTAGAACTGTGCGGACCTGGGCAACCGAAACCATCTTGAAACGTAAGGTTTTCACAAATTTGTTTAGCTTGCTCAGGTCCATCACCAATCTCGTTTTTCCCTGGTCCTTTTTGGGGACCGTGAATAAACGAGAAAGAAAGACCCTCCCCATCGCCCGCTCCACTACCCCTTTTTCCGGCATTTCTAACACATGCGGGACGACCGAAAGTGACACTTTGGTTGAGGCAGGAGGTAGACGTAGTGGCTGTAACGGGAAATGACAGGTGTCAGTGAGAGTACAGTTAATCCTAGACCTGGACCCGAGGGACCCGGGGATGGTTGGAGGGGTAGGATGACGGGCAGTGAGGGTGAGATTTTGACCGCAAAGGGGAACTCTGATTTTTGACCTAACGGGAACCCAAGGTTGGGAGGAGGGTTATGTCATATGTCAGAAATGTCAGACTAGGAGAGTTAACAACCACAGTTACTCACCGGAACAGATATCCAGGGCCAGGACAGGCCCTGACGTATCACCCTTGATGCCCAGCCGTGGGAGGGCCAGGCTGCTGACCACCCCGTGAGGCAGCCCAGAGTGGGACCCTCAAGTGGAGCGGTCCTTCTGGGAGGGGTGGGAGAAGGAGGTCTTGGGCTTCTGGAAGGGCTTGAAGCCCTGTCCTCTCCTACGAAATGGCTGCTGGCCCCTCTGGGAGAACCTGTTGTGCTGTTTCGGGGGAGTGGGGTAGGAAGGCCTTGGTAGTCTCGATGGCTGGGAGGGCCTTCGAGGCTGGTAAGCCGGTCTGGAAGGCTGTGGGGCACGTGGCCTACGGACAAACAGATTGATTAGGAAAAATGGGGACCGTTATTTTCCTCTAATTTCACCACCTGTGTAAGAATAACTCAGGTAATGGGATTAACGAGAGGTACTTACTTGGAGGTAGATGGTTTTGGGAGATTAATCACTGCTGGGAGGGAGGAGAAGATAGCGCCTGTCGCCTGCTGGTTGAAGAGAGCAGGGGAAAGAGGGGCAGCTCGCACCACTCCCCTCTGTGCCATCTCCGGCGCAGATTTCGCGGCTGCCTGGCGGGCTGCCAGTCTCGCCTCGGCGAAAATCCTCGCCTCCTCCCGCATGTTGTGGGTCGCCATCGCCGCGGCGCCTTCCATGACGGTGGCCATGGACGAGAGTGTGTCACTGTAAGGGGTAAACAAGGAAAACAGAGCAACCCGGGGTAGAGACACGAGAGTAAACTGAGAGACCCTCTACCCTGTATCCCTCGAACAACACAACACCAGATGTAATAGTACTCACGCTAGCTGTAAACCCGACATCTCGTGGTAGGTGTTGGTGAGGGTGTTGAGGCAGTCCCTTATCAGTGAAGCAGCCGTCCCCGTGGAGATGGTATGTGCCAACTCCAACCTAGCTGCCGACTCTGCCTGCCCTAACTTACCGTCGTGCTCCTTTAGTTGATAGGGGACCGGAGGCTCCTTCTCCGTCTTCTACAGACATTCCCTCAAACCCGGCGGGGTACGGGAATGAGGGAGGAGGTGGTTTCCTGGTCACGTTGTGTTTCTGGTGGTCCAGGGACTTAAGGAGAAGGGCTGGAATGTCCAGGTCCCCTTCACCCTTATCCCCTGGGAAGTACGCGTCCGGGGAAAGGAGGACTGCCGTGTTCCCGTGGGAGCGGTCAAACCTCCAAGCCTCGAACAGCTGTAAGTTACTGTACTCCACCAAAAAACCCATCCCCAGGGTAGCCGCAGAGGATACCTTCGATGAAGTGGGTACAGGAGCTGAGATGGGACGGACCTTGTAGAAGGGAATAGCGTCGCCCTTCTCATCTGCCCCCCACTTCACCAGGACATCATCCCTCCGGGTCCACACGTCTGGTTGAGCGGTGTCCGGAGACCAAGCCACCAGTCTGCCCTCCTCCGAAGAGTGGGTCCAGGAAGGAGGAAGGAGAGCCCAAGAGTAGGTACCCGTCGTCCATAGGAGGGGGCGACGGGGAAGGAGGGGAGGAGGTAGCCAACTCCTCAACCACGTCCCCAGCCGGAGACTCGAGTCCCGGAGATAAAGGAGGGACGGGAATGTCTCCAATATCCCCAGGTGGACTCGCGCCCCCGACCGGAGCAGAAGCAGGAGGAGGGGCAAGGGTGAGAGGAGGAGCGGGTTCCGGAGCAACAGCCGGAGGCTGCGCGGGGGGAACCGCAGGAAGAAGGGCAGGAATGGCATGAGACATAAGGGTATGGATGATCTTCACAATCTTCAACGACGAGGGGCTCACCTCCCCCCGCTTACCCTTGCGGGGTTTGCGGACGGGCGAAGGAGAGTCCCCCGACGATGACGAAGAGGATGAAGAAGACGAAGACGAGGAGGAAGGAGAACGGCGACGAGCCCGGGACTTCTTGGCGTGGCGGGACCTTTTTGCCGATCGCTTGCGTCCTCTAGAGCGACCCGAAGAGCCGGCTCTAAAGGGCGACGAAGCTGGAGGTTCCCTGCTGGGCCCTTGTACCGGTGAGGTAGGCAGGGTAACCAACGCGACAGACTCGCTCGCTTCCCGGGGTGTGAAGCCCCAAGAAGGAGTCGTAGTACCGTCTAGGGAAGGAGCTCAATCTCTCGTGCCGCAGGGGGTTCTAGCCCCTGAGACTCCGAGAGACAAGTAGAAGGGTAACGGGACCTGGATAAACCCAGGTCTGTTCCCAAAATCGGGTCCGCCCACGACAAAGAAGAACCGTCTCGCTTGTGGGCCATTCTCCTAGCCCTTGTCCAAGCCATACGAAGAGAAGCAAGGGCGGGGAGTTTGGAGCGGGCAGAAGGGGAGGTATCCCGACACAACTCAGCCCAGGGGCGGCACACACCACACGCCAAGGGGTCGTAACCCAAGGGAGTGAAGCAGGGTGCGTGAGGCGAACAGTGCAGGTGGCCGTCAGGCGAGACCCGCACAGTACACCCCGACGAAGCACATAAGGCACGAGTAGGCTGATGGAGAAAAGAGAATACACAAACATGGGTTAGCACGTGCAATCACTGGAACACTGTAAAAACACGGGAAAATACAAAACATAGAGAAGGTAGCGCGGGAGACGTAGCCCACTGCTCCCGGGGGTACCAAGAAACACAACACAACACCCCACGGACACCCGCCAGGGAAAAAACCCCGTAAAACCAATAAAAAACCCCGCCTCAAGGAGCGGGGAAAAGACCCCCCTGGTCTGTAGGACCCCGAAGGAGGGGCACAGGCAGCCTGAGGGGCAACAACCCAGGAATACCACACTGGGAAAAAATAAAAACACACTTAAAAAACACGCAAGGGAGAGGATGGGAGAACCTGGGCACAATTCTCGCTCCCCACAACCCGCGTGGACTTACACAATACTCGGGGAAGGCACAAGAGGGCTAACAAGCCCCCACACACACACCACGTGGGGAGGCAAGGGCCCCACGTGGGGAAGCTAAGCTCGCTAATAAACGTATTAGTGGCAGGAGGAAGGGTGAGAGGGGGAAAGAGGGAGAAAACTCCGAAAAAGGAGGCCCAAAAGAGCCCCCTCCACTAGGGAAGAAAAATGAATCAGCCCTAGCAAAAGAAAATTCCCACACTAACACCCAAAAACTCCTAAAACACACACACATCTGCAAAGCAGGCAAGCCACTAGAACACAAAAGAAACGATAGCAGGAACACATGACACAATACCATAGCGTAGCAGCGAGGAGCGTAGATGTTGACAGGTACGTGTTCCGCGACAGAGTGACCGAGCGGTGACCAGCGGGGGAGCGGGCTTAATACCTCATCACGCCACCACCAGGTGGCTCCACTATCAGTACAGCGCCAGATTTGAATTTTAATTTACTTCTGATGATCGTCACGGAATAGACCCTTCTAGCCCAGATTATGCCTATACGGGGCCTGGGCTGGAGAAGGGGTGTATTCTATAGCAAATCCAGCTGTGCTGGTTCCACTATACCAATAATGCTGAGTATACAGGAGGACTAGCAGAAATGTAGTCCCCAAGCATTGTTTTATGAAGACAAACACATGCAGAAGAGAAGCGAGAGAAAATAACCCTTAGTTCCTCCCAAAAGGCACGCAAGCCACGGCAATTCCACTTAAGGTCCTTGAACAGTGTTACTTTAATACGTTTTTTTGGGAAGCCTCACGGAGGGACTTCCCACTACCACCTTGACCAGAGTTCTTACTCAAATGGCAAGTTTTCTCTAATCCTGGGCCACTAGAAGAGGAGCGAACCCTAGGAGTAGTACTTGGGGCAGTAATTGGGACCCGTACACGAGTCACTGAAACACCTAATATGTTAGAAGAAGGTGAATGTAGATGAGCAGGGATATTCCTTGAAACAACCACATTGGTATTGTCCTGTACAGTAGTGGTAACACTGACACAGGCAGAGACATCAACATCCATAATGCAGATAGAAGAATCACCCCTCTGCTCGAGTGGGTGAGAAACTGAATCTTATGAAGTCACAACAACCGAGGTATTCACATTCATTTCACGCCTTCTGATGTTCCCAAGGAAAGCTTGTGAGGGGGAACATCTGTTAAAACAAGAGACTCATCGGAGCCACGAGAACGCTTCTGGTGAGACTGAGAGGAAACGAGGGATGAGTCTACAGAGACGGTTGTACTGCAAGGAGGAACGTTCATGGAGTCAAGTGTTTTGACTTGGGTTTCCTTTTTGGAGAGTACGTGGCAGCGTGAACCTCTACCACATTAACACCTTTAGTCAAAGCTTGAGATTTGGTATCAGGGGAAGGGTCACCTGACCTAGTATCTGATACAGTTTCCAAGACAGAGAAGCTATTATGTAGTGAAATCGGAGAAACGTTCTCACCAGAGTAAAAAGCAGCTGTTCCTTGAGAGTTGAGAGGGTACTGCAACCGAATTAGATGTTGTAGACTTGGAATGATGTGGGCGAAGGGAGGAGGCATATGTCCTCACACCACCATCCTTCTGTCGCCTGAAGTTGAGTTGCCATCTGGCACTACCAATGCTGATGAATTGGTAATTAGCCAAGTGGAGGATATCCTGTTCGAGGAGGTACATCTTACATTGACGAGAACGTAAGGGGTGAGCATCCCTGCAGTAAATGCAGTAACTCTCTGATTGACACTCAGAATTAGGATGTGAGTGATGAGCAGAACAATTACCACACAGGGAACGGTTTGTACAGTTCCTCCTCCCATGACCAAACTCATAACAGCAAAAGCACTGTAAAGGATACTCAACAAAAACTTTACCTCTAAAGAGGTATTGTTGATGTTAATGCGATCGGGGATATGCGAGCCATAGAAAGTGAGGGTGATCATATTCTTACTGCCTTTCATCTTTGGACACTATCAGGGTACATAACAAGAATGTCTTCTTCTGAGATTTCATTCAGGTCCTGATTGTATACACGCCCTTTGCTATAATTAAATGTTTGATGAGGTTTGATGGATTCAATCAGGCCATCAGAAGGGCAGGGGAGACTGAGGAGCATCATGGCCTGTGTAAGAGGCTTTAATTAAAACACCCTTGCCATATTATTTTATTTGGCCCATCAGTAGTAATATATAGATTTGCTAACTTTACATATCTTTGTTTATACTTTTGCCCAAAAAGCATTGGCTTAAGAAGGACTGTTTGTCCCACCTCCAAAATGTATTTTCTATATACTGTATAAGAGACAAACATAATAAAGTGTTTAAAGTGATTAATCCAATTTCCTTTTCAAGATACCTGGAAGCATGGATGAGGTTACCACGCCCCTGCCTGTAGTAAGCCACAAACCAAAAGGGTGTAGGAATCCTGCGCTCCTTAAGGGGGTATCACACTTGGTACGCAAACGTGGAGTTGGCGGAATTCTGGTAGGCGAACGAGGAACGGTGACCACACAGAGCTATCACACTGATCCCGTTGCGTGGTTTGTGTATGAGGAATGCTTGGAGTCAGAGTGCAGACGACGACGACGAGACCAGTCATCAAACGCAAACAATAACATGGAGTTTGTTGTGGATGACGAAGTTATTGCTGCTTTTGCACTTGCAGTAATTGTAGCAGGAGTGTTGGAAATTCCTCCTCTATCTGTGATGCAATGCGTCCGTACTGGTGTCTCTTGAAGGTATTCTTCAAAAACATGGCATCTCTGTGATCCCACAAACACTCAGTACAGCGCACCTTCTCAATCAACAATAATTCAGCCTCTCTGGACCACTGTACATTGAATTTGTTGTCCATGCTTAGAATCTTGAGTAAACACTGCGGCGCTGTTGTAAACAGCGGGCAAACTGCAAAATATCGACATCGTATTTACAATACCCAGTGTTTATATTTGTTTTATTCTAAAATATTTATATAACAATATTATTTTCTATAATTATTTAACTCGTTTACTTTAAAATGATTAATTATAATAAATTTGGTTAGTGAATTGGTTCTCGTTTGCAGACCTGGTATGGATAGAAATGAATACCAGCTTTGGTACTCATTTGTGGTCACCGTTCCGCATTTGCCTACCATCTGGTAGGCGAATTCCGCCAATTCCGCGTTTGCGTACCAAGTGTGATACCCCCTTTAGGGACATGCTCTAAGGATTCATCAAAGATGTTAGGGCAGAAGTCATTGTCACTGTCAACTACATTCGTTGACCGTATCATCTGAACCTTACAGTGAGTATCCCCCACAGACAGAGAATCTTTAATCTCAAATGCTGCTTTGGCAGCAGCATTTGTATTAAAAGTAATATAGCACCGATTAGATTGGTAATTACTGTCATGTAAGACGGGATATGGACAACCACTCCAAAACGCTTAAAAATGGAGAGGATAGCGCCATAGGAAAGAGATGGAAATATATTTCTCAACATTAAAGTGTCCAAATTGCTAGCAGGGTTCGTCGACACACAACCCGATCTACTGGGTCTTCTCGTGTTTGTAGAAATTACATGGGAAGTACGGGATCCAGTCTTCTGCATACCACCACGACCAGAGAGTGTCGTCTAGAGGTCCTGGTTGACCACCGCTCGAAGAAAAGAAAGAGACTTATCGTTATCCTTATAACATTGTTATTATTGTAATGGCCCCACTAGCCAAGAGCTACTACCTACTGGGCAGATGAGGGGACCGAGCGCTGGTCGCCGTGGGCGGGGTACCTCGTCCCCCACGGGGCAACTCGTCTTAAAAAGCAGCCCCAATGGCTCGAAAGTTTGCCCAGGACGGTGCTGAGACCCCATTCCCCGACATCTCCCGGCTTAGACACCCAACCATTCAACACAGGACGGCCCTTAGAGGGCGGTCCCTGTGGCGGGCAGCAATGTTGGCTCGTACTGGCAGCCTATTGAATGTTAAACATTTAGTCTGGTCTCTCACTGGCGACCTTTCTAGCATGGGAAGCCCTCACTCCCCGAAATCGGGGCAGAGCAGGGGCCGAAACCCCCTCTACTCTAGCTCGCCAGGTCTCAGAGACATGCAAGCCCCCACACGACGACAAGGCGGTTCCCGCTGGGGGGAACATTTCATACAATAATCATGTTCGTGTTTGAAAAAAGGGGGAAGTACAGTCTCCTCCACTCCCGCTTTCACCAGTTCAGCGTTGCCAACGTATACACCCGGCATCGTGTGAGCTACCAGCTCCGACTCTCGCATCCGAAACACCTGCCAGTAAGAGTAAGGGTTGATGGCAGGTGTTTCGGATGCGAGAGTCGGAACTGGTAGCTCACACGATGCTGTGTGTATACGTTTACAACGCTGAACTGGTGAAAGCGGGACTGGAGGAGATTGTACAGTGTTTGTAAATATGGCGCAACTAATTCCTCCAAAACTTTTCAAGAAACAAGCCACTATTATTTTAGTTCATTTAGTCCTGTTTAATAGTATTCTTTGGAGGGATCAGGGCGCTTAATTAATGTACCAAAAGAGTTACCCCCTTAAAATGGATAAATAATGCTATTCAATCCAAATATTACCGTGCCACTTCTTAACTTTATTGACAGACTGGTGGTGGTGGTTGTGGTGATGGTGGCAGCTGCGTCCAGTCAACGTGTGGTGGTCAGTACAGATGACGGCAAGATATCCGGTGTAAAACTTAAAACCATCAAAGGACGAGACTTCTACTGTTTCAAGTCTATTCCTTATGCCAAGGCTCCTGTTGGTGATCTTCGTTTAAGGGTGAGAGACGCTCTTCTTGGTTACATCATACACAGAATAATATGTTTCCTGGTAAATAATGTAATGGTTTACAACATCCTGTATTTATGTATGACAGATCAATGAGGTTCTCTCTTCAATAGACCACAACACTGAGTCACCACACAACACACATACACATATTTTTTTTATTATTAAGATTGTTAACATTATTCATGCTTTGGGTAGGTCATACACTGTGTGACAATCAAAATTCAATAAAATAAAGTATTGAGCATGCACTGCTATGTTTATGTGCATTTTTCTAAAGAGGGTGTCCATAACTTTCACCAGATTCTCAAAGGATCCGTGACTCAAAATAGTTAAGAACCCCTGATCTAAAGTCTTCAAATATATTTTTAACTACAAGAGATCGAGAGTACGATTTCCGTTAGGGATGATTTACTACCGACATTCTATCCTTTTTTTTCCGATTCAGGGTAATCCTTTATACTGAACTTAGGTGGATTATTTACTGTTGCAATAAAAAAAGTTCTATAAGTATAGCACAATAGCTTTGATTTCTAAATTACCTGTTTTAGTTTCTGTTCTTCCCTCTGCACCTTTATATTTATTTTCCTTTCTGGTTGTTCTATAGCTGCTGTTGTAGATGATCATGCACTATACTTCTTCCAAGACTATCAACATTGGTTTTCATCAGTGTCCTGCCTTATCACATACACTTATTCATATATTAATTATAAATCTTCTTAGCTGTTATTTTCCCCTAACCTTTCTTATGGCGACATTTTCACTCCACACTACTCTGCCAGGTTTGACAATTACCTATCCCCGCAGTTCACCTTAACATCACTTGAAGATGCAGTGATTAACCTGACTGCTGACCTTTCCCCTTATCTCGTGCAAATTTTCCATATGGATGTCCCCTCTTTAATGACACACAACTAAATTTTTCCTATTTTACAATCGTTCACTCTTTATTTCACAAGTAAGAATTTTAAACGGGCTCTTACCAATGGTTCTCACTTTCCTCAAAATAGAAGAAAGTATATTTATCACTCAAATTTATCTGATGACTAGTGAACCTCCTCCATGCTATTCACAAACCAAGATCTAGCTGAGTGTCTTCCATTGTTTACTTTCAACTTTACTGGACTGCCCCTGGTGTTCTATCTTCGATACCCAAGCTTTACCATTATGTGTTACAGGAGTCTCAAATATCACCTATCAACTGTCTAATGCCTTTTCTTCAGTTGACTTGTTTCCTTGGTGAAATTTAACTTCCACATATATACTAAACAATATAACCCAATAATTTTTTTAAATGATTTGGAGCCGTATGCATGGTGATAGAACTACATTAATATAATGTCCTTTGCGTTGCCACGTCAAACACATATGAACAAAACATGGTTCAGTAACCTCCAGGAATTACGTGGAGTGATAGATAAGTGTAAATAACGTGTTGCAGGACCCAGTAGCAGGGAAAGGGTGGGAAGGAGTGCGAGATGGTGGGGTTGTGGCTCCCATGTGTCCACAGACACTAAAACTACAAAGAATATACCTTGGGGATGAGGATTGCCTCTATCTCACAGTGTCTACTCACAAGGTAACTATTCATATAATAAGGTAAACCATTGGTAGGAGTCAGATGCCATATAGTCATTGTTATAGCAGCCACTTTGGGAGGTATCCGTCACAAACTTCATCATAATGTATTATTCCCTTGAAGATGTGAATACAAGAAAAAGCTTTGGGTATCTTGCTTTCCTTGTGGAATGCATTATGATAAGCAATTGTAAATGAACGAAATTGGGCAATCACCCTACTGATTCTCGCATGTAGTGTGTAAATGCTTTTATTTTACGATACATCTTAACCCTTAAACTGCAGGTGACGAGAATTCTCGTCACCAGCAACAAATGTGGAGGACTGCTGGTGACGAGAATTTTCAACAACGCAGTTTTTAAAATTGTGCTCCCGATAACATGGTTGTCTCAGGTGGCAACACTGATTTTGGGCTTGAAGCGAGTACCCATAGTCCAATCACCCACCTCCTGCCAGTGTTAAACTAGCAGTGACTTTCCAGAGCTCTGGTTTTCCTGTGATTACCATATATATACGTACAAACGACAGTGACATTATATTTCATATTGTTGTGTTGAAAAATGTGATTCTGATATGTTTTAAAACGAAACCAGAGTGTGAAAACGTACTTAGATATGTAAATAGAGTGTAAAAATGTATTTTGAGTTGCGGTCATTCTGAGCTGGTTACCCATCCTACAGATGATCATTTCGTCTTCACAAGTACATCAAGATACAGCTAAAGGTTTGTAATTTATTATCATTTATTTATGTAGCGTGAGTGGCTTGCAAGCTATTAGCCGTCAAATGTGTTGTTTACTTTGTGACCACGAGTGCGGGAGAAAGGCCTGGATTGCAAAGGTGCCACGGTAGATAAGATTACCTGTGATTTATTGACAATTAATTTTGTGAATTTGGCAGGATTCTTTCTGTCAGTTTTCGTATGTTATCAATAACAGAGAAAGATTCGCAAGAAAATCCTCAATTACTCTTTTCAATACATAAAATGGAAAATAGTGGTTAGTGGGATCAGTGTTGAAGATCGCAGTAGATGCTATAAAATTTACGAAGTGTATCCGGTACAGTATACCATTTAGTCTCTTTTCGTCATCATTGTGATTCTAATATTTCCTTTTAATTGTTAACAGCCTGGTGACATTGAGGCCCGACTTCCTGTACTGGTGTTTATTCATGGAGGGGCACACTTCTTTAATGGTAATGAAGATTTCCCTCCCACGATCTTCATGGATTATGATGTAATCTATGTAGGCGTACAGTACCGCTTAGGTGTGCTAGGTAAGTGATATTCAGTAGCAGCCATGATATGTGATCACACACACACACACTATAGCCTGTATGCTCATCACTCTTCAGTTACCATTGTCAAGTTGAACGGCGTTAAGGCCCAATAACTTACTAACTGATTATGGTTATATGATACTATGACTGCCAAAAAATTAATGTTTTATGCTCATATTTCTCCATTTTAAGGGAGTCATACACTTTTGGTACAGTTGCGGAAGCATATTCTGACCCACATTTGTTTGGTATGTGGAGATATCTGGCAACTCTCTCTGAATAGACAGCAGCTCATACGAACCCCCATGACTGAACCACCAATGAACTCCAGTCACAAAGAGAGTGTGTGACATCAATGAAAATTACTGAATATGATTTGTGACTTGGAATTTCACAAACTCTCTTCGTGACTGGAGTTCATTGGTGGTTCAGTCATTGGGTTCGTAAGAGCTGCTGACTATTCAGAGAGAGTTGCCAGATATCTCCACATGCCAAACAAATGTGGGGCAGAATATGCTTCCGCAACTGTACATTATAGCGCCTTTCTCCAAATATACCTCCAAAATATACCAGGGCACAGGACCAGATAACAAAAGTAATGGTGTCCTATTGCCTGGAATAGTTTGGATGAATTAGTTGCGCCAGATTTACCAACATTGTACTAACTCGTTAACTGAATTACAAAGGGTTCTTGTCAACGGAGGACTCAATAATCCCTGGGAACTTTGGCCTCAAGGACCAATTACTGGCACTGCGTTGGATCCAAAATAATATTGGATACTTCGGCGGTGACCCAATGAAAGTGACAATCAGTGGTCACAGTTCAGGAGCAATATGTGTTCATTGCCTCGTCCTCTCTCCTCATTCTAAAGGTAAGAAGACTCTCCATCATTGCATTTAGAAAAGGATATTGGAGTTTTCTTGTTGTATTCGCTCTGATGATGAGAAACTGACACTATGATGCTTTTGTTAACTTTGTTGGGAGGAAATTCAGAATCCACTTCCCTGGAAAATGTTTTTTTTGGCAAATTGCTATAAAATAGTGTTTATAGTTTTTTTTTTATAGAAGTGACGATTATGATTTTGATTATTTCAATCATAAATCGATTGGTGTACTCACTCTTAATTAAATAGTTCTGTCCCTACGCAGTCTGTCCAGATTATTTTGGGCTAAAAACAGATTAACATAATTTTTTTTGTATTCAGGGGAGAACCATTTTTTGACACAGTGGGGCTCAGGCTATTGATTCCTCCAAACTTTCCCAAGAAACAAATTACCTTTATGATACTAGTAGGGAATCAGTTTCTAGTCATAGTTTTGGGGATTCAGTAGCTCTCAAAGTTACTAAAAAGAGGGTCTTCCCCTTAATAAAAAATTCTCCTTGAATATACTAAGTTATGATTTACTGATACGTTCCGTACGTATGCAGAAAGATATCGTACATTCTAAGACCGAAGTAACTTTGACTGAACAACGATCCCTCAACGAATAATTGTACAGTGTGCCGCACTCCCGTGAGGGCTACACAGCGTTATCAACTCTTGTCGAGATAGTAATCCCGAACCGCCAGCTCGAAGCACACCCATTGGTACCAATGAATGGAACTACAACTAGTGGTTCCGGGTTACAACCTCGGCCAGTATTGCCAACGATGTGTGGCCCTCACAGGAGTGCGGCCAACTGTACATTCAAATATTGATATGCGATAAACAAATACTTGTATCCACCACTTCATTTTACACTCAGTCCCTCATTGAAGACCGCTAAATGTTTTCCCAGACATGTGGTATTCATTACCATACAGACTAAGTGATTTACTGATTTTAAAAGGATAGAGATATATTCATTCATCATAATAATATCGAGGCTTCTGTTTCTCATTACCTTAGAGTCTAAGCTTATTGATTTACTGAGTCTGAGTTAAATGGATAGTGCTAAATTCATACTGAAAAAATACACCTTGTGTCAGACACAGTAAAAAGCTACTAATGGTTTACTTTCTTATTGTAGCTGACAATTATAATTTCTTCCACCAGGGTTGTTTTCAAAAGCCATCATTCAGTCGGGCCATGTGTTCATTCCCTCTGCATTAGCTGTGTCAAACAGGAATTTAGCTCATTACACCGGAATGCTGTTTGGCTGTCCACATACACAAGATATGAGTAGTGAGGAAGCCAGCCTTACCCTCTACAACTGCCTGCTGAAGGTTGATGTACAAAACGTGACCCTCTCTCTCCTCGATCATTACGTGAGTCTCAGTATTTGAATATATATATATATTTTTTCTAAATAAAACATTATTTACTCCAATATTGTTGAGTTACAGATACTTAACCCTCTAAGCGCGGGCCATCTTGAACGTAGCCACTCTCTCACCCTGACCTTTTTTCCGCCTCGCGCTCACAACATAAACAACACATTTGACGGCTAATAGCGTGTTAACCACATAAGCTACATGAATAAATATGTGAAGACTAAATGGACGTCTGTAGGATGGGTAGTTAGCTCAGAATGATTACAAGTGTATATTCCCTTTTATACTCTCCTTACAATTCTAAGTACGTTTTCACACTGATCTCGTCATATAACGTGTCAGAATACAAATTTTCAACACAACAATATGAAATATAACATCATTGACGTTTTTACGTACAGTCGCGAGCTCATGGGATGGAGACACGAGCTCACTCATCATGGGGTCGTTTCTACCTGACACGTTATGGATGGGGGAAATGAGAGAGAGAGAGGAACAGATGGGGGGAGGTTGTGGAGGGGCTGGTGGAGTGTTGCCACTTCAGACTGATATAAAACTATCGCACCATCCACTGAAAGTTTCATTCGAAGCATTCACTTGTGAGAGGGAGAGACGGGAGGAGGAATGATGGTGTTTGGGGATGAATGTATGAGCGACATGAATGAAGATATGGCAGGATGAATTTAATTAGTTGTGTATACGAGTTAGACGGAGATAGTGATATGTAATAACTGAATAATGTTTTCGAGTTGGGTATATAATTGATATTATTTCGCCACACTAAACTCACCATTGTGAACTGTGTGATAGTTGGCTTAAACGTTTCAAGTAATAAAAACATTGTTATCGATCGTAACATAACATTCATCAATAATTACATAACTAAATGATTAAGTTAAAGTTTACCGCAAATCCACTGTTGTTATTAAACCTTAACGAATCAAAGGTGACAAACGTATTTGTTGGGAGAATAATATGTTCTGGCCCTCAAAATGCATTGGTTTGCAAGATTGCCAACATTAATAATTAAATCTTGTGTGTGAAAACTAGACATATATACTGTATATAGGCCTCTTCTAAATTCATAATTATAAACACTAAGAATAATGGAAGACAAATATGTAATGTTTTATAGAAACGGATCTGAAATTTGTATTACTGTATATGGTCTTTTACTTTAACGTTGTCACTCTTATAAGAGTTTTATCATATAAATATTGTGGCATACAAGGTGCTGTAATATCATCATAAAATAAGTATTATAAGTAATAGCAAGATGCTGATGGTAGTCTTCTATTGAATTAATCCTTTGTTTTATTGTGTGAACTTAAATACTCGTCATTATAAAACTGTAGGGCTTCAACAGGAAAAACAAAACAAAAAGAGAGCAATAAGTAACACTCTGCAATCAACAACAATATAATAATATAATTTTATCACTGTAGTTACTTGACGGTATCCATTATTTTCAAGGATAAATGCACACAGTATCTAGAACATTATATTGGACGCGTAATAACTTTTTGAGTCTCACTAACTTTGCCATGAAGGCTGCCACCTCAAAGATTGTCACCACTGATTAGCATATGCTTCACAAATAGTAACTAGCTTTATTCTACTATGCCTACGTGTTAACGATTTTCTTGTTATGGGCAGAAATTTACTTGTAATCCAATAATACACTATATGTATCGTAGAACAAGTTATTTTTTCCCCGTTAAGTTGGTAAGCCTGCGAAAGCTACAAGGCGTGGGATCAAGCTCCTTTAGTGTGTGTGTGTGTGTGTAAAGGGAACTGCGGTTCACATGACTCGAACCCTCAATTCACCAGATGTATGCCTATAATATATTCTGCAGGAGAGATTCTGTCTCATTCCATTATCATTATCATCATCATCTTCGTATAACGTCCTCCTCTTCCCGTTGCTGGGGTTGGACGTGCTATGAGTCGTCTCCATTCCTCTCTATTCCACCGCATCTTCCTCTGTTCTCTCCTCTTCGCACATGACCAAACCATCTTAATCTTGCGCTCCGGATCCTGTCCTTTATGCTCTCCGCTCTGCATATTCTTCTCACCACTTCATTTGATACTCTGTCCCTCCACCTTACTCCTGCTATATACCTCAGCATCCTGTGATCACCAGTTGACAGAATCTTCTCCAGCTTTGCTGTCAGTGCCCACGTCTCTGAGGCATATGTCAGTACAGGTCTAATGCAGGCGCAGTAGATCCTTGCACTCAGGACCAGTGGTATTCCTTTGTTCACTAACAGACTGGCCAACTCTCTCCTTTTTCTCTAGGCACTTGTAACCCTTGCTCTCACTGCCGCTTCTGCTCCACCCTCACACCTCATGGTGTCTCCCAAATAGCAGAACTGGTCCACCACCTCCAACCCTCGCCCCTCCACTTCCACCTCCCGTGGTCTCTCTATTGGCCCTCTCACACATGCTAGGCACCTATAAAGTTCTCTCCGGCTCTCCTCACATTTCTAACTCCTGAGCATCTTCCATGGCAACACTTTGAGCAGCCCGCGCACCACAATGAGTTGGCACCTACTCCCTCTCCACACGGGTACCTTCCTCTTTGCTGTCTTACTTATGGCTGCCTTCCTACTACCATCATCTTTGTCTTTGATCTGTTGACCCTCATTCCTCTTATTTCCAACCTTCTCCATTCCTCAAACATACGCACAACTCTCTCCTCTGACTCTGCCGTTAGTACAAGATCATCAGCATACAACATCTACCATATACTGTCTCCCCTCCACTCTCCCGTCGCCTCCCCA
Organism: Petrolisthes cinctipes; assembly: GCA_033782935.1. Taxonomy (NCBI): domain Eukaryota; kingdom Metazoa; phylum Arthropoda; class Malacostraca; order Decapoda; family Porcellanidae; genus Petrolisthes; species Petrolisthes cinctipes. The sequence goes on from JAWQEG010000144.1 coordinate 823,901, forward strand.
ATCACCATCACAAACAAAATGGGGTTTAACGTCGACCCTTGGTGAACTCCAACTCCGATGTCAAACTCCTCCGACGTTCCTGCCATGGCCTTCATTCTAGATCTTGAGTTCCTATACCGACCCATCACCAACTCCACCAGTCGCTCAGGCACCATCTGCTTCCTCAGTGCCCACTCAATCGCTCTCCTTGGTATCCTATCAAAAGCCTTTTCCAGATCCACAAAAATGCGGAACAGTTGCTTATTCTTCTCCTGTAGTTGCCTCAATAAAAATGGCTTCCATTGTTGATTTATTCTGCTGGAATCCAAACTGGTTTTCTTTAATCTCCACAATCCCCCTCAACCTTGTCACCAGAATCTTCTCCCATACTTTCATACTATGCTCCAAAAGCCACACTCCTCTATAGTTTTCACATTTTTGTACGTCTCCTTTTCCTTTATAGATGGGGATGGTGTAACTTTCCCCCCATTGTTCTGGCACTCTACCTTCATCTTTTTCTATCTTACTATACATCTTCAACAACTCTTTCTCTCCTGTATCCCCCGCTCCCCTCAGTAATTCACTTGTGACCCCTGATGGGCCTGGGACCTTGTTCTTCTTCATTTATTTCAGTGCTTTCCGAATCTTTCCAATGTAACCCCCATTATTGGCCCCTCTACTTTAAGTTCCTCCTCAAGCCAAAACTAATTTTCTTCATTTAACAACCGGTTAAAATACTCCTTCCATTTATGCATAATTTCGTCCTCCTCCACCTTCATCTTACCATTTTCATCTTTAAGGAATTTTGCTCCGCTGATATCCTGGCCTTCCTTCATTTGTTTTGCAATTTTGAACATGCTTCTCACTGCCTCTTCCCTATGCAGACTCTCACTCCACTCCCTCCATGCTTGTTCCTTTGTTACTGCAACTGCTCTCTTGGTTAACTTGGCCTTCTCTCTGTAACTTATTTTACTTTCTTCTATTTTAACTCTGCCATATTTTAAATACCTTATTTCTTTCTTTTATAGCTTCCTGTACTTCGTCATTCCACCACCAGGTCTCCCTTTCATTCTGTCTTCCCCCACCTGTCACTCCACACACCTCCGTCGCTACTTCCATCATTGTATTTCTCACTTCTTCCCAATTGTGGTAATTCTGATCCAGTCTTTCAGTCAGTTTTTGTTCAAACATTTCTCTGTTGTCCTGTTCCTTTAGCTTCCACACTTTGACCTTCTTCTCCCTTTTCTTTATCTTCTTCTTCTTTTTCTTAATCACTATCATTTTAGCACAGACCAGTCTATGCCGAGTTGTGCAAACCTCTCCTGGGATAACTTTACAAATTTTCACCTCCAGTTCAGCACACCTTCTATACATGATGTAATCAATCAGTGATTCTAATTCTCCGCTCTTAAATGTGATGAGGTGCTCTTTCCTCTTTTGAAAGTAGGTGTTCATCACTCTCATATGTTGCTCCTGACACAGCCTTAACATCTCCTCTCCCTCTGGATTTCTTACACCCCATCTGTATCCACCTATCATATCCTCAAATCCTGGTCTTTCTTCTCCTACGTGACTGTTCATGTCTCCTGTCACTATGACTATGTCTGATTCGGGTACATCCTCTAGACAGTCCGACAACGTATCCAGAAAGTCCCTTTTCTCCTCCTCTGGTCTTCCCTGCTGGGGAGCATATATACACTGAGAATATGTGCACTACCTTTTTGCCCCACATCAACTTGATCTCCATGATTCTGTCGTCAGTTCTCACGACCTCTATTACATCCACCATATGTTCTTCCTTGACCAAGATGCCAACTACATTTGCCCCCACTTCTCCTCCACTCCACCAGAGTTTGTATGTCTCCCCTCCTCCTAACATGCGTGCTTCCTGTCCTTTGTATCTGACCTCTTGCATGCAACCGATGTCTACTTTTCTTCGTGCAACCATCTCTATCACCTCTCTGGCTCTCCCCTTCAATGTTCCTACATTTACTGTCGCCAACCTTACATTTTGCTTCAGCTCCTCATTTTGCCAAGATCCGGGGATTCTTAGCACCCTCCGCCCATTCAAGGGCCGTCGGAGACTAAGGGCCATTTCTGTATTTTCTCGACTCATGGTTTGCTGCGGCATTTGGTTTTATGCCCCTGGATGCTCTTCCTAACAGGGAACCACCAATCTAAGTGGTGGGCCTAACCTTTGCCTAAAGAGGCACAACCTACAAGGCAGCAGGTGGTTTGGGATCAGAGTTTCCTTTCTCCTAGCCTTTGCCTGAAGAGGCACATCCTACAAGGCAGCAGGTGGTTCGGATTCAGAGTTTCCTTCTCCCAGCCTTTGCCTAAGGAGGCCTACCCTACAAGGCAGCAGGAACCCTAGTCAGGTGCTACCACTCCGGGTCAGAGTGGACCTGGGAGCAATGGCTGATTAAGGGGTAGCTCCTCTTTCCCCACAACTCCGAAAGTCCCCAATCAGAGCCTCGCCACCGGTTGCATTTTAAAGTCCTACCCAGGACGTTCCACAGAATATTCTTTTCACATAAATAGTATGGATACTTGTGGTTCTCATAAATTTGTGTAATATTGTAATATTGTGTAATATTGTTGAAACACATTCATCATTGAGTATAGCAATTTCATTAAATATGTCAAGTTTTATAGACACCCATCCCATCTGATGTCATTATAGTTCTGATATCGAACAATACTTAGATATGAGAGTACTCTTAAATTAAAAGTATGATGACCATGCTAAAATTTAATACATAGGTTTGTTATTGTGAACTCCATCTCCAATAGGCCCTTCGCCCAAAGTCAACCATTAATCATTAAGATAAAGAAAGACCCACAGTCACTGTTGGCGTCTCTCTTGCTCTTTCTCACTCCAACAGCCCCTCCATACCCACCCTTCTTCCTCTCAAACTCCTCCATAACTCGTCAGGTAGAAGCGACCCCATGATGAGTGTGATCGTGTCTCCATCCCATCAGCTCGCGACTGTACATATATGGTAATTAGCGCAAAAGCATAGTGCTGAAAATACATCCCACACACTCACAGCTATTCCTACACTGGCTGCCAGTGGCTGGTGTGACTCCGGGGAGTCTCTAGGTCTACACTATTTTGTTGTGAGCCTAGTCAAGCATGTCAGGGGGAGCTGAAATTTAAAAACTGCGCAGTCGACTTATGTCGTCAGCCCCAGTTTAAAGGTTATGGGGGTAGTATTGTGTTGGATTATCTGCATCAAGCTATTCCAATCAACATAACTTCTTTATATATTTTTTAAATTAATCTAGTCTTGTTTCCTAGCATACTTTGGAGAAATTAAGGCTCTCCAATGTACCAGCAGTATACTATCCCTTTAAGGGAATATGTAGGTAAATATATGAAGAATATGACATGGAAACTGCTGTAGCCACTTTTTGTGTGTAGCCTACTGTTACATTTAAAAACATTGTATTCGAGATTAGCTGAAAGATAGCAAGCAAATCATATATCTAGAATAACACTTTCAAAAATACTTCAGAATTCATCACTCTTAAGAATCTTATTACAGGTTGATAAAAAATATATTTTGGAGGTAACTAACAAGATGATGATTAGAATACAATATCTCTTTCCAGAATAATCAATTCCAGTTTACATATTTCAAACCTCATGTTGACGGTGACTTTCTGCCTGACGACCCTGCAGTGTTGATGTCTGAGGGAAATTATAATGTTGTGGATATCATGACGGGAGTAGCAGAACATGAGTGCACAATAATCACGAAACGTAAGTATCTCTTTCCAGTTTATATTCATAACAAACTGTGAAGATATTATTTCTGAACACAGGCCCTTTTGCATCAAAAAGGCGATGGTCTGTAAAATATGAAGTGACCTTGACGAAATTTCTCTGATCTAATTTTGATATGGACAAGAATTATATTCTTCAATTTCAAACTGTATGCCGGACTCTAGCCTCGCCTTGCTACAAAACACTTGTGTTGTCTATTAGTATGTTAAAGGTGGGAGCAGCTGACCAGATTATTAATCCCTTACTTTAATCCCTTAAAACGTTCTTCCCTGTCGCTGATCAACGGAAACGTACTCAGATCATCCCATGTCTCTTCCTTGGTAGTCATTTTACCCTTAACTTGCATGCAGTGAGGACTTATTTTCTGCTGTGCTGATCCACTTTCTTCAGGAGCTGCAATGAAGAGAAATGCTGCGAGTTTATTTCGTTGATTAATGCTGCAATGTTGGTTATGTTCTATACACGAGGTCAAGTAAGTTTCAGTGTTGTTGTTGTTGTTGAAGTTCCTCAAGCTGTCTGGCCGAGCAGCCCCGAGCTCCTGAGGAAGGTCATGGCCTGAACCGGGCTTTCCCACAGTGCCCTCAGAGAGTGTATGTTGTGTTGTTGGCGAGTGTGGTTGTGTGCATTGCAGTCTTCAATAATGTGTTTAATAGAATGGGGTGCTGTGTTGCATCCCGGACAGGCATCCGCAATGGCTCCATCCAGCCTCTTCTGATATGTCAGAAGGGCCGGGTGGTGGCCACACCGCAGCCTGGCCAGGTGGACTCTGTCCTCACGGGGAAGGGAGGATTCGGATGGGTGGATGTCAGGAGGTCGTGCATGCAGCTGAGTGTTGTTTTTGAGTGTTTGGATGGATTGATGAGTGATTTGAGTATGGATGTGTTTCTGGAGATTGGTTTGGGGTGGGCAGGGTGTAAGAGATGATAGAATTTGTGTATGGTATCGTGTACTGGGTGTTGTTTTAATGTGTGGGTGTTGTGCCATGTAGTGTAGTGGATGGTGTGGGTTTGTGGAGGCTGCAGCAAGTGTTTGTGTGCCTTACATGTCAAGGTGATCCTTGATTTTAAGGATTTTGGTTTCATAGTGTAGGTGGTCTGTAGGTGTGGTAGCTGTGCAGCCTGTGATTGTCTTTAGGGCTCTGTTCTGTATGGTTTGAAGGGTGTTGTGATGAGTCTCAGTGAGGTTTGAAGCCCAGGCAGGGCTTGCATAATCCATCACTGATCGAATATATTGTTTGTATACTGTGGTTGTGGTTTCTTTGTTGTGTCCGAATGTTGTGCTGGCAAGTGATCTGAGGGCTTTAAGTCTTTGCATGCATTTGTTTTTGATGGCCATGATATGTTGTTTGAATGTCATGGATGTATTGTATTTTAAGGCAAGTATTTTGGGTGTGTGTGTGTGTGGTATAGGTGTGTTGTTTATGGTGAGGTGTGGTGTGTAGCGGTGTTCTGTGTTCCAGTTGGTGAGAAGGGTGACAGTTGACTTGGTGGGTGCTATTTTAAGTCTGTTTGTGGTGAACCAGGCATTAAGTGTGTTGAGGTAGGGTTGGAGGATGAGATTGGCTGTGTCTGCGTTTCTGTGTGTACATGTGAGTGTTATGTCGTCTGCGTAGGAGGCTATGTGTATTTGTGGTGCCTGGGGTGTTGGTATGTCGTGCATGTATAGGTTGAAAAGGGTGGGTGAGAGTACAGAACCTTGGGGGACACCATTGGTGAAATTTTTAATGTTAGATGACTGACCAGCAAATGTAACATGGGCTACTCTTCCTCCCAAGAAGCTGGCCAGCCATCTTTTGGTGTTATTATGCATGTTTGTGTTGTATATTTTGTTTGTGAGGTTGTGGCGGGGGATGGCATCAAATGCTTTACTAATGTCCAATGTAACTAAGAGCGTTCTGTGTGGGGGTCTATCTGAGTTGATGCCATAAAAAATTCTTTGTGTGAGGTCTGTAAGAAGGGTGTTTGTTGAGTGTAGCGGTCTAAAGCCATGTTGTGAAGATGCAAGGGGGATGTGTGGTGTGATTAGTTTAATGATGAGGCGCTCAGTGATTTTGGAGGGGGTACAAAGGAGGGTGATGGGACTGTGTGATGAGGGTAGTGTGGGGTCTTTATTTGGTTTGGGGATGGTGATGATGTTTCCGTGTTTCCAGATGTTGGGTAATGTGTTGTGTGAGTAGCTGTAGTTTGCTATGTTAGTGAGTGCTTGTATGCCTTGTGGTCCAAGGTGTTTAAGTTGTATGTTACTGATGTTGTCTGGACCACAGGCAGGTGAGTGTTTTATGTTGTGAATGATGTGATTCGTTTGATGATTTGTGAATGGTGTATAGTCTGGGTCAGTGGGGAAACGTCTCTTGCGTCTAATGATTTGTCTGTCTTCAGGGTGAGGATGAAGGTGGCTGACGTGCGAAAAATGTTGGATGAGTGTGTTTGCTTGTTGTTTGTTAGAGGGTATAGTGTCTATTGTTGTGATGGCTGCATGTGATTGTGTAGTGTTGCTGTTGGACAGTTTGATGCTGTTTAGTGTTTTGTAGAGTTTGCTGGTGTTGGTTGTGTGGTTGAGTGTACTGACAAAACTTTGCCAGTTAAGTGTTTTTTGTTCTTTAATTCTGTTGTTTATTTGTGTATTTAGTGCTTGTATTTGGTTTATTATGTGTTGTGTAAGAGGAGTTGGGGATGTGTGTTTTAGTGTGTCACGTTGTTTGATGAGGTCTTGAATTTCTGTTGTAAAGTTGGGTTGTGTTTTCTTCTGTTACCTCTAGGGATGTGCTGTTTGTCTGCGTTTTGTATAATTGTATTGAATTTTTGAACAGCTGTGTTGATGTTTGTGATGGGTGTACTGTTCAGTGTTTCGAAGTGTTGTTCTGTTTCCATAGTGAAGGCTTCCCAGTTGGCACTTTTGTAATTTGTGTATGTGTGTCTGTGGCCAACTGGGGTGATTCTTGTTTTAGTGGTGATTATGATTGGAAGGTGGTCAGAGCCGAGGGTTCTGACCACTCTCCATGATGTTCTGGGGGCGAGGTTGGGAGAGCAAAAGGATATGTCAGGAGATGATGGTTGGAAGAGGGCTTGGTGAGGAATATGAGTGTGTTGATGTGGGTTGTTTAATGAAATGAGGCTGTAAGTTTGTGCAAGGATTTCAAGCCCTCTGTCTGTGTCGGGGTTGTTGACATACCAGGCCGACGTCTTGGCGTTGAAACCACCACCCAGGATGAGGTCAGGTTGGTTGGTGATTTGATGGAGCTGGGGGGAGAAGTTTTGGGGAATTGTTGGGCTGGTTTGAGGGGGGATGTATAAATTAACTATTGTAATATTGGATGATTTTCCAGTGCGGACTTTGATGCTTTGAATTTCTGTGGTGGTGTCGTGGTGAGGGAGGAGGGATTTGAGTTCCGCACTGGTTTCAATATAATTAAGGGATTTATGGACTAGGGTGATGAGGCCACCGCCATTCCGGTCTTGTCTGATTGTGGTGAAATTGGTGAATGTAGGTGTTTTGTTTGTGTTGCGTAATTTTGTTTCTTGTAAGATGGCAATGTGTATATTATGTTGTATGATGAAGTGTGTGAGTTCTTATTTTTTGGTGTTGATGCCATCTATGTTTAGTTGAAGTATGATAATGTTGTGTGTGCGGTGTGTGTTAGGTGCTACTGCACGGGGGAGAGGAGAGTGTGGGGGGGAAGGAGGTTGAGGTGGAGGTATTGTTGGTGTTGGAAGTAAGGGTGATGGAGGCGGGAGTGTTGGTAAGGGTGATGGAGGTGTGGGTGATTGTAAGGGTGATGGAGGTGTGGGTGATGGTAAGGGTGGTGAAGGTGTAGGTGATGGTAAGGGTGATGGAGGTGGGAGTGATGGTGAGGGTGGTGGAGGTTGTGGTGATTGAAGAGGTGAGGGACATGTGGAACAGGTCCATGTGTTTGTGTAGTGTTTCATGGATGCTAATGTTGTACATGATAAGTGGGTCCAGTTCTTACAGGAATTGCATTGAACTGAACCCTTTGTCTGCCTACTTGATGTGATGGGTTTAGAGCATGTCGGACATGTGTATTTGTTTATGGGTCCAGGATTGCTTTCAATGTCTCCGGCTAGAAGGAGAAGCCGAGAAATGACAGCCGGAGAATCATTCCTCAGTGAGGAAAAAATGTATAGTTGTGTGTGTTGTGTGAGGGTGTGGTATTGCCCGGGTGACCGAAGCCGTTCCCAGGGACTCGCGCCCCCTGGTGGGGGGCGGGGGGATGTTGTGACGGTTTGGCCCCCATAGCTTCCTTCCTTGGGAGCCTTGGGGGGTGGTCCCACGGCGTAGACGCCGCCACTCAATTTATTTGCCTTTCTGTGACTAACTTGTCTCAGACAGAAGGAGGTTCTGGTAAACACAATAAATGTATTATCTATAATATTCGGGTAGCAAAGGATACTCTTAGTAGTTCAATAAGCGTATTTATGTGAGCAACAAAACATTACATGCAGACAATCCTGACTTCAAACTGACCTCGGATGTCGGATCTGATCTCACACGATCCCCTATTCCCGGGGTCAATAAAAATAAAATATTTGATAAAAATGTCTCTACTTCGCACCTTTTGCCCAGGAATGACCTCCAGTGACCACACATGACCTCCAGTGACCTCATAATTATGACCTTGGAGTTCAGTCTTTATGGCATTAAAACCCATTCTGGGTTATAAGGATTCCAATCATGTATGTCAAGGCCATGTAAGATGAAAATGGAGAGTAGTTCGTGAGCAAACCAACCAACATACTGTAAAGAAAGCGCCTATTATATTGTACGAGTAAATGAGTTAGAAAGGGACCCTGCCTGGAGCATAATTTGGGAAAATCCCAAATTATAACGCCAAATGTTGGGTAAAGTCAAGTGTTACTAAGTAATGCTTTGATGTGATGAGAGTAAATGTCATAAGATGTTAAAGTCACACATGAGCTAAAAGAAAGGTTATGAATGGAAAAATTAAATTTACTTGGAAATAAGATACGAATAGTAAAAACACTCGCACTAAGGTTATATAGGCTAACTTACAAACACAGATAGCCTACTGTGTGTGTCTTGAGTAATTTGAGTGACTGCATATATAATAATCATGCATGTTAAGGGGAGAACCTCTTTTCAGGAAATCCGAGTGCCAGTCATACCTCTAAAGTATACCGGGAAACATAATTATCACCTCAGTGTTACTAACAGGGGATCTATTTCATGATTTCAATTGGAGGATTCAGAATCCCCCCAGTTTACTATCAGTAGTTTCTCCCCTTAAAGGTTTTTATATTTTAAATACACCTGTATGTTGTAAGTGGCTATGTCCAGAGATGATGAACGTGGTAGCCTTGTGAGGTATGCTGTTGGACGGCGGATGTCTTCGAAGATACGAGGTGTAGTCAAGTGATATAGGTTCTCAGTTGTGTGAGGATTTATTGAGACCTATTCTCTGTACAGCGAGATATACTGGGGTAGTAGATGTTACTCCAGTGGAAGTTAGTAAGACAATCCTACTTTATTCTTATGATATGGTAGGAGGCTAAGTTATCGGAAGTGATGAACTTCCTGTATGACCTTCTGACCCAACTCCGTATCTCTCAAGCTACTCAGCAGTTTCTTTAAGACATGAGTCAGATTACGTTCCCAGGCAGAACTACAGACTAAGTGTTATGGATGGAGGCAGGACAAACAGTGCCCTCTTCTGTCACACTCAAGCGCAGTTTAGTCTAAGCCATTTCCTATGTTTACTTATATACAGGATTACATATGACAAAGAGCTATAGATTCTGAGCATATATATGTAGTTTAACTGGTACATGCAGAACTATACAATTATGAGAGAATGAAGAAGGATCTAGAGACCAACTTCGACGTGTATGCCCCCCTCCTACTTGAACGGGATACTGAACCATCGCCGTCACTTCTGGCCCATAGGATCTTTCAACACTACATTGGGGATGTCAAATTCTACCAAGACGACGTCCTTAACGTACTTAAGGTAAGTAATTATTGTTAATTTTTTAATGTCTAAGTTATGACTCAAAGTAAACCAAAAGTATCAAGTATCATTAATAATTTAAGTACAAGGTTTTAGTAGGAGCACATAGCAATACTGTATGGATATAATATTATGTCATTAACTTACTATAATGTTTATATCTTCTCTGTTGTATTTCCTTGTTAATAATGCAAATATACTTCGTCTACTAAATAAAAATAACTTTTTACTATGACACAACACTTGTCTTGAGTATTATTTGGAGCAGTTGCTTGAGACGACAGGAGTAAAGTTTACATGAGAGAGAGTGAGAGAGAGAGAGAGAGATTCCAGGTGGTCATGTTGTAATGAGTTTTTTGTATGATTATGAAAAGAAACATATGATCATAGATAAGCAAAACTGTGATTCAAATTGACTATTATTGACTATTATTATTATTATTACTACTATTATAATTATTACTATTATTGCTATTACTAAGTCAGTTATCAATACATGTCGTTAACCCTCACCCGCTACACGAGCTCCGTGTGTTTATCCTCCGCCCCAAAACAAAATTGCAGTGGCTCTTGTGAATATGTGGTATATGTATATGCTACCAACATACTCCGGAATGTGCTGATTCCCAATATGTGTTTAAATTTGCGACTAAAAGAGGCTTTAACTTCTCCAACTATCCCTTATTTTTCATCTGCTACATTTTGTGCTTACTGTCCTACCTCTCAATTACCTTCTCGGTCGCCATATGACCTCACAACAGCGAGGTCAATATCAATCAATCGATCACTCAATATGCATTAGCTTGACAGGACAGATTAGGAACAACACTGAATGAATAGGAGCTTTTACTGACAACCTTTCACATCTACCCTGAAGAAATAGTAGTGAAACGTCGTCATTGATTGACTGATTGAAATTAGGCGCCGCAGCAGCGAGGTTTGATTGATTGATTAATTTTGATGCAACTAAGCATCTGGCGGCGCAGCAGCTAAGATCATATACCGCCCAACATAAAATTGTCATTGGCACCATGATTAAAAGACACACAAACCAAAATGCACATTATCACGAAATGAACCCTTCGACATAAAATCATCTAAAAAACCATAAATATCATAAAATCATATTTTTTGGAGAGGGCCAGCCTCCTCCACATAGGAGAGGGTGTTCCCTCCCACACTACAAGCCTCCTCCCCGAGCACCTGGGAGAGACTGTAAGAACTGTCACCCACCTGGTACTCGGAGAGGTGCCTACGGCGAAGGTCTCCAAGGCTGGGACACTCAACAATAAGATGCCGTACTGTCAGAGGGACCAGACAATCATCGCAGTAGGGAGGGTGAGCCCTCTCCATTAAAATGCAATGAGTCAATAATGTGTGGCCAATGCGGAGACGAACAAGAGCCGTCTCCCACCGGTGGGAGAGGCCACTGTAGCTCCACAAACCAAGGCGCTGGTGGATGTTGCGGAGCTTGTTAGCCCCGAAGGCGTCCCATCTGTCCTGCCAGCAGGAACGAACAGTAGCATCTATGTAGGGTCGAAGGTCCACTGCAGAAACAGGATGACGCCTGGCAGGAGGCCGAGAATTGGAGACCACAGCCTTAGCCAGGGCGTCAGGGCGCTCATTCCCATCGACACCCACAAAAGTGACTTTGCGGCAACAACGACCCAGGAGGACAAGCCACTCAAGAATGGCTTAAAATTGCACAAGGCCTGCAAGGCACTACAGGAATCACTAAAAATAGTAAACGAAGGCTGAGGGAGAGTAAAAATCACTTGGAGGGCATATAAAATGGCCGAGAGCCCAGCAGTAAAAATTTACATGACAGATGGGAGCCTGCAGCCACGGCAAAAGTCAGGAAAGACAACTCAATAGCCAACTCCAGCATCAGACTTTGACCCATCAGTGTACACAGGGAGGGACTCCCTGTGAGTGAAGGCATGTTTTAAAAAGAGGAAACGAGCCACTGGAGGAGGAAGAGATTCCTTCTTATCTGTAAAGCAGGTGCAGGGTAAAACTTCTGGAAGAAGCCATGGAGCCACCCTGGGGACCCTCACAGGACAAATCTGGAAGTCATCAATTGCCATCTCCTTCATAGCCTTCCTGACCTGGAAGCCAAAGGGCCATGGTGTACGTGAATGCAAAAGGTAGTACTGAGACATGATATCAGATGACACCGCCAAGCAGGGAAGGGAGTCAGGAAGTCGATGTAATCGATGCCAACATCGAACCATCAAGGACTGGCGAAGAAGATCAAGAGATGGCAAGCTCCGGTCGCCAGACGTACTCCAGCATGATGAACAGGGTCTAAAACTCTAAGACGGGCATCGGTGGCAGAAGAGTACCCCTCACACCCATAGTCGAGTTTTGACCTAATAAGAACATGGTATAGGCGGAGGAGGGTGGCCCGATCAGCCCCCCAGGACGTATGGCCCAGGACCCTCAATAGGTTAAGAGCCTTGAGGCAAGAGACCTTAAGTGTATGTAAGTGGGGAACCCAAGTCAAGCGTTTGACAAAAAGGAGACCCAAAAAGCGAGTCTCCTCGACACAACATATCCGATGACCATACATGAATATGTCAGGATCGGGGTGGACGCCTCGAAACCCATGAGAACCAGTCCAACGTGACACCCTGTCAAGGGCAAGCTGCATGCGCCGCTCCGCTACTGACATATGGGAAGCAGCAAACCAGACTGCTAGTTCGTCAACGTACATCGTGTTAGCTATACCGTCTGGAAGGGATGAGGCAATGGCATTAATTGCTACTGCAAACAATGTGACACTGAGGACGCTTCCCTGGGGGATGCCCTCCTCCTGTGCAACAGATGCTGAGTGGGTTGTACCAACCCTCACAGAAAAACTGCGACCACTGAGAAACTCCTTAAGAAAGCGTGGAAGGCAACCCCGCAGGCCATATAAATAGAGTTGCTGCAAGATGCCATATTACCATGTAGTCATACGCTTTCTCTAAATCAAAGAATGCACAGACAAGGTGTTGATGTTGTGCAAAGGCCTCACATGCAGCAGCTTCCAACCTGACCAGAGCATCTATAGTGGAACGGTGTTTATGAAAGCCAGACTGGGACGGAGACAGAAAATCACCCCGTTCCAAGAAGTATACCAGTCTGACATTCACCATCTTCTCAAATAGTTTACAGAGACAGGAGGTCATGGTAATTGGTCGGTAATTGAGGGCAACACCAGAACCCTTGCCCTGCTTGAGGAAAGGAAGGATGGTAGCAACCCTCTACCCAGAAGGGAAGACACCCTCCAGCCAGATTCTGTTATATAAAGCTAAAAGAAATGAGATCGCCTCCTCACCCAAGTGTCGCAACATTGCATATGGGATGTTGTCTGGCCCAGGAGAAGTGTCACCGCAGAGAGAGAGAGCAGAATGCAGGTCTCTCAGGGTGAATATATGGTTATAACTTTCATTCTCGTTCCCTGAGAAATCCAGGACAGTGCACTCCTTGGCTCTTAACTCATGCCTGACAGCCAGAGGTCGAGAGTCACGGCTGGAGACTTTTGCAAAAGCCTCCGCCATGGTATTGGCCACTGTCAAACCATCCATGATCTTGATTCCATTGACCTTAAGTACAGGTGGAGAACTAGGAGAAAACTTCCCCGCCATCTTACGGACTCTCCTGGACACTTGGGTGAGTGGAGTTTTACCATTACTTGAAGACCCATAGGCCTTCCAAGATGCATGTCGTGCCTCTTTGAAGACTCGTCTAGCCCGAGCTCTTGCCCGTCGGAAGTCCTCTAAAAGAGTTGGGTTTCCATGATTGCGACGAAGGCGAGAGAAAGCAGCGCGCTTCTCCCGCACAGCAGTGGTGCAGACTGGTGACCACCAAGGAACAGGACGTTTGGGAAAGTAGCCAGAAGTTCTAGGGATAGAGTTGAGAGCAGTAGAGTGGAGCATATCAGTGAAATATGTTACAGCCTCGACAGATCTACCAAAATCAGCTACAGAAGAGACCGAAGAAGTTAGCTCTCTAAAAAACTGCCAGTCAGCCTTCTCTAATTTCCACCTATGAAGACGAGACTGTGGTTCGTACCTGTTACCTTCTAAAAGTATAGGGAAATGGTCACTGCCATATAAATTAGGCAACACTCTCTTAATAAAATCCAACAGAGAACTGGGTGTGCAAATGGAAATGTCAATGGCGGTAAAAGTCCCAGTAGGGCTATTAAAATGTGTCACATCTCCTGTATTTTAAACCCCTAATCCCTCATCCTCAATAAAAGAAGCCAATAAAACACCCCTGGGGTTGACCGAACTGTCACCCCACAGAGGATGACGACCATTAAAATAACCCAATGAAATAAAGGGAGAGGGAAGGTCCCTTACAAGACGGTTGAGATCACCCCTCTCAACTGTAACACTGGGAGGAAGGTATAGACTGCACATAGTGTACGGGCGGTCCATAAAAACCTTAAGTATAACAGCCTGGAGCAGAGTGTCAAGCTTCTGGCTCGTGCATGGAATATCTTGGCGAACTAGGATTGCAGAGCCACTATTGTGACCCTGCCCTTCAAATGAATTGGAATAAAATGTAGAGTATGCTGGAGGACTGGCAGGAATGTAGTCCCCAAGCATTGTCTCTTGGAGAGAAACACATGCAGGAGAGAAGCTAGAGAGAAGAACGCACAGTTCCTCCCAAGAAGCACGCAAGCCACGGCAATTCCACTAAAGGACCTTGAACAGTGTTACTTAAGTACTGATTCTTGGGAAGCCTCACGGAAGTACTTCCCACTACCACCTCGACCTGAGGGTTTACTCCAAAGATAAGATTTGTCTAATCCTGGGCCACTAGAAGAAGAGCGAACCTGGAGTAGTACTTGGGGCAGTAATTGGGACCCATAGACGAGTCCCTGAAGCATCTGATATGTTAGACGAAGATGAGCTGGGATATTCTTTGAAACAATTACATTGGTATATGAGCTGGGATATTCTTTGAAACAATTACATTGGTATATGAGCTGGGATATTCCTTGAAACAATTACATTGGTATTGTCCTGTACAGCAGTGGTATCACTGACACAGGCAGATTCAACAACATCCATAATACAGGTGGTAGAATCACTCCTCTGCTCAAGCGGAAGAAAAACTGAATCTTTTGAAGTGACAACATCCGTGGCATCCACAATAACTTCACGCCCTTCTGATGATCCCGAAGGAAGCTTGCGAGGAGGAACTTCTGTTGAATCAAGAGATTAATCAGAGCCACGAGAACGCTTCTGGTGAAATTGAGAGGAAACTATGGATGAGTCCACAGAGATGGTTGCCTTACAAGGAGGAACATCTATAGAGTCAAGTGCCTCAGAGGAACCACGAAGATGTCTCTGTGGCAGTTTAGGTGACTTAAGTTTCCTTTTGGGAGAGCGTGTGGCAGCGTGAACCTCTACCACATGGACACCTTTAGCTAAAGTCTGAGAATTGTCATTGAAGGGTCACCAGAATGAGTGTCTGATAAAGTTTCCAAGACAGAGAAACTATTATGTAGAGTAACATTAGAAACGCTCTCACTAGAGCAAAAAGCAGCTCTCTCTTGAGAGGGTCGATAGGGTGCTGCAACCAATTTAGGGCGAAGGGAGGAGGCATATGTCTTCACACCACCATCCTTCTGTCGCCTGAAGTTGAGTTGCCGTCTGGCACTACCTATGCTAATTAATTGGGTATTAACCAAGTGGAGGATATCCTGCTCAAGGAGGTATATCTTACATTGGCGAGAACGCAAGGGGTGAGCATCTCTGCAGTAAAAGCAGTAACTCTCTGACCGACACTCAGAAGTAAGATGTGAGTCAAGAGCAGAACAATTACCACACCGGGAACGGTTGTTGCAGTTCCTCTTCCCATGACCAAACTCATAACAACAGAAACACTGTAGGGGACGCTCAACAAAAGGCTTCACCTCAAAAGAGGTGGGGTTAATGTTAATGCGATCTGGGATATGCGAACCATAGAAAGTGAGGATAATCATATTTTTACTGCTTTTCATCTTTGTTACTCGTTGGACAATGTCTGGGCACATAGCGAGAATGTCCTCTTCTGAGAATTCATACTGGTCCTCATTATATATACGCCCCTTGCTATAATTAAATGTTCGATGTGGTTTAATAGATTCAAACATGCTATCAGAAAGACAGAGGAGATTGAGGAGCATCATGGCCTGTGTAAGATCTTTTTCTCTGATTAAAACGCCCATACCATATTTCTTTATGTGGCCCATTGGTAATAATCCAATTTCTTTCTCCAGATACAGGGAAGCATGGATAAAGTTACCACGTCCCTCCCTGTAGTAAGCCACAAAACAAAAGAGTGTAGGAACCTGACGTTCCTTTGGGACATGCTGTACAGAGTCATCAAATATATTTGGGCAATATTCATTTATACTGTCAACTACATTGGTGGACCACATCATCTGAACTTTACAATGAGTATCCCCCACCGTCAGAGAATTTTTTGCCTCAAATGCTGCTTTGGCAGCAGCATTAGTATTGAAAGTAATATAGCACCGATTAGACCTACAATCACTGTCATATCTGATTCGGATTCGAAGAACTACTCCAAAACACTTAAAAATGGAGTGAATAGCGCCATAGGAAAGCGATGCAAGTACATTCGTTAACATTAACGTGTCCAAATCGCTAACAGGGTTCTTCGACACAACACCCGACCTGTTAGGTCTAGTCTTATTTGCAGCTTTCTGCATACTACCACGACCAGAGAGTGACGTCTTGAGGGCCTGGTCGACCACCGCTCAAGGAAGAGATTGGGGCTTTTCTTTATCCATATATAATTCATTTGGTGTTTTTTGGCCCCAGGAGCCAAGAGCTACTACCTACCGGGCAGATGAGGGGACCGAGCGCTGGTCGCCGTGGGCGGGGTACCTCTTCCCCCACGGAGCCACTTGATTTAAAAATCAGCCCCAATGGCTCGAAAGTTTGCCCACGATGGTGTTGAGACTCCCTTCCCCAACATCTCCCGGCCCAGACACCCAACCATCCAACATAGGACGGCCCTTAGAGGGCAGCACTGTTGGCACCCTAATGCATGGGAACCATTTAGTCTGGTCTCTCACTGGCGACCTTACTACCATGGGAAGCCCTCTCTCCCCGATATCGGGGCAGAGCAGGGGCCGGAGCCCCCTCTAGTCTAGCTTGCCAGGTCTCAGAGACACGCAAGGCCCCCCACCACGTCAAGGCGGTTCCCGTTGGGGGGGCGCAACAGCGAGGTCATATAGCGTTAGAAAAAGGTGATACAGAAGTGAGACAGCAATTTGGAAGGACATAGAAAGAAAAGGACAGTTGAAGAACTAAAAGCTAGTGACTGGGGCCGAAGGGGCGCCAAAACAATTAAAGTATTGCCCACATCACTAATGCAAGAAATACCCCCCTATGCAGGAAACGTTGTCAATTAAAGTTCCTACTCGTGCGGTGTTGTTCCTTATCCATCACAAATCGTATGCTTAGGACAGATAATATGAAAAGGGACAAAGCAATATGAAAGAATTAGTACAAACCAATAAAAAAAGAAAATAATCTTACTTTATTCAAAACGCTTAAGACGATAATAGTGTTTGTAAATCTGGAGCAACTAATTTCTCCAAACTATTCAAAGCAACAAATATTATTATTTTTGTTAATCTGGTCCTGCTTCCTGACATAGTTTGGAGGAATCAAGGTACTCTAATACACCAAAAATATAGTATCCTCTTAATGAAGGACACAGGAACATAATAAATTGATGTAATGTGTGACGGAAATCTTCAACGGATTCACTAAAATTGAAACAAAATTTTTTTTTATTTCATTTACAGATGACTTCTGATAATGGGATTGTTTATCCTCACGACCTTTTCTCTCGTCTACACCTGAAAACAGCATGGCCTGGAAAGAACACGTTCCTCTACACATACAAATATGATGCCCAGTTCTCATTAGGGGATATAATTCCATGTCCATTAGACACAGAAACATGTAAGTCACCTTTCTACGAATCATATTCCTTGCGTTATTAATTATAGGATACATATTTAACTGGTTATCTTGTAGGTACAGTTGCCTCCACTAGTTATGAACACAGCATTCGGTGGGTTTGGCGAAATGTGACACCATTGAGTTTGCTAACATTATGTCATTTTGGTGCATACAGTAACAGGAGTGAGTTCATTCCTTTTATTGACTAATACTAAGACGAAGCAAATACAGTGGTGCTCCATTTCATCCCACTCTTCGGACTCTGTGCTCGTTAGCCACTTAAACACGGGCGTTCTAGAGCGTGCCAGCACTGCAATGCAGGCCTTTCTCCCGCCCTTTTGCCCACTATGTAAACAACACATTTGACGACTAATAGGATGTAAACCACTCCTGCTACATGAATAAATGATATAGGGTATTGAAGTACAAACCTTTACCTGTCTTCTGATGTACTTGTGCAGACTAAATGGACATCTGTAGAAACAGTAGCCAGCTCAGAATGACCGCAACTCAAAATTCACTTTTACAATCAAATTACATATATACTAACGCTTTTAGGGTCCGTGTCGCACTGTTTTTCGGGAATAATTTTGTAACTAAAGGTTGGATCAATATGATGTTTTGCCACGGGTTATTTCACACCTTCCGCTAATTTTTGGCACTATAATGGATTACTAAATGTGAATAATTAAGGCACTTGTCCCCGAGAAATGCGTCATTTTTATGAAATTTAACACTGGGATCAAGGCCAATAAGACTAACAGGTCTTGTCAGCCAGTGGTACTGCGCAGCTGTAGTGACGTCATGGCGTGGTGGACTTCATCCCCCATTTTCTCTCCATTTCCCCCCCACAACCCCCCCAGCCTCTGCCCCCAATCACCTCACATGGTGACAGGTATGGGAGTGAGGTCGCCTACAGGCGGGCATACCGTGATCCCGTGACAAAGTTTTTTCTTCTTTCTCTGTTCAATATCCTGTCGGCTTTTATCGTTAAATTATAATGAGTTTTGCATGATATGCTTGATACAGCCATGTCCATGAAAGTTTGTGGAGTGAAACAAAATATGTACCAGTTTCAAAAAGGACTTGTGTATTCCAAATCTTTGCCCAAACTATATGAAATGCTGAAAGAAAAATATGGCATTTCATATATACGCACACATAGGCTAAATCAGGATGTTATAGAACACTTGTTTTGCAGTCTAAAACAAATGGGAGGTACTTATGAACATCCATCACCTGGAGTGGAGGAAACGTGGTCTCTAGGGAATAGATGGAGGAAATGTGGGGGTAGCTGGGGATAGGTGATTGCCAGAAACTTCCCAAATACTGGACACCAAGTCTAATTTCATCCCTATTGTATGCAAAACCTGTTACAATTGCACATCAATTCGAACAGTTAAGATGACTGCTAAGCTTTTCATTTTACTCTACCTTGACAAGACACTCACAAAGAGAAAGAGATCAGGATTCTGTATCGGTGGGGAAGACATGAAATTTTATGTTGCAACCCTTTCTTCCTACAGAATCACACCCACACACTGCACATGCAGTTGCATGGCATTTTCACACTGGGCACTTGGTGGACACTATAGAGAGATGACCTGTATCACCTTTGACCTACTGTCAACTGACTAGAAAATGAGCCTGTTTATCACTGTTTGGCAACTTGTTCTGTGGTGTATACTCGCCGTGACGTCATGCGCGAGCGGGACTCATTTTTGCCCTTGTATGACAAGACCTGTTAGTCTTATTGGCCTTGACTGGGATACGAACGATCATAGTGCGACGTATATACCACGTCAGTCCACAGGCTAAACCCATCCCATTATTTCTCTCCCCCACCCTACTCTCTCTCTCTCTCTCTCTCTCTCTCTTGGTCTCGAAACTTTGTTCGAAAATACAACACGGTCACAAGCTTTAGTCCTAAAAATATGTACAGTCACTCATAAAAATTAAGACCCCCCCCCCCCAGGCCAGTCACCTTCTTATACGTGTATATCGGTTTTGGCAACAGTGTACGTGACGTCAGTGATGGCGCTTGAGAGATGAAGTTGATCTGCTCGACTCACTTGGAACTAACAGTAGATGAGACGAAGCATGAGTTGGGATAATGTTTCGAGCAAACCAGCCTTCCTCCAAACACCTCTCACACCACCACCTCTGACGTCAGATACAATGTTACCAGAACCGATATCACACGAGTTAAAAGGTGTCTTGCCTGGGGGGGTCTTTACTTTTATGAGTGACTGTACAGGTATATATATAATGCTAGCAGGCATTATGTTTTAATGTTATTGTTATCACTTTTCATTATATAGTGATACATCACAGCGAGGATATATATATATATATATATATATATATATATATATATATATATATATATATATATATATATATATATATATATATATATATATATATATATATATATATATATATATATGGTAGAGTTGTGTACGGTAACGCCAGTGCTTCACGGGATAGCAATGCTTTGCTAGAATTCAGGAGTGGTGTGTTTCATTCGTGTGATTTTTTTTTTTTTTTTATTAATTGCGCCGTAACGTCAATCAACAGGCAGGCAACAATACATACGGGTAGGCGGGGCCCATGAGAATACAATGACTACAACCACATATACACACGCACACACACACCACACACACACATCACGAAAACATAACAGAATGGAGCACAAGCATACTGACAAATATTTACATTATGACCTATTTAAATCCACCAAAACGAGGGTGGCGTACCAGAAGTTCCTCCAGAACCTGGTGGTTTAGCAGGTGTCGACAAACCACATCAAGTGGCAGGCCCTGGGGCAGCAAGTGTTGGACAGTGGGGCAGGCCAGGCAATAGTGCTCTATAGTGTTAGCACGAGGCGCCCGACACAAGCGACACTCAGTGAAGGGAGGCTCACCCTGCATCCTAGCAACCTGCCACGGTGGACGATAGCCAGGCCTCAAACGAGCAGAGACTAAATTGTGCCTCCGAACCATGAGGCCTCGACGACGGTAGGAATACTTGTGACGGCAGACAGACTCATAATGTGTGATGCAGATGCTGAGGGGCCTCTCTGCATCCCTGCGTCGCCGTACAGGGTGGAGAGCGGCGGAGCGGACTTTAGAGAGGTAACATGTCAGGGAGAGAGGACGTCCAACACCACGAGGAGGCAGATGGCAGGCTTCCTTTGCGAGTCTGTCAACTGTACCATTGTGACGTAAACCTACATGGGATGGCACCCATAAAAATTTGACAGTCAAGTTACGATGACGCAATAAGGACAAAAACGATAAAATCTGCTGATCAACAGTAGAGTGTGTGGGCTGAACACTAGAGAGGGAATGAAGGGCAGGTCTGGAGTCACAAAAAATGGCAGCATTCACTCCACGTTGACAAACAAGACTAACAGCATCCAGAATGGCATACAGTTCACACAATGTTGAGCTAGAGTGGTTACAGAGACGACGGCCAACCCAGCCCCCTGGAGGTGACTCCATGTCAGGTGAGAAAACGGCACAACCTGCTGCACCATCCACTTGCAATGAGCCATCAGTGTAGAGGCAGTATGGATCTGTGATGGAGGACGTCACTGTTTCTATGTGTTCCAGAGCGAACTGCCGCTGTAGAGAAGGCAGTTCTGACTTGGAAGTAGGTGTGAAGCTCACATCAGGTGTTGGTAGCATCCACGGAGGGGGTCCTGGGGGGACGTCTGCCACCATTATATCTATATTAAGACTATGGAGCATAGAGGAAACAGACCTTATAAGAGTACATCCAGCAGGCAGTATGGGAGGGACCGGGTAGTTTGGTCTAAGAGAAGTCCTGACTAACTGAGAGTAATGGGGTGAAAGATGTGGGAAATGGAGGCACTTGACAGTGAAGCCAGTAACATTAGAATAAATTCTCTCCACTAACGGGGGAAGACGCAACTCACGCTGCATGTTCACTATCCTGGTCGACATTGGACAACTGAGAATTATTCTCTTTGCTCTATTCTGAAATTTTTCTGAAGTTTCAAGAGTAGCCCTGGAATGTTGAATCAGAGCAGGGAAGAGGTAATCAACAACTGAACGGATAAAAGCAATATAGATAGTCCTGGCTACTGGGATGGAGATGCCCGAGGAGTTGTTAGATAGCCATTGAAGTGGTGTAAGTCGGCGCTGGAGACGACCCAATAAGTCCTGGACAATGGGATGGTCTTGAGGTCTGGCATGGACAATCGGCCAAATATTGACTGGCGCGCCCAGGTAGCGATACTGGGAACACATGGGAATGACAGTCCCTCCAATGGTGAACACTGGCCGAGCTTGAGGAAGGCGGCAGGTGAATATTCTGCTCTTATCTGGGGAGACAATAATGCCACAGTGAGAGGAGGACACAGAGAAGGAGTTAAGAAATCGCTGGAGATCCCTTGGTGAGGTAGAATGAACACAGATATCATCAGCATAGCACGTAATTGTAGTTCCAGGTATATCAGGGAGAGAAGTGAGCAGCCGATGCATCAGAATATTAAATAACAATTGGCTGAGAACACCCCCTTGAGGCGTACCAAGGTGAAAACTGCGCAAAGGACTGAGCGCACCACTGAAAAACACATGGGAGGTCCTGTTACTCAGGTAGCCCTGAATCCACCATAATAGATTACCCTTTATCCCAAAGTCAACCAGTTGAACCAAAATGACGTCTCTATTAGCAACATCGAAGGCACTTCGAAGGTCAATGAAGGCCACCACACTGTCCCTGTTAAGGCGAGTGTACAGGTCGACTAGGCAGTGGTGTGTGCTCTGCTGGGGTAGGAAACCAAACAGCCATGGAGAAAGGCGATCTTGCAGTCTGTACATGAGACGATTGAGTAAGATTCTCTCCATAACCTTACAAAAACAGGAAGTAAGGGAAATAGGCCTGAACTTCGCAGTGCCGGGCTTAGGGTTAAAGGTTAAAGGTTAAAGGTCCACCAATGAGTGGCAGTCAATGGGACAGAGTGTAGCACACACTATGTGTATGAAACACAACTATAGCACGCATCACAAGGATGATGAGTGGCCCACAGACCTCTCCACCCACGTGAGACCCGAGTCAGCTTCGGCTATGGCTGCGTAAGCAGGAAGACCTCAGACAGCTGACTCAAACCCCCCACCCCCTGCTCACAGGGGTGGTAACCTCTGGCATCAGTGAAAGATTTTTATCGTGTCCCGAGCAAGGATCGAACGCTGGGCCGCAGGATTGCAGCCGCAAACTCTAGCACTGTGCTAGCTGTGTTGCTGGTCCAGGCTCGTGGTACACAACCATCACGAAGACAAAGATTGTACAGTCGAAGTAGAGGGTTCCTAGGAACTTGTTGAAGTAGGCGCACCAGGTGAAGAAGCTCTACCCCGAGAGAGAGCACGTCGCAACTCCTCCTCAGTTATCTCGTCTGCATCATCGTCATCATCTTGCAACAGAGCAGACATTAGACGTAGCCGATGGACAGCAGCACGGGAAGTGAGTGCATCTTGTATGTGGATGGGTAGACTGGCTGAGGTAGATTGTTCTGACCAGGCATCGACAAGTTGTTGAGCATAGTCAGCGGGAGTGTGATGACGAGCAGTGGCCGGTGTCTTTTTAACAACCCGACGGATGAGGTGCCACATAGAAGCCACACTTGTTTGCTGGTTGATGCTGTCCGTGAACCACTGCCAAGACTCAGCGTGAGCACACTCCTGCAGGGCAACTAAAGCGTCCCTAGACATCTGGTAACGATGGAGCAGGTCAGGGGTTGGGTTGGCCTTGAAACAACAGGCCATCACGTTCAGCCTCCTCCTTTGCCTCCTGTATACGTGCATCCAGCGTCCAGGAGTGGGCAGTATGGCGATGCTGGAGGTGTGGCTGGGAGACGTATAGCCTATAAAAGTCATGAGTAGCAGAAACAAGATCAGAGTACAACTGTTCAGCTGATGATATGTCAAATGTAGGGAATACATGGGCCATGAATAAGATGTAAGTCGGGCAATATTTAGGGGGAACAGCAATACACAAACGAGTGGCTGAAGCACTTGACCCAGCAGTTAGAGAATAATGAAACCGAAGAGCGATGTGATCAGAGAATAAGTCTGGCACGGAGGAGCACAGGACCTGAGATGCTATCAGGCCAGACGAGAGGATGTAATCCAGAGTACCTCCTCGGCAATGAGTGGCAACGCCAGTGTCCCAGCGTGTCAGATGATGCTTGTGGATGTATGAAAGGAGACGAACACCATTACGATAATTAAAGCCAGAACCATCACCCAAATCAGAATACCGAACATTAAAATCTCTCATATAAACCATACCACGCACTGTTGGAGAAGGAAGAGCCTCAAGAGTGAGTCTAGCTGGGGCAGAATAGACATTACATAGTTGTAGTACTCCATTCCCAGGTAGAACCTCAAATAGCTGAAAGGTCATGTCAGGATCAGTGGAGGTACGGAGAAGGCGATGTGGCAAGGAGCTATGTATGTAAGTCAGGAGACCATTCTTTACCAGATGAACATATGGCACATAACCTGAGAGAGGAGGAGCTTGCCCAGCAGCGAGCGGCCGTCCTGGAAATGCTTCCTGGAGAAAAATAACACTGGGATGATGACGAAAAACATAGGCCTTGAGTTGAGTGAGCTTAGCATAACTGGTGATACCACATACATTCCAGGAGATGACATCCAGCCGGCACTCACTAGCGAACTCTGTATTTGGAGGTAGAAGTCCGGTGAGTGGGGGCAGATGAGCGACCTGGAGAAGAAGATGGACCAGGAGAAGGGACTGACTCGAAAAGCTTTTCAAGGCGAGATGCAACAGTATCCATCTTTTCAGTAAGGGTAGTGACAGTTGAGATGATGGCCTGCTGAGCCTCGACCAAGGTGGAGAGTTTGGAGTCATTGGCAGCCTGCGCGGCAACCAGCCTATCAATCCTTGCTTCAAGGGCAGAAAAGCGATTCTCGAGAGCCGTACATCGTGCCATGAGGGTAGCAACAGACTTGCGGAGGGCCAGGTCTGGAGGTGAGGCAGGGCTGGTAGGAGGAGCAGACCGGGGAGGTGGTGGTGGTGGTGGCGGTGGTGGAGGCGGAGCAATAGTAGTGACACGAGACTGGACCTGACGTCGAGTACATCCACGCCACACGTTAACCCCTGGCTGAAGGCATTGTGGACACTTCCATCGAGACGTATCTTCAGGAGGTCAAGGCTCATAGGTGGAGGCAGCAGGACGTGATGGTTCACCCCTGACAGGACACGTCTTGGAATCATGGTCGGCAGCACACCATGCACACTTCGGCCTGGCAGAACAGTACCGGGAGATATGCCCAACTCCCCAGCATCTGTAGCACCAAGGCTGGTCATTATGAAGTTTCCTCACCTCACGGTGGAGGACAAGGGATGAAATCAAAGGAAATCTCATTTGGAGGTGGATCGGGTTGACTCCAGACAACAACAATACGGCTAATGGGGGAACCATCTTGGAAAAAACGATGGGCAAAGTACACACCAGGGTATCCCTTAGCAAGTTTCGGGTCAACATCAATAGGAAAACGGGTGAGGATGTAGCTGGGGAACTTACGAGGCCTCTCGGGTGAGTCTTCAAGAATGAGAGGCAGAGACAAAAATGCACCAGCCTTCACTCTATCAATGATGTCCTGATGCTTCCTAGAGATGTAGACAAACCGGAAGGTGACAGCAGCCATCTTCACTTCAGCCAGTTCACGCTGCAGCTGGAAGGCCCTATTGACATCAGACAACCAACGCAACTTTGTGTCCGTAGATGGGTTCCCAGAGAAGGAGAGCTTGACATAGGCATTTCTTGGGGCAAAACAGGAAGGTTGGACGAGGGCAAGGAGTTGGTATACAAGGAAGAAACACCACGTTGAGGCAGAGAAGGTACGTCATGCACAGCTCAAGCACCCTTGGCAGTTTTGGCAGCCGGAGGCAAACAGTCCACACCATCGGAATCCGGCAAGGAGTCGGACGAGGCATCAACGGGTCGCTTGGTAGAGGTTGAGGAGGTGGAAGGCTGCAACCTGAGCTGCGGAGTGACCGAGGAGAGGGGGGGGGGGGTTGCGAGAAGGCAGCTCAGGCCAGTGATCCTCGATAGGAGACTCATCCTCCTCCGACATGGCCAAGTCGGCCTCCAGGCAGGAAGCCACATCCGAATCCGCGCTCTCCATCAGGCCAGGCAAGGCCTAGATGGGAAGCGAACAACTGAAGACACACGAACACACGAACATACACACACAGAACCACAATAAAACAAATAAACCACAAACAACAATACCACAAACAGCAAAACCACAAAAAAAACGAGATAGAAAATATAAACAACCCCTATAACACCACACACAAACAAGAACGTTGAAACAAGACAAACAACAACACAAACAACAACACAGGCAGAGCGCCAGTAACACGTCTTCGCTCCAGGAAGGTTGGGGTGAGACGTGTGAAATAGGTACACATAGATGAAGTGCTTTACACACAGTCAGATGCTGTGTGAGAGCCAACGGTGTCCGTCGTGACGAAGATGTTCCATTGTCCACGTGGCTGTAGGAACGCTTTTGTCATGCGGCTGTACTCTATGTACAGATGACTCGAGGCCACCTTATCCACCAATATGCTGGTGTTGTATCTGGTAACAGTGGCAGCTATAAATTGAACCGAAATTCAGTCGTCTGCTCGGGCGAAACAAAACCAATTATAATTTGTTAATATGCAGGTTTAACTGTTCTCTAATAAATATCATGTAAGTAAACGTATTATATTGATAATGAGTAACATGTTATAAACATTATTAAGATATTACAACACATATATCCAAATAATGATACATTCATTCATGTGAGAAACACGATTTTCGAATACTACATCAGTACCGAAACCAGTTTGTCTCACATGAAATAAACTTCAGTATTTAATAATATGTGTTGTAATAATAATTAACCCTACGTCCGCCCTGATCTGTCAGTGACACCATCAGGTAATAATTTACCAACACACATAAGAAATGCTTCATATATATATATATATATATATATATATATAATCTTTCAAACAGACGATGTTGAAGGCTATGGCACATTCTGCATTATTTATTTTCATCTCGGTGTTTTCTTCTCTGCGTATTATCTTCCGGGGGTGTTCAGGAAGGTTGCTCAGTAGTTTTCCGTTGTGCGACGTTTCGGATCTTACTAGATCCAACTTCAGGCTGTATCTGGTTTGAGCTTGGTGCACGGGCTGTTTTTAATCCGTCTTGGCAGATCACGGGACCGGGAGTGGACGGAGTCGAGCTCGGTGATTGGCTCGTCCGAGTGAACACCTGATTAGCTAACTTGTTCTGCGTTTTGCTGTGGGGAGTACCTGGAAGTCTTCTGTTTGTTTGTTGATAGATGGCATCTTTTTTGTTATATAAATTGCTTTCAGGAACAAAAGACGTCTGCTGTCGTTTTCCCTGTCGAGTATTGTTGTGTTATTGATCAGCATTTGACGGGTGGTGCTTGATGTGTGCTTGGTGGCGTGGTGATCTTTAATTGCCCCGTTGGAAAGATGGCAGGTTAGGCGCCGGGACATGGAGGTCATCGTCATACCAATGTAAGAATGAGGCCCACACTCCTCATTGTTGCAAGTGTATTGGTATACGACGTGGTCTTCCTGAAGGGGCGTCTTGGTCGTGTTTGGTCGGTTTCGGAGAAGTAGATGGGCTGTTTTCTTGGTTTTGTAATAAATGATAAGTTTGATCGCTTGTTCGGCGTTGACTGGGTGTACGTTTTTGTTAATGATGTTTCTGATAATTTCTTCATCCTTCTTGTATTCTGTAGACATAAAATTTCTGTAAAATAACTTGTTAGGGTCGCACTTCTTCGCTCCGGTGTTGTTGTTCTCGTACCATTTGTCCACGTATGTTTTTGTCACTTTTGTTACGTCGGAGTTTTGGTAACCGTTGTTGACGAGTACTTGGGTGACTCGTTCTATTTCCTGGTGTGTGTCTTTCCATGTTGAGCAGTGGGAGAGTGCTCGTCTGACGTATGCACTTATGGTTGATTGTAGGTAGCGTTTGGGGCACTCACTGTTTCCGTTCAGGCAAAGTCCTTGATTTGTTGGCTTGGTGTAGACTGTGGTCTTAAATCCTGATTCGCTTGCTGTCACGAGTATATCAAATGAAGGGAAGGCGTCCGTCGCATGCTTCTTCGTAGGTGAAGTTAAGTCCCGAGGCGGTGATAAACCGATGTCTGAGGTCCTGTAATTCCTGGATGTCGTCGACGTAGCGGCAGTAAATAGAGGGCTTGTTGTTCGCGAGTGAAGTTGATTCGATGCTGCCCATGAAGAAATTCGCGAAGAGTACACCTAGTGGGCTGACCATTGCTATATTTTCGAACAAAGTTTCGAGACCAGAAAGAGAGAGAGTAGGGTGGGAGTAAGAAAGAAGGGGACTGTGGACTGACGCGGTATTTACGTCACATTATGATCTTTCGTATCCCAGTGTTAAATTTCATAAAAATGACGCATTTCTCGGGGACAAGTGCCCTAATTATTCACTTTTAGTAATCCATTATAGTGCCAAAAATTAGCGGAAGGTGTGAAATAACCCGTGGCAAAACATCATACTGATACAACCTTTAGTTACAGTGTTATTCCCGAAAAACAGTGCGACACGAGCCCTGAAAGAGTTATAGTAAGTATATTTTCACGCTCTGATTTTGTTAGAAAACATTTCAGAATCACAGTTTTCACGAAGATTAAATATGAAATATGTCACTGTCGTTTTTACGTACATATATGGTAATTACAGGAAGAGCGGAGTGTTGAAAATACATTCCCCCCACCATCACTTCTCTTGTCACACTGACTGTTAGTGGCTAGCTGGACTCTGGGGAGTCCGTAGTCTCTCACCCTCAGTGTTGCTACCCTAAAGCTTCGTCCACACGATGTTGAGGCACTGCATGGATGGCCACTTGACTAAGGACCACGTTGCCAGACACACGATGTTACAAGTCAACACCGTGCCCTCCGTGGGTGTCTGTTTTAATTGGACACTAGCTGGCATGAAATCATGTCTGCCCAGACGGTGAAGGATAAGTGGACAAAGGAAGCAACCCTGCTTTTAATAGATTTGTATGTCCGGCGTAAATTCTTACGTCCCATGTTGTCGTACTGTACTTACACACCAAGTTTAGCCCACTGGCTGACGTTGTCTGATGTTCACCACAGCTCTGACTACACTCTGCCGTCTGGTCCAAGTCACAGGTGCTCCTGCATGTGCCCACTGCCTGCACAGGGAATGGTTGATCTGGTAACACTGTTTAAAAGTGAGAGAATTACACCCAGCTCCCAATGTCCATCGTCCATTTGCCCTTCGTGTTGACGGAGCTTAAACAAGCATGTTATTGAGCGCACAAATTTAAAAACTGTGGTCCTCCACACTTGGTGCCGGTAGTGGTGTCGCTTGATGTTATCACCCGCGGTTAAATGGTTATTAGTGGAGGTAACTCAAATTCCTTAAGCCGAATGAACAATTATCATATTCATAACAAATAATAATATGCATTCTTTCGAATTTTATGGTACTCCTATAGGCTTCAGAAAATTGATTCTCTTTTTGATTTTTCATTTTCTTCAACTTCGTAATGAGGTGTTGTCGAATATGCTTATGTGGAAGAAATTAATTTTATATTTTATGCACCCAACCTGCCATAAGAATTTGTCCAAAGAAATACACAAATGACAAAACACTCACAGACACCATGCACACATACAGCACAGTCATGGTCAATATTCCTGAAACACATTCGAATGAATAACAGTCTTGAAAAATGAAGCGAAACTATAGCTGTCGATTTTTGTAATATTGATTCATAAGATTCGCTCTCACAGCTGCTAACTTTCATTCACCCAATGCAGGACTTTTGACCGTGACAGTACAGTCCCTAAGAATAGAGCTAATGTGTAACATGGCAATGTTTGTTCACTGTATTTTAATTGTGTGTTTCTCTGTCAGGGGTGAGTCACGGTGACGAGTTGTTCATGTTTTACTCCAGTAAGGACACTGAATGGACGCCCCTGGAGAAGAAGGAAGACCTGCAGATGAGAGACTTGATCCTTCCACTTTGGATAAACTTTATTGTCACTGGGTATGTATAGTATATATACATCGTATAGTACACACAACAAATAATTAAATCCTGCAAGATGTTATGAAGTCTGGAGAGATCTGGCAGCTGTGCGTGTCTGACCTACTCACATAATATGCTATTTTATCATACAGTATAAAAACGATCAGACTATCCGACAACTTATAATTATATTCTCCACAGTTTTTTATATAAAACTGCTGTGAATTTTGTTTATAATTTTTATTTTATTTTATTTTTTTTATATGTCCCCACAGTTGGAAAACTCAATTGTTACTCTATGGTTAACAAAACTCACCCAATATGAAGCCCCTCATTGGGCTACCACCTTAATAATAATATTATAATGGTAGGAGTGGTGAGAATATAGGCCTACATATTGAAATATTATACAAACTAAATTACTGACGTCAATATTTTTTAGAGGGAGGGGGTGTCGGTATATCCTAATCCCTGCCTCACGTTTTAACCCTATATCGACCGGCCTGGGCCGTTATCGTCCACGATCGTAAAATTTCTCATTTCTTAACAATTTTTTTTTAATATATAATGTAAAAAGTACTCTTTCTGTCAAAAAATATGTACAACTAACCCAAGAATATAATTACTCCCAAATCCGGTCATTCTTACAACCATAGATCCTATATTTTGGGATATATTAGATTTACGCAGGTGAATAAAAACGAAACATGACGAAACCTAATGAGTAAGTTGTTGTTATTGTTATTATTTATCGAGGGCGTCGGATCACCTTATGTAATCATGGCCAGAAATTGTTAACTTGTCTCTTTATTTAATTAATTTTTAGTTGTTTCACTGCAGCACAAAATATTTGTTATACTTTGCTAAACACAAAATTTCTTCAGCTTTTTTTGGTGTGGATATGACCGCTATCAGCAGTAGCCTTAAATAACTGTTCAGTTTATGAAAAAATACGAGTGAGCGGAATAGGACTATATTACGAACCCCCTGCCAGACGTAAGACATTACATTCCAAAGGAATTAATTCAAAATTTATTCAAGGAGTGAAAATCGTAACTAAAGTGCTATTTCTTTTTCTTCCTGTCACTTATATGTAATTTACGTATATTGTATAGAGTCTTCATCAGTGTCACACCACGCTATGTGTAAATTACACGTATGTGTAATTTTCGTATATTGTATAGAGTCTTCATCAGTGTCAAACCACGCTGAGGATTAGGAAATATGCTGTACTGTAGCCTACAGCCACGCACCAGATTCTCTGTACCCTCTCGTAGCGGTAGTAAACGTCTAATTAGTAACATAAATAAACAGTATGATGAGGATCTGATCATAAGCACAACCTCAGTTGACGTGAAAAAAAAAGTACCGTGACGTCCTGTCAAGATATAATTATCTGTAAATGAACACCCCTCATCTCCCTCCCTAATCCCAATAGTAACTGAGTCTGTGTGACTCATACTGTCTGACTGAGTAAGTTTCTGCAGTGGCCAGTGACCCGGTGACCACGTTTAGTTGATAAGCTCCTCCCAATCCCATGACGTAATGTATTGCTTTCCACATTTTCTAAGCTTCTCTCTGCTCTCTAGCGTTTGTATATGTATGTTATATAATAAATATTATAGTAAGATCGTGGCGGGAGAGCTCAGAAGTAAAACGGGGTGGAGTTAACATTTCTTTCTTTCAACCAATTAACACCCCTCCCCCCAATTTCTCTCCTCAAACAAAGGTACACCTACGAGCAAAATATTATGTTCGTCGACACTCCATTCCATTATTTGCATGTATTCTATCAGGGAATGTCTGAAACTTTTGCTCGTGGCTGTACATAATTATAAGGACACATTCTTTACATTTCTTGAAAATGAATGATTTTGTATAATATAATAACACGGCCTCTAGGTTTGTAATACTTTGTTTTATGACTGTAGGAGGTACAGGCATAATGTTACCGTTAGGCTATAATTTGTAAATGGGATGATTCAGTTACGTGCTTGACTGAGTGGGGGTCATCCATTATTCATGACGGACAATGGATTGTAGCCCAAATTGTGAGTATAGAACCCTTCTCAAGGATGCAAATGAAGATTTCGTGGCACACGTACTAGGTGAGCAAGATATAGAAGAAAATTCCATTGTTAGTGACAGTGAAGGTGAGGAAGTTGATTACCTAGATAATGCTGCAGAAGTAGATGCATGGTTACAAGATAGACACAGAAAGCCGCTACTTAAAAACAGATTAGTAAATTCACCTGACAACTGTTTGAATCCCAGTAATTATGATGAGTTTGCTTCTCCACAGGAGATCATAGGATATCCATGACAATTAGAGAAACCTAGAAATAGACCAGATTCAGGGAGGAAAATAACATGGGTAAATAAAAGAACAATTTATACTGAGAACATCTTGGGTGGGAGAGCTGGATACCTGATAGGAGAAGCAAATGAGGCAAATACAGCTATGAAGGAGTGGGAATTGTTTATAACATCAGACATGATGGATGACATTGTTAGGCATAGCAATGCTAGAATTTAAAAGATAATCGATCAAATACCACTGAAACAATTACCCAAAAAAGATGTAGGACATATGAAATTAACTGACTCTTTTGAGATGAAAAGTTTGGCCTGTTATATGCAAAGGATTGCTTGGACTGAATACACACAATGCTGAGCTTTTGTTTAGGAAATCTGTACGACATAAAATTTTCGGCGCCATTATGTCGATCGGCCCACAGATTTGTTTTCCTACATGCCAATGTTAGTTTTGATGATTTGGATACAAGACACCAGAGGTGGTTACACGATAGATTTTCAGCGATGAGAGACTTTTTTGAGAAATTCAATGATCGTTGCAGTTCAGTGTTACAACCTGACGACTATTTAACTATTGATGAAACATTATATGGGTGTAGAACTCAAATAGGCTTCAAACAGTACAATAGGAGTAAACCAGTAAGGTATGGGTTACTCTATAAATCTCTAAATACTGTTACGTATCTTTATACGTCTCGGACATCTGTTTATTTAGGCAAACCTACTGGAAAACCAGGCCCTCATTACATAAAAGGAACAATTCCCACAGTAAAAAAAAACTTGTAAATCAGCTGACTAATAAGGTAGACCTCTGTGGTAGAACTATTACTTTTGATAGGATATACACTAGTATAGAATTATTTGAGTGGCTTTTATCAAAGCGTATTACTGCCGTAGGTACCCTGGATCATGCTAGGAAAGGAATACCCGCACAAGTAAAATCGGTTACTGCAAGAAACAATAAATCCCATTTAGTGTATTGGGAGAAGACTAACAACAAATTGTGTTTAACTCCCATAATTGGCATTACTAAAGACGACACCCAGAAGAAACCAGCTATATATAAATTTTACGATTTCACTAAAGGAGGCACCGACATTATCGACCAGAAATTTATTTTTATACTGTAAATAACAAGTCTCGCAAATGGACTGTAAATGCCCTTTCCTACATTTTGGATACAGCCAGAGTTATCTCTCAAACTGTTTTTTCAATGGCCACAGGCCATTCTGAACTCGTTCACATATGGATGGGATTTAGTTATATATATGTGCAATCCTCAAATGAAACGTAGACTGAAGATCCCTAGTTTACAAAAAAGTACATTAGCGAAGATAAAGATAATGCTAATTGATTCAGAGCCTATTGAAACTGAAGCTATGCCCAGACCAGCAAAGCAACTTCGGCCTTACAAGACAGCCAAACGGGGAAGATGTAAAGAATGTTTAGAGTCTGCGTATGGTCCTGGGTTCTCTGATAGTTGTAAAATGGCAAGAAAATGCAACAAACAATGCTACGTAGGTCGTCTTGGTGTCGTGTCCGCACTTCAGATAGTATGGTTTGAATTGTGTAAATTCAGTTCAACTGGAGCTACGGTGAGCAACATTATTCAGCGTCCAGTTTGGGAAAAATTTATTTATTACAAACCGGATTTTACAATTCTGATAATGGGCGGGAATGATATTAACGTCAACACAAAACACATTGAACTAGGGAGGGAAATTTGGGACTTATCTTTAAAAATTGAAGAGCTCACCTGTAACGCTTGCCATGTAATTAGCATTGAACCTCACCTACAGCCAAGGGGCTTATCCCCATGTCAGTATAGTAAGATAAGAAACGGAGTGAACAAAAGTCTATCCAGGTTGCTGGGCTCTGGTAGGGAGGTTGGGAGGCACAGGAGGTTGTGGGTGAGGTTGGGGAGAGGTTGGTAAGGTAGGTTGAGGTACAGGGCAAGGGTTGGGAGGAGTGCGCAGCGCTCGGTTTGGATGACTGTGTGAGGTGGGAGGTAGGGTTAGTTGATAGAGGAGAGGTGGGAGATGGAGAGGCTTGGCTTGGTGGGGAAGGAGGTTGGGTTGGTGAGGGAATGGCGGCTGAGGCGGTGTTAGGTATGGTGCCATATAATGGTGGTGTGTGTTGGTGTTTGTGAGAGCGGTAGGAGCAGGGTATGGTTGCCTGGGATACCAGGGGTAGGCACTTGGCAGAGGTAGGGTGTTGTTGGGAGGGGTAGGAGAGGCGCTCGGGTATGAGTGTCGGGAAGGAGTTGAGTGGTGTGATAGAATGGTGAAGGTGTGGGCAAGAGAGGGGTGAGGTTGGTGGGTGGGTGTCGCACGGATGGCTGTGTGGGTGGGTGGGTATCGCACGGATGGCTGTGTGAGTGCGTGTTTGCGGCGAGGTGCTGCCTGTGGTGTAGGTGTGACATGTTGCATCTGTTCGGAAGTGTGTTGTGATGGCTGTGGTGGTGGTGGTGTTGGTGGGCTTTACCCGCTCCCAGGACGTAACGTATGGGCGGCCTGCCACCTGGATGGTGACGGTCGTATCCGTCCTTATTATTTGATTTGGATGAATGGGTTTAACTTTTCACTGGTGTAAATAATATATTGCAGGCAAGGTAACTAATTTTGGAGATATAACTTGAATTCAAAGGGTTATTTGGGGGGGACCTGGGTGCACTCAATATTCTTATATATGTGTTTCAGAGTGGTTCCTCCCGTCACCAAAAGGTAAAATCCACATGAACAGGTGATGAAGAAAATTAATTTGGAATAGCTGAGCAGCAATACAGTAATAAAAATAAGGATAGTGCCTTGTACCTCTCTCTCTCAGGTGGCGTGAGCCTAGTGATGGTGTGGAGATGGGAGGCAAAATAAAATGCTATTTTTCATTCATATCTTCCGTATTATTATATAATACTGCTGTGTAACATTTTGTATGGACATCGGATAAATGTTGTTTATGACCACGAGTTCACGATTGTACCTTTCAGAGTAAAACTAGTGCATTTGTCGCGGCTTCTAGCCGCTTAAATTGTATTTATTGGTTGTGGAACCAGCACAGCTGGATTTGCTATAGAATACACCCCTTCTCCAGCCCAGGCCCCGTATAGGCATAATCTGGGCTAGAAGGGTCTATTCCGTGACGATCATCAGAAGTAAATTAAAATTCAAATCTGGCGCTGTACTGATAGTGGAGCCACCTGGTGGTGGCGTGATGAGGTATTAAGCCCGCTCCCCGCTGGTCACCGCTCGGTCACTCCAATGAGAAAGAAAGTGAATGCCTGCCGCATTGGGAGGTGGGTGGGACAGTCAAAGCTGTGCTGGTTCCACAACCAATAAATACAATTTAAGCAGCTAGAAGCCGCGACAAATGCACTATTATTGGTATAGTGGAACCAGCACTGCTGGATTTGCTATGCATGCGATGCGGTAGGTGGGAGGTGAGGTGGAGGCAATCATGTGCTTAGTTAAGAGCGGCCGAGAGAGCGGGGAATCATAAAAGGTAACCGAGCTAAGGTGAGGCTGAAGCTAAAGCAACTTCCAACACTGGCTAGGGGACTAGCTGTGGTGGAAGTGTTGTAATAGCTTATAATAAATATATATACCGTAGACTATTCTGTTATAGACCAGAATTGTTACCCAACTAAAGTCTTTATATGCAGACTCGAGGGGTCGGGTACAGGAGAGGGGGTGCCCCTGGGCCCCCCCCCCTTTTTATTATAGTCCTCTGAGCCAGGGCTATGGCCCCGGCTCAGGTCATGCAATCCCGAGGGGATGAAGGAGGACACAAGGATGCAGTAATCCTGTGTTTAATATATATATATCCAGTCACTCATCATAGTATAGTAAGTTTCGGAGAATGAATACTCAAGAATTCCGTAACAATGTAATTTATTAATTCCGCACCATATGTACACACATGAGAGACATGGGAATGAGCATGAAACTGTACATGATGGGGGTGAAGTATGGGGTGATTAGTGACGGGAATTAAGTCGCCCGACCTTTTCCCTTCGGGCGGCCCCTCCCCCTCATGTGTTTCCCACAGGGACCCTGGGGAATGGAGGGTGGAGTACCCATAGCCACACAGGGGGTAGGGGAGAGCGAGTGGAACAGATACCTCTTCCTAAAGGAGGAAGTGGAAGTCCAGCCCCCCAAATCCCGAACCCTCTCCACCGAGTGAGTCCTGAGGAAGGCGAGGGAGGCGGCCACGCCCCTAACGCTGTGAGCCCTCGGGGCGTGTCCGGGATCCCCATTCTCTATCACTCGGCAGAGAAGGCGAGCGATTGACCTAGGGAAAAGAGGGTTACCGGACCTAGAGTTGTAGAAGAGGTGGTCCGGAAAAGCCCCTTTCGTCGCCTCCACGTAAGTTGTAAATGCGTGGACTGGGCAGAGGGGGTGGAAACTTCCATCCCTCAGGAACGAGGGTACTGCGAGAGGGCCAATCCTGTCGTCAGCCTGCTCGTTCTTAGCTAGGAAAGCAGGAGAGGGGGAGATAGTTAAAGAAGTAAGGTTAGGGCTTACAGATGAAAAAGCTGTGTGACGGGTAAGGGCTGCCAATTGAGAGGCCCTGTACCCTGTAGCTAAGGCGAGCAGGAAGAGAGCTTTCTGGAGGAGGTGACAAACCTCCAGAGGGACCCCCTCGAAGGTCAGGTAGGAAAGGACGCGGTGAAGGGACCAGGAGGGAGTCTGGGCCCGGTGAGGTGCAGTCCCCGCCCGAATCCCCATCCTCAGGAGAGAGAGAGGCCTCTCCGAAACCTTAATGTTAAAACCTATTAGGAGGGGATCAGACAGGGCTGCGTGATGCGCAAGCACCGTTGCCGGGGCCCTGTTGGTGGAATCGGCGAGCCACGTGAGGAATTCCAGGACCGTGTCCTCTGAGATGACCCTGGAGGGGTGTCTTCGTAAGAAGTCCTGGAATCTTTTCCAGCACGATTTGTACTGTCGCACCGACTACTGACGATGAGCCCTCAGCATCTTGTCCACTGTCTCCTTAGTGAACCTTTTGCTGAGGACTCCCCGTAGAAACTCCAAGCGTGTAGTTTCAGTGACGCTTGGAGTGGTGCAGACAGGGTGCTGGAGAGGCAAGCCGATCCCAACTGAAGAGGATGAGGGCACCACCGAGACAGTTCTCCGAACCACGGCTGCGCTGGCCAGAGGGGGGCTATGAGGAGTACCCTCCCCCTGAATGTGCGCAGCTTGAGGATCGCCTTCAGGAGGACTGACGTAGCTGGGGGTGGGAAGAGGTAGAGATACCCCCACCTGTTCCAGTCCTCTGTGAAGGCGTCCGGGCCTCCCGCCTCTGTCCTGGAAGAGAATGTTAGGAACAGAGGAAGTAGGGCCGTGGATGGGGAGGCGAACAGGTCCACCTCCGGTGTCCCGTAGCGAAAGCAGAGTGACTCGAACACAAGGGGACGCAGTTGCCACTCGACTGACGTCCCCTTGAACCTGGATAGAGCGTCCGCCCAATCGTTCTCCCGCCCTGGCACATAGTGGGCCGAGAGGTGAATGCACCTCTTGGCCGCTATCGAAAAAATCTCTTCTGACAGGGACAGGAGAATTTCCGACCGCGCGGTGCCCTGTTTCTGTAGGCACTGTACGGCCGCAACATTGTCCATATCGAAGCGGATGCCTAACCTGGCAAACTGTGCGTGTCTGTTGAGCCACTCCCTTGCTACCATCAACTCCCGGGCGTTGATGTGTAGTAGCCTCTCCTCTTCCTTCCATCCCCCGCACCGTTGATGTCCCAGGCAAGAATGGTATTCCCAGCCTACGTCCGATGCGTCTGTCACCACCGTGATCCCCGGGGGAGGGAACACCCAGGGGACTCGCTGACGCAGGGCACTGGGACGTAGCCAGGGGCGAAGGAGACGGTGGAGAGAGGGGGACACTTGCCTGGGAAGGTCCCTGTGTGCGGGGGAAAGGTGGAGGTTTACCTCCCGCGTCAGCCTCCTGTGTTTCAGTCGTCCCAGGGGCATTGCAGGGGCCGCAAAATTTAGGGACCCGAGCAATGATTCCCACTGGTGTCGAGAAAAAGTACGGGAAAAATGCGCCTGGCGGACGTGGCGGAGGGTCCGGCGGGCGTTGTCTGGAGCGAGAGAGAGGGTGGCCGAAAGAGAGTCCCACTCTATTCCCAGCCAACACAGTTTGCAAGTGGGAGTGAGAGAGGACTTGGGGATGTTCAACAGGAACCCCATTTCCTCTAGCACTCCCCTCGCTACCCTGACGTTGTTTGCTACCTGCTCCTTGGAAGGGGCGCGAAGCAACCAATCATCCAGGTACATGAGGGTGGGGACACCCGCCTCTGCCAGACGGGATGCCACCACCCTCACGAGCTTTGTGAAGACTCGAGGAGCTAGAGAGAGACCGAAAGGGAGCCTGGTAAACTGAAACGTCTCGGTCCCCACCTGGAAGGCCAGAAAACGGCGAAACCTGGGGTGGATCGGGACGTGCCAGTACGCATCCTTGAGATCCAGGGATGCTAACCAGTCTCCCTTCCTTAGAACTGTGCGGACCTGGGCAACCGAAACCATCTTGAAACGTAAGGTTTTCACAAATTTGTTTAGCTTGCTCAGGTCCATCACCAATCTCGTTTTTCCCTGGTCCTTTTTGGGGACCGTGAATAAACGAGAAAGAAAGACCCTCCCCGTCGCCCACTCCACTACCCCTTTTTCCCGCATTTCTAACACATGCGGGATGACCGAAAGTTACACTTTGGTTGAGGCAGGAGGTAGACGTAGTGGCTGTAGCGGGAAATGACAGGTGTCAGTGAGAGTACAGTTAATCCTAGACCGGGACCCGAGGGACCCGGGGATGGTTGGAGGGGTAGGATGACGGGCAGTGAGGGTGAGATTTTGACCGCAAAGGGGAACTCTGATTTTTGACCTAACGGGAACCCAAGGTTGGGAGGAGGGTTATGTCATATGTCAGAAATGTCAGACTAGGAGAGTTAACAACCACAGTTACTCACCGGAACAGATATTCAGGGCCAGGACAGGCCCTGACGTATCACCCTTGATGCCCAGCCGTGGGAGGGCCAGGCTGCTGACCACCCCGTGAGGCAGCCCAGAGTGGGACCCTCAAGTGGAGCGGTCCTTCTGGGAGGGGTGGGAGAAGGAGGTCTTGGGCTTCTGGAAGGGCTTGGAGCCCTGTCCTCTCCCACGAAATGGCTGCTGGCTCCTCTGGGAGAACCTGTTGTGCTGTTTCGGGGGAGTGGGGTAGGAAGGCCTTGGTAGTCTCGAAGGCTGGGAGGACCTTCGAGGCTGGTAAGCCGGTCTGGAAGGCTGTGGGGCACTTGGCCTACAGACAAACAGATTGATTAGGAAAAAAGGGGACCGTTATTTTCCTCTAATTTCACCTCCTGTGTAAGAATAACTCAGGTAATGGGATTAACGAGAGGTACTTACTTGGAGGTAGATGGTTTTGGGAGATTAATCACTGCTTGGATGGAGGAGAAGATAGCGTCTGTCGCCGGCTGGTCGAAGAGGGCTGGGGAAAGAGGGGCAGCTCGCACCATTCCCCTCTGTGCCATCTCCGGCGCAGATTTCGCGGCTGCCTGGCGGGCTGCCAGTCTCGCCTCGGCGAAAATCCTCGCCTCCTCCCGCATGTTGTGGGTCGCCATCGCCGCGACGCCTTCCATGACGGTGGCCATGGATGAGAGTGTGTCACTGTAAGGGGTAAACAAGGAAAACCGAGCGAACCCGGGGTAGAGACACGAGAGTAAACTGAGAGACCCTCTACCCTGTATCCCTCGAACAACACAACACCAGATGTAATAGTACTCACGCTAGCTGTAAACCCGACATCTCGTGGTAGGTGTTGGTGAGGGCGTTGAGGCAGTCCCTTATGAGTGAAGCAGCCGTCCCCATGGAGATGGTATGTGCCAACTCCAACCTAGCTGCCGACTCTGCCTGCCGTAACTTACCGTCGGGCTCCTTTAGTTGATAGGGGACCGGAGGCTCCTTCTCCGTCTTCCACAGACATTCCCCTTAAACCCGGCGGGGCACGGGAATGAGGGAGGACGATGGGGAAAGATGGAGGAGGTGGTTTCCTGGTCACGTTGTGTTTCTGGTGGTCCAGGGACTTAAGGAGAAGGGCTGGAATGTCCAGGTCCCCTTCACCCTTATCCCCTGGGAAGTACGCGTCCGGGGAAAGGAGGACTGCCATGTTCCCGTGGGAGCGGTCAATCCTCCAAGCCTCGGACAGCTGTAAGTTACTGTACTCCACCAAAAAACCCATCGCGTCCAGGGTAGCCGCAGAGGATACCTTCGATGAAGTGGGTACAGGAGCTGAGATGGGACGGACCTTGTAGAAGGGAATAACGTCGCCCTTATCATCTGCCCCCCACTTCACCAGGACATCATCCCTCCGGGTCCACACGTCTGGTTGAGCGGTGTCCGGAGACCAAGCCACTAGTCTGCCCTCCTCCGAAGAGTGGGTCCAGGAAGGAGGAAGGAGAGCCCAAGAGTAGGGGAGGTACCCGTCGTCCGTAGGAGGGGGCGACGGGGAAGGAGGGGAGGAGGTAGCCAACTCCACAGCCACGTCTCCAGCCGGAGACTCGAGTCCCGGAGATAAAGAAGGGACGGGAATGTCTCCAATATCCCCGGGTGGACTCGCGCCCCCGACCGGAGCAGAAGCAGGAGGGGCAAGGGTGAGAGGAGGAGCGACGAGCCCGGGACTTCTTGGCGTGGCGGGACCTTTTTGCCGATCGTTTGCGTCCTCTAGAGTGACCCGAAAAGTCGGCTCTAGAGGGCGACGAAGCTGGAGGTTCCCTGCTGGGCCCTTGTACCGGTGAGGTAGGCATGGTAACTAGCGCGACAGACTCGCTCGCTTCCCGGGGTGTGAAGCCCCGAGAAGGTGTCGTAGTACCGTCAAGGGAAGGAGGCTCAATATCTCGGGCCGCATGGGGTTCTAGCCCCTGAGACTCCAAGAGACAAGTAGAAGGGTAACGGGACCTGGATAAACCCAGGTCCGTTCCCAAAATCGGGTCCGCCCACGACAAAGAAGAACTGTCTCGCTTGTGGGCCATTCTCCTAGCCCTCGTCCAAGCCATACGAAGAGAAGCAAGGGCGGGGAGTTTGGAGCGGGCAGAAGGGGAGGTGACCCGACACAACTCAGCCCAGGGGCAGCACACACCACACGCCAAGGGGTCGTAACCCAAGGGAGTGAAGCAGGGTGCGTGAGGCGAACAGTGCAGGTGGCCGTCAGGCGAGACCCGCACAGTACACCCCGACGAAGCAAATAAGGCACGAGTAGGCTGATGGAGAAAAGAGAATACACAAACATGGGTTAGCACGTGCAATCACCAGAACACTGTAAAAACACGGGAAAACACAAAACATGGAGAAGGTAGCGCGGGAGACGTAGCCCACTGCTCCCAGGGGTACCAGGAAACACAACACAACACCCCACGCGCACCCGCCAGGGAAAAAACCCCGTAAAACCAATAAAAAAACCCCTCCTCAAGGAACGGGGAAAAGTCCCCCCGGTCTGTAGGACCCCGAAGGAGGGGCACAGGCAGCCTGAGGGGCAACAACCCAGGAATACCACACTGGGAAAAAATAAAAACACACTTAAAAAACACGCAAGGGAGAGGAAGGGAAAACCTGGGCACAATTCTCGCTCCCCACAATCCGCGTGGACTTACACGATACTCGGGGAAGGCACAAGAGGGCTAACAAGCCCCCACACACACAGCACGTGGGGAGGCAAGTGCCCCACGTGGGGAAGCTAAAATGCTAAAAAAACCTAAGAAACCCCGAGGAAAACACACCAAATAAGCGTACTAGTGGTAGGAGGAAGGGTGAGAGGGGGAAAGAGGGAGAAAACTCCGAAAAAGGAGGCCCAAAAGAGCCCCCTCCACTAGGGAAGAAAAATGAATCAGCCCTAGCAAAAGAAAATTCCCACACTAACACCCAACAACTCCTAAAACACACACACACACACACACACACACATCTGCAAAGCAGGCAAGCCACTAGAACACAAAAGAAACGATAGCAGGAACACTTAACACAATACCATAGCGTAGCAGCGAGGAGAGTAGATGTTGACAGGTACGTGTTCCGCGACAGAGTGACCGAGCGGTGACCAGCGGGGAGCGGGCTTAATACCTCATCACGCCACCACCAGGTGGCTCCACTATCAGTACAGCGCCAGATTTGAATTTTAATTTACTTCTGATGATCGTCACGGAATAGACCCTTCTAGCCCAGATTATGCCTATACGGGGCCTGGGCTGGAGAAGGGGTGTACTCTATAGCAAATCCAGCTGTGCTGGTTCCACTATGCCAATAATAATCTTTTTCTCTCCAAGAGATATCTTTGATACTTTTCAGTGTAAAACAAAGATTACCTCGTTATAAAAGGAAGTTATGTTTCGTATTGCAAAGCTTGGTCTACTATTTGCGTGTTTGTAATGTTTGCAGAATGCTTTGTACTGGTCTGTCATCATAATAGTATATAATATGCCCGTGTATGGTGCAACATCCAGGTGTTTTATATGAAAATGTCCTGAATTATGATAATGTTTGCTTGTTATTACAATATTACTGCAGAGTTTTTATACTAAAGATCAAAAGTATAAGTACAGCGCTATAGACATAAAATAGCCTACACAAATTATAAGATTTTCAAATCAACAAGACATCTCATGATGGGAATTAACCTACACAGTTATTTCATTTTTTTTTTCTTTTTTTGTCATTTCAACATGGAACGTGTCTCTCTCTCTCTCTCTCTCTCTCTCTCTCTCTCTCAAGAATTATGCAATGTAACGTTCGCACATAGCCTAACACACACACACTCTCTCTCACTTTCTTGTCCCTTTCTTTATAGTAAGAATTATGCAATGTAACGTTCACGCCTTGCCTAGCCTAACACACACACACACACACACTGTCTCTCTCTTGTCCCTTTCTTTATAGTAAGAATTATGCAATTTAACTTTCGCGCATAGCCTAACACACACACACACTCTCTTTGTCCCTTTTTTATAGTAAGAATTAGGCTGGACTCCCACATGCGATTATCCGTCCCGCGACGCTGAATGTTGCCAGTTAGGCTGGACTCCCACATGCGATTTTCCGTCCCTCGACGCTGATTGTTGCCAGGTACTTCCAGAAAAATAATACACCACGACGGCATCTCCTAATTCGATCGCTTAGTTCACGAAAAATTCCCTACATCGCGTGCCAGCATACACGCGATGGCATGGGGCGTCGCGGGACGAAAGAGGTCCCGCGAACATTTTGGAATGTTCTAAATGTTCGCGGGAACGACTCTGAAAACAAAGCATTCGCTAGACGCTTCGATCGATGTTGGATTTTTTGAAGAGCGACGTCGCTCTAAGGCATGCTCCCTTTCATAATGCTGGACTCCCACATGCAATTTTCCGTCCCGCGACGCTGATTGTTGCCAGATACTTCAAGAAAATCTGTCCATCGGCTGATGGTGAGAGCTACAATGGGTGAAATTGATGTTCAAACGACCTTTCGAACACCAGTATGGAGGCCGTCAATCGCCTGAGAGGATTGTTCGAGTGCCATTGCTCTGCCAGCAAGCGAACGTCTAGCGAACGTCTATCGAATGTCACGATGAATGGTGGGAACATGGTGCTGCAATGGAAAACATTGATCGATAACATAGCACGACCTCAGCGACATTGCTCGAATATGTGCACGCCCATCGATCGCCTGTAAATCGACTGACGATAGACGTTTCCATCAACAGAAAATTGTCTGCAACATATTAATTCATTTCACACTTTTTTCATTTGACTGCAACATATTAATTCATTTCACCTATTACCATTTGACTGTAACCCATTCATTCATTTCACCTATTACCACTTGACTGTAACCCATTCATTCATTTCACCTTTTACCATTTGACTGTAACCCTTTCATTCATTTCACACCATTACCATTTCACTGTAACCCTTTCATTCATTCATTGCTATTTGACTGTGTAACCCTTTCATTCATTTCACACCTTTTTCATTTGATTGTGTAACTCTTTTATTTTTTTCACACCTTGTTCATTTGACTGTGTAACCCTTTTATTCATTTCACATCAATTTCATTTGACTGCAACATATTCATTCATTTCACATCATTTCCACTTGACTGCAACCTTTTCATTCATTACCATTTGACTGTGTAACCCTTTCATTCATTTCGCACCTTTTTCAATTGACTGTAACATATTAATTTATTTCACGACATTTATTCATTTCCATTTGGCAGTAAGGGGGCGGCGGTAGGGGTGTGGGGTGGGTTCTGAGAATTCTGCGCTGTGTGGATGCCACGTGCTCACTGATTGCAGGTCCCACACGGCCATCTTATATAATGCTCAA
Organism: Petrolisthes cinctipes; assembly: GCA_033782935.1. Lineage (NCBI taxonomy): Eukaryota > Metazoa > Arthropoda > Malacostraca > Decapoda > Porcellanidae > Petrolisthes > Petrolisthes cinctipes. The sequence goes on from JAWQEG010000144.1 coordinate 868,424, forward strand.
ACCTTGCAGCTGGCTCACACACACTGTGCTGGGTTACGCACGAAGATTATTGTCCCGCGAAAAGGCGCTCCAAACGTCGGTCTAAGGCTGGACTCCCACATGTTATTTTCCGTCCCGCGACGCTGATTGTTGCCAGATACTTCCAGAAAAATGCCTGGCAGGAGGCTGAGAACTGGAGACCGCAGCCCTAGCTAGGGCGTCAGCCTGCTCATTCCCATCGACACCCACATGGGCCGGGACCCAACAAAATGTGACTTTGCGGTCACGACGACCCAGATTTACAAGCCACTCGAGAATGGCCAACACCAGGGCATGGGAAGAGTTAAAATTGCACAAGGCCTGCAAGGCACTACAGGAATGTCTAAAAATAGTAAAAGAAGGCTGAGGGAGAGTAAAAATCACTTGGAGGGCATATAAAATGGCCGAGAGCTCGGCAGTAAAAATTGACATGACAGAAGGGAGCCTGCCACCTCTACAAAAGTAAGGAAAGACAACTCCAAAACCAACTCCAGCACTTGACTTTGACCCATCATTGTACACAGGGATGGACTCCCTGTGAGAGGAGGCATGTCCTAAAATGAGGGAACGAGCCACTGTAGGAGGAAGAGATTCCTTTTTGTCTGAAAAGCAGGTGCAGGGTAAAACTTCTGGAAGAAGCCATGGAGCCACCCTAGTAATCGATGCCAAAAACGAACCATCAAGGACTGGCGACGGAGATCAAGAGGTGGCTCATCAACGTCCACCTGGAGACTTGGGATTGGGTTTGACCTGAAGGCTCCGGTCATCAGACGTACTCCAGCATGGTGAACAGGGTCAAAAAATCTAAGAGGGGTATCCGTGGCAGAGGAGTACACCTCACACCAATAGTCGAGTTTTGACCTAATAATAAAATGGTATAGGTGAAGGAGGGTGGCCCGATCAACCCCCCAGGAGGTATGGCCCAGGACCCTCAACAGGTTAAGAGCCTTGAGGCAAGACACCTTAAGTGAACGTAAGTGGGGAACCCAAGTCAAACGTTTGTCAAAAAGAAGACCAAAAAGCGAGTCTCCTCTACACAACATATCCGATGGCCATACATGAATAAGCCCGGATCAGGGTGGACGCCTCAGATGCGGGAGAAGTACATAGCAACCTTCTTAGCAGGAGAAAAGCGAAACCCATGAGAACCAGCCCAACGCGACACCCTGTCAAGGGCAAGCTGCATGCGCCGCTCCGCCACCGACATACGGGAAGCAGCAAACAAGACCGCCAGGTCGTCAACGTACATCGAGTTAGCTATACCGTCTGGAAGGGATGACGGCAATGGCATTAATTGCTACTGCAAACAATGTGACACTGAGGACGCTTCCCTGGGGGACGCCCTCCTCCTGTGCAACAGATGTTGAGAGGGCTGTACCAATCCTCACAGAAAAACTGTGACCACTGAGAAACTCCTTATGAAAACATGGAAGGCGACCCAGCAGGGCATATGCATGTAGTTGCTGCAGGATGCCATATAGCCATGTAGTGTCATAGGCTTTGTCTAAATCAAAGAATACACAGACAAGGTGTTGATGGCGTGCAAAAGCCTCGCATGCAGCAGTGTCCAACCTGACCAGAGCGTCTGTAGTGGAACGGTGTTTTGAAAGCCAGACTGGGACGGAGACAGAAAATCACCCCGTTCCAAGAAGTATACCAGTCTAACATTCACCATCTTCTCAAATAGTTTACAAAGACAGGAGGTCAAGGCAATTGGTCGGTAATTGAGGGCAACACTAGAGTCCTTGCCCGGCTTGGAGAAAGGAAGGATGGTAGCAACCCTCCACCCATAAGGGAAGACACCCTCCAGCCAGATTCTGTTATATAAAGCTAAAAGAAATAAGATCGCCTCCTCACTCAAGTGTTGCAACATTGCATATGGGATATTGTCAGGCCCAGGAGAAGTGTCACTGCAGAGAGAGAGAGAGCAGAGGGCAGGTCTCTCAGGGTGAATATATGGTTATAACTTTCATTCTCGGTCCCTGAGAAATCCAGGACAGTGCGCTCCTTGGCTCTCAACTCATGCCTGACAGCCAGAGGTCGAGAGTCACAGCTGGGGACAATAGCAAAAGCCTCCGCCATGGTGTTGGCTACTGTTAAACCATCCATGATCTTAATTCCATTGACCTTAAGAACAGGTAGAAAACTAGGAGAAAACTTCCCCGCCATCTTACTGACTCTTTTGAACATTTGGGTGAGTGGGGTTTTAGTATTAATTGAAAACACATAGGCCTTCCAAGATGCACGTCGTGCCTCTTTTAAAACTAGTCTAGCCCGAGCCCTTGCCCGCCGAAAGTCCTCTAAAAGAATTTGGTCCCCACGATTGCGACGAAGGCGAGAGAAAACAGCGCGTTTCTTCCGCACAGCAGTGGTGCAGACTGGTGACCACCAAGGGACAGGACTTTTGGGAAAGTAGCCAGAAGTTCTAGGGATAGAGTTGAGAGCAGCAGAGTGGAGCATATCAGTGAAATATGTTACAGCCTCGTCAGAGCTACCAAAATTGGCTACAGAAGAGACCGAAGAAGTTAGCTCTCTAAAAAACTGCGAGTCAGCCTTCTCTAATCTCCACCTAGGAAGACGAGACTGTGGTTCATTCCTGTTATTTTCTAAAAGTATATGGAAGTGGTCACTATCATATAAATCGGGCAACACACTCCAAGTAAAATCGAAAAGAGCACTGGGTGAGCAAATGGAAATGTCATTGGCGGTAAAAGTCCCAGTAGGGCTATTAAAATGTGTAACATCTCCTGTATTTAAAACCCCTAATCCCTCATCCTCAATAAAAGAAGCCAATAAAACACCCCTGGGGTTGACCGAACTGTCACCCCACAGAGGATGACGACCATTAAAATCACCCAATAAAACAAAGGGAAAAGGAAGTTCCCGTACAAGACGGTTGAGATCACCTCTCTCAACTGTATCACTGGGAGGAAGGTATTGACTGCACACAGTGTACGGGCGGTCCATAAAAACCTTAATTGCGACAGCCTGGAGTGGAGTGTCAAGCTCCAGGCTCGTGCATGGAGCATCTTGGCGAACTAGGATGGCAGAGCCACCATGGTGACCCTGACCTTCAAAGGATATGGAATAAAATGCAGAGTATGATGGAGGACTGGCAGGAATGTAGTCCCCAAGCATTGTCTCTTGGAGAGAAACACATGCAGGAGAGAAGTTCGAGAGAAAAACGCGCAGTTCCTCCCAAGAAACACGCAAGCCACGGCAATTCCACTGAAGGACCTTGAACAGTGTTATTTTAGTACTGATTATTGGGAAGCCTCACGGAGGTACTTCCCACTACCACCTTGACCTGATGGTTTACTCAAACGATAAGTTTTATCTAATCCTGGGCCATTAGAAGAAGAGCGAGGAGTAGTACTTGGCGCAGTAATTGGGACCCGTAGACGAGTCCCTGAAGCATCTGATATGTTAGAAGGAGGTGAAGGTAAATGAGCAAAGATATTCTTAGAAACAATTACATTGGTACTATCCTGTACTGCAGTGGTATCACTGACACAGGCAGATATATCAACATCAAATAATACAGGTGGTAGAATCACTCTGCTGCTGAAGTGGAAGAGAAACTGAATCTTTTGAAGTGACAATATCCAAGGCATCCACATTCACTTCACGCCCTTCTGATGATCCCAAAGGAAGCTTGGGAGGAGGAACATCTGTTGAATCAAGAGATTCATCAGAGCCACGAGAACGCTTCTGGTGAAATTGAGAGGCAACTATGGATGAGTCCACAAAGACGGTTGCCTTGCGAGGAGGAACATCTATGGAGTCAAGTGCCTCAGGGGCGTCTCTGTGGTAGTTTAGCTAACTTAAGTTTCCATTTTGGAGAGCGTGTGGCAGCGAGAACCTCTACCACATGGACATCTTTAGCTAAAGTCTGAGAATTGTCATCAGTTGAAGGGTCGCCAGACTGAGTGTCTGATAAAGTTTCCAAGACAGAGAAACTATTATGTATTGTAACCTTAGAAACCGATTTAGGGCGAAGGGAGGAGGCGTATATCTTCACGCCACCATCCTTGTGTCGCCTGAAGTTGAGTTGCCGTCTGGCACTACCAATGCTGATGAATTGGGTGTTAGCCAAGTGGAGAATATCTTGCTCAAGGAGGTACATCTTACATTGGCAAGAACGCAAGGGGTGAGCATCCCAGCAACAAAAGCAGTAACTCTCTGACTGACACTCGGAAGTAAGATGCGAGTCAAGAGCAGGACAATTACCACACCAGGAACGGTTGTTGCAGTTCCTCCTCCCATGACCAAACTCATAACAACAGAAACACTGTAAGGGACGCTCAACAAAAGGCTTCACCTCAAAAGAGGTGGGGTTAATGTTAACGCGATTTGGGATATGCGAGCCATAGAAAGTGAGGATGATCATATTTTTACTGCCTTTCATCTTTGTTACTCGTTGGACACTATCTGGGCACATTGCGAGAATATCCTTTTCTGAGAATTCATACAGGCCCTCATTATATATACGCCCTTTGCTATAATTAAATGTTCGATGTAGTTGATGGATTCAAACATGCTATCAGAAGGACAGGGGAGATTGAGGAGCATCATGGCCTGTGTAATATCTTTGGCTCTGATTATAACGCCCTTACCGTATTTTTTTATATGGCCCATTGGTAGTAATCCAATTTATTTCTCCAGATATGGGGAAGCATGGATAAGGTTACCACGTCCCTCCCTGTAGTAAGCCACAAACCAAAAGAGTGTAGGAACACGACGCTCTACAGAGTCATCAAAGATTTTAGGGCAGTAGTCATTGTCACTGTCAACTACATTGGTGGACTGCATCATCTGAATTCGCAGTGAGTATCCCCTACAGTCAGAGAATCATTTGCCTCAAAAGCTGCTTTGGCAGCAGCATTTTTTTTAAAAGTAATATAGCACCGATTAGACCTACAGTCACTGTAATAAGTGATTCGGATACGAAGAACCACTCCAAAACCCTTAATTAAAAATGGAGTGAATAGCACCATAGGAAAGGGATGCAAGTACATTCGTTAACATTAACGGTTACAAATCGCTAACAGGGTTCGTCTACACAATAGCCGACCTGCTGGGTCTACTCTTATTTTCAGCCTTCTGCATACCACCACGACCACAGAGTGACGACTCGAGGGCCTGGTCGACCACTGCTCGAGGAAGAGATTGGGGCTTTTCTTTATCCATATATCATTGATTTAGTTATATTGGCCCCAGAAGCCAAGAGCTACTGCCTACTGGGCAGATGAGGGAACCGAGCGCTGGTCGCCGTGGGCGGGGTACCTCTTCCCCCACAGGGCCTCTCGTTTTGAAAAGCAGCCCAAATGGGTCGAAAGTTTGCCCGACGGTGCTGAGACCCCCTTCCCCAACATCTCCCGGCCCAGACACCCAACCATCCAACATAGGACGGCCCCCAGAGGGCGGTCCCTCCCGATGGCAGCACTGTTGGCTCGTACTGGCAGCCTATTGCATGGGAACCATTTAGTCTGGTCTCTCACTGGCGACCTTACTAGCATGGGAAGCCATCTCTCCCGGTAATCGGGGCAGAGCAAGGGCCGGAGCCCCCTCTAGTCTAGCTCGCCAGGTCTCAGAGACACGGAAGCCCCCCCCCCCCCCCCCACCACCACGTCAAGAAGGTTCTCGTAGGGAGGGTTAGGATATTAGAAAACAAATAAAGGTGTTTGGCAACCTTTTGGACCCGAACCTTTCCGCTTCCTGTCTTCAGCTATCTCTGTATTCCTTTTATCCCTCGTGATTGTCCCGTAGGGGAGTATTGCCTGGAATGATGTGGGCAATACTTTAGGGTTTTAGCGCCCCTTCGGCCCCAGCCACTAGCTTTCAGTTCTTCAATTGTCCCTCCTTTCTTCCAATTTCCTTCTTCCTTGCTGTCACACCTCTGTATTACCTTTTTCTGGTGCTATATGACCTCGCTGCTGCGGCCTCCAATATCAATCAACCTCTACATATTGAGAACCAAAATAGTATCAACAATGTAATCTCAGCCGCAGTTTTTCGAATCATATAATTGGACTATAAGTGATAAGGGAGAAAGGCCTATGTCATTAAAACTATTTAAGAACGAATGAGAAGGTTAAAAATAAGAGAAAGAAAAGATAAAGAGTAAGAAAGGAGGGAAGGGCAAGCGAGAGAGGGATAAGACAGTAGGGAGGATGTGTAAGGTTGCCAGTTACTTGAGAGATACTGTAATACATATAGCCTATGCATAAAATTAGACTAAGTTTATTGAAAACACCATATAGCAGCGCCTTAAGGGGGAAGTTTTATGTTGGTATTTCTGGAGCAACTGAATCCTCCAAACTATTCCAAGAAACAGAACACCATTATTTTTGCCCTTCTGGTCCTGTTTCTAAGCACACTTTAGAGGAATCAAGACACTCCAATGTACCAAAAAATAATTACCACCTTAAATTTAACATCGATTATATTTAAGGATATGCATATTTAGAAGAAAAAAGTCAAGTAAATAGATTCAAGAATTTGTTGACAAATATGATTATTAAAAAAATTAGAAAATTAAACCGTCTTCTGTCGAAAAAAAGAAGAAAAACAGCTGGGCTTGGGAAAAGGTGATAAATAGGGTGGACTACAAGCACGTGGGAGTTGATTGATTGATTGATATTAGGTGGCGCAACACCGAGGTCATATAGCACCAGGAAAAGGTGACAGAGAGGTGTGACAGCAAGCAAGAAGGAAATAGGAAGAAAGGAGGGACAGTTGAAGAAATGAAAGATAGTGGCTGGGGCCAAAAGGGCGCCAAAACTTTTAAAGTATTGCTCACATCATTACAGGCAATACCACCTACGGGGCAAGCACGAGAGATAAAAGGAATACAGGGATAGCTGTCTAACATCCAAAGGATAATAATCAGTACGGTAGTCTATTCCTCTGCGGTGGTGAACAAAAGACAGTGCCTTTATTTAAAGGATATAATGTAACAAATATTCTAATTAATATTTTGTTTGTTATTACTTTTCAACTAATCACCTTCTTTTGACTTACCCTCTTCCCCCTCACCCTCGCCTCAAATCATCACATTTTTCTCTCCTATATCCCCCTACGTTAATACAGTATGCACTTCTTTAAACCCGGGTCCCGAATTCCTCCAAACTGTGTCGCAGGCTCACCAAAATAAATACATGAATAAAATAGAGTAATAATGTTCGTGACAATAAAATAAATATGAAGTTTATACATGAATCTACCTAACATATCTTTATACTCGAATGTTCATATATTTAATTATCAATAAAACAAAATCATTGCACAAATATTAGCCTTCTTGAGAGAGAGAGAGAGAGAGAGAGAGAGAGAGAGAGAGAGAGAGAGAGAGAGAGAGAGAGAGAGAGAGAGAGAGAGAGAGAGAGAGAGAGAGAGAGAGAGAGAGAGTTACAAGGAGTTACAAGGAAAAGAAGTACCCTAGGGGACCTTACGATCCATAAAAAGAGGGTACCTGTGGGTTTAGTTGCGCAAGTAGGCGACCGTCCTCGAATGTGTCATGTGAAACCATCAAGGAACACTCGCACAACGGCTTAAACACCTAGACGGTGATTTAAGACTTTGTCTAATCTGGACTTGAACTGATCCACAGAGTTGCTGTTGACTACATCAGCAGGAAGCGCGTTCCAAGTACCGCAGATGCTGTATGTAAAGAATTTACCACACAGATCACGGTTGTATCGCTTCAGTTCAAGTTTGTAGCCATGATTCCTGGTTGTGCCCTCACTGAGTTGGAAAATGTCCCTGTAGTCTACATTGTCAAAGCCTCGTAGTATTTTAAACACTTCGATAAGCTGACCACGCAGTCTCCGGGATTCCAAGGAGAACAGGTCGAGTTCTACCAACCGATCTTTATAGCTCTTGCGTCTAAGAGAGGGTATAAGTTTGGTTGCCCTGGCTTGCACTCGTTCCAATCTCGCGATATCCTTTGGGTAAGAAGGACTCCAAAACTGGACTGCATACTCCAGGTGCGGTCGGACAAGGAAATTGTACAGACAAAGTACTATCTCCTTGTTCCGGTATCCAAACTGTCGCTTTATGTACCCTAACATCCTTTGGGCTTTCTTCTCAGCCTCAATACACTGCTTTGAGAACTTGAGGTCGCTGGTGATAGTTACACCCATGTCTTTCTCAGTATCAGTGCTTACGAGAGCATTGCCCTTAAGGTTATACTCTGTTCGGGGGTTTCTGTGGCCTATATGCATAAATTTGCATTTGTTCACGTTAAATGGCATTTGCCACGTGTCAGACCACTTCCCGATCTTCCTAAGATCTTCTTGTAAGCGGGTAGTATTTCCTTCTTTCGCGACATTCATACCAAGCTTAGTATCATCGGCGAATTTGGAAATCTTGGCAACCATGTCACCATCCACGTCATTAACATAGATGATAAACAGCAGTGGTCCCAGAACAGAACCTTGGGGAACACCGCTAGTAACGGGCACCCACTCTGAAGCCTGTCCATTCACTACCACCCGCTGCCGTCTGTCACTTAGCCAGTTCTCTATCCAATTTGCCACATTTCCGTCTATGCCCAGTGCACGCACTTTCCGAAGGAGGCGGCGGTGGGGTACCTTATCAAAGGCTTTTTGAAAGTCTAAGTAGACAACATCGACCGCTTTATCCCGATCATGCTCACTGAAAACAAAATGGAAGAATTCCACCAGATTTTTGAGGCATGACCGGTGCTGCCGGAACCCATGCTGGGAACCCCTCAGTAGCAAATTTGATTCTAAGTGTGCTGTTATTTTGTCCACCATGATGCTCTCCATGAGTTTACAGACTATCGAGGTTAAACTGATGGGTCTGTAGTTTGACGGTTGGCTAGCATCTCCCTTCTTGAAGATAGGAGTCACCTCTGCCTCACGCCAGTCTCTAGGAACGCATCCAGTCTGGATTACCCTGTTGAAGACCATGCACAGGTGTCGTGATACTTCAACACTCTAGGTAAGAACCTATCCGGACCGGGGGACTTGTTTGCTTTTAATTCGATTATTTTTCTCTCGATTTCTTCTTGGGTGAAGACCATTGACTCCAACTTCTCACTGAAGGAGTCCAAAGGTTCGGGAATGGGACCACTCTCCTCAGAGAACACTGAAGAGAAGTACTCATTTAAGAAGTTAGCATTTTCTGCATCAGAGTGCATCAATGCTCCATCCTCATTCACCAAGGGACCGATCCTGCGTCGGATTGGTTTACGGCCATTCACATAACTGAAAAACTCCTTGGGGTTCTCTTTGCAGAGTCTAGCCACACGGACTTCCTCAGCACGCTTAGCCGCCCTTATTTTGGACTTCACATTTCGATTCAGTCTTCTATGACCGTCAAAGTCCCCAGATGTCTTCGCTCGACGATACGCAGTTCTCCTCTCCCTTAGTAGGTTACGGATTTCCCGATTAAACCACTTCGGTTGGATGAACTTCTGACCTGTTCCCTTCAGAGGAATAAAGCGCGACTGAAGTTCCATGAAGGAAGACAAGAATGACCTCCACAGATCATCAGCACTCTCTCCCTCCTCTAGTTCCATTTCAGCAACGCTTTCACGAAGACCTGCAAAGTTCGCTCTCCCCATGTCTAATTTTCTATGCACCGGGGTCACGGTCTCCATATTAGGGACCTTAACTGAAAATCTTATAAGCTTGTGGTCGCTTCCGCCTATTTCTTCGTTTACAGAGAGGTCTTGAATGATGTCATCCTCGGAGGTGAGGACCAAGTCGAGTATGTTAGCACCTCTTGTTGGCTCCCTTACCCATTGAGTGAGGAATTCATCATTTACAAACTCCAAGAGTGGTGTGTTCTCGGCAGAGGGCTCTCTGGTTTCCCAGTCAACATGTGTGTTGAAGTCCCCCATAAGGATGCACACCCTGCCATCCACTAGTTCACCCAGCAACTGGTATAGGTCCCTGTCCATCTCATTGAGTTTTCCAGGGGGTCTATAAAGCAGCAGGGTTCTGTATTTTGCAGTGCCTATTTCTAGGTCAACTCCAAGGAGCTCGTGGTTCGATGTGATGTTGCAGGTCATCGATTTGATAGGGTTCTTTACATACTACAGCACACCACCACCCCCTCTGTCCTCTCTATCTTTGTGGAAGAGTTGGTAGCCTGGAATCACGAATTCCCCTTCAAGATCTCTGTCTGAGGTTCTCAACCATGACTCCGTTATGGCCACCATCTCGGGTTCCTCTGTCGCAACGAGGGCCCGCAGTTCCAAAAACTTGTTTCGGATGGACCTGGCGTTGAACAATAGAACCTTCAGGGAACCCCCAACTGCAGGGCTCCCTATACTCTTCCGTTTCCCGGTTTGGTCATTGTCTTGGTAGTGCTGGGGATATCCTTCTTCAGGATCTCAGCGAATGTCTTCTCTGGGGTCACTCTAGCATAGCGACGAGGGCTCTCCTCCACGCTCGGTCGAGTGCTCCTGAGACATCGTCGGACGGCGTCTTCCATTAATTTGGAAAGCACTTCTTTCCCCTTTGGTGAGAGATGTGTGCCATCCCTCTGGTAGAGGTCGTCTCTACCAAAGAGTGAGGTGTAGGGGTCCACAAAGAACACCCCCTCGGCAGTACACAAATCAGCCAGGCGCTGATTTACTGCAATGTTCTTTGACAGAGCAGTCCCTAAAGGGCCTCTCCTTGGGAGCATGCCAACAACTACCCTTCTGCGGGTTTTTAACCCACAGTCATCTACTGCACCGAGCACATCCGAGAGGACTCCTTCGGTCATGCCTACTCTACCATTTCTCAGGTAGATGTCATTACCACTCACCATGAGTGCAATGACAGCATTGCCACAACCTGGCAAACAATTCACCTTCACAGAAGTGTGAAGGCGATCTGCCATTAGGGGTTCCAGCCCTCGTGCCTGGGAATCACCTACAATGTGTATATCCACAGGCCTTTCCTTGGTAGGAGCACGAGATGCCTTGTGAGGAACCCGAGAGTGTTTTGAATTCCTGCCGGGCTCGTCACTTCCTCCAGGTTGCTTCTTCTTCTTCTTCTTTTCCTTCTTCATTTTCTTTTCCTTCTTATTTGATTCATCACTTTCCTCTAATCCCTCCTCAACTGCCTTGGGTTTTTCTCCCTTCTCCATATTCTCCTCCTCTTTTCCATCACACTTTTCTGCAGTCTCTTTTCCTTCTGCAGTCTCTTTTCCCTTTTCATTGTTGTTGTTCTTCTTGTTGTTGTTCTTCTTCTTGTTCTTCTTCTTTTTGTTCTTCTTCTTGGTCTTTACCGCCGTGGTGGAGCTCTCCGGTGAAGAAGCTCCTTAGACTGCCTTGTCTCTCACATGGCAGTCACACCTCTGTGAGTCCATTCGGAGAACTTCCTCCTTTAGGGAGTTGTTCTCCTTCGTGAGCAGTGAGATGTGCTTCATCAACCTCCTCGAGGTTGCAAAAGTCGCAGACACTCGAGGAGTCTAGGTCGCTCGCACTCCTCCCGCTGAAGTCCTCACACCAGCGGTACACCTTGCATGTAGTACATGTAAATTTTCTTGCTGATGGACCAGTCATCTCGCTCTAATTCAATTTAAGACCAATAATACAAAAGAAAGGGTAATGTGATTTGGTCTCGCATAAGTCTCATCCGCCTACTTCTAGAAGGTTTTCGGTCGTTCGGCCAACAGAAACCTTATGAGCCAAGCACACCTACCCTAAGGTCTCCCCTGGGCCGGACGGCCCCAATCGTGCCGCAGCTCCCAACTGAGCAGCACAAGAGTCCTAAGTAAATGGGACTCTGATTTTTCGACAGGGGTGCTTGAAGTGTAACCGTCGTCCTACTAATCCCTACTAATCCTCCATCCGCGGCCAAACTTAAAGCAAATAGTAAAACTAAATGTCCACGACTTAATCCGAGATCTTTTACTGGCCTGGCAGCCAGAGAGGCACGAAAGCTCTCTCACCAAAGAGCAGTCGAGCCTTTAGGCACCTAAGAACGGTCACAGGGAGCTGGTCAGGCTTATTAATCTAAGAGAATACCTACGGGGGTCCTGAGGCATCACCATTACTCGTACCCCACACGCCTGAGATCCCTTCAATCTCAGCCCTTTCGAAACCTGTGGCGTTAAAAGGCATTGTTTTAGGAGGTACCAAAGCCTCCCTTCTCAC
>JAWQEG010000145.1:0-92500 GCA_033782935.1 Petrolisthes cinctipes
ACAGAAAGTATACTATCTATCTAAAGGTGATAATCTGTCAAACTCCTCCAAACTATCACGAAGCAGATTGAAAGGACGATTGCAAAACCTGATTGGGTGATTCGGTATGATTTCAGTGATTGGAAGCTTTGTACACATGTGATTGAGTACGATTGCAAAACATGATTGGGTGATTCTGTATGTTTTAAGTGATAGGAAGTTTTGTGAGTCACACGTGTCACTGACTCGTGGTGAAGTTGGCTTTGATGTCAACTGACCGGCATTTTAAAAGTTAGAATATGAGAAACTAATATCACAATGAAATATACTTAAAGAAAAGGTATATAAGGTGTAGGGAAAATACTCCTAGGTAGAAGGTATATAAGGTGTAGGGAAAATACTCTTAGATAGAAGGTATATAAGGTGTAGGCAAAATACTCTTAGATAGAAGGTATATAAGGTGTAGGGAAAATACTCTTAGATAGAAGGTATATAAGATGTAGGGAAAATACTCTTAGGTAGAAGGTATATAAGGTGTAGGCAAAATGTAGGCTACCAATTCCATCAAACTGTGCCAGAAACACACAGACTGGGCCCAGTTTGGAGGAACCCGGAGCCTCCACTTCGCCGAAATACAAGCTCGGGAAACTAACAAAAGCGTTGCGTGGAGTTTATATTATTTTATGAGTCAACGATTCCCTCCCAGATGATTCATTATTAGTCGTTAGAACTACAAGTGCTTCAGTTATATTCTGGTTGACTGAGGGAACCCAGAATATAACTGAAGCACTTGTATTGACGCCTCACTGTGAACCATGAAACTCGAACGTGTGAAACTGAAGCACCGTGTATGGTGTGAACCTTACTAAGTGCTTCAGTTTCACACGTCACGGGTTCATGGTTGACAATAAGGTTGGCAAGGCATCAATACCTTACTATAAGTCCGTGGGTGTATTGTACTGTACATAATGACAACAGTTGCAGTAATGTATCACCAATGGAGTGGAATCAATGAAACATAATATACGATAGACGTCACGTGTGTCCCCGCAACCTAAAAAAAAAAAGTGTAAACATACTGATCTGGTGCGTATATTTCCAACTTACACGCTACCTTTGGGAAACACCTATACGACAACCTCACACCACAGCAGACGAATACCCGACGCCAGACATAGAACTCTCACCTTCCCAACTAAGCGTGACTGAACTGGACACTGAATACGACAACGAAGGTGAGGAATCGACAGCAGTGGAATATAACCCCAGTATGACACAGGGGGAAGGTGACAACATGACCCCCTCCTCCCCCACGACCACCCCCACTGGAACGACTACACCAGCTACGGGAGGCAACAACGACCACATGACAACGACGACTTCCGTAGGTGGAAACGACAGAACGACTCCTGTCCCCAATGAAAGTACGACAAACTTAGCCAACAACAACAACGAAACGACAAACCCAAACTCCCCGACACAGACATCATCAGTAGCAGACAACAACACCACCACCACCACTGGATCAAACCAAACAACACACCCCATCACCACCACCACCACACCACTTACAGGAGCGACGAACACCACCAATACCACCACCACTACAGTTGATGGGACGAATTCCACCACCACTACCACCAACACCACCACCACCACCACGACCATTACCCCGTCAACCACCAACACAACAATTGCAGGAGGAAATGGGAGCAACAATACAACAGACACTAACACCACAATGGCTCCTGTAACACCCACAACAACAACCACAACAACAGGTAAGAGGTGTTTACAATAGATAATTACAGCTTAATCATATCACTATTACCCTCGTTATCTTTTCTATACAACTGATGCCAAATAACCTACTCTCAAACTAGTGTGTAAGGTAAAGGTCTTTCTTCCGCTTCCTGTAACATGATGGACGTATATTTTCTTACGCCCCCAAGTAACCCCAAACCCTAAACGATATCAAAATTGCTTAGGGAAACATTTGCTACTTTTCTTCCGCCTCCCCCCCCCCCCCAGTAACCCCCCCCCCCAGTAACCCCCCCCAGTAACCCCCCCCCAGTAACCCCCCCCAGTAACCCCCCCCCCCAGTAACCCCCCCCCAGTAACCCCCACCAGTAACCCCCCCCAGTAACCCCCCCCCCAGTAACCCCCCCCGTAACCCCCCCCGTAACCCCCCCCCCCAGTAACCCCAAGACCCAAATGATATCTAAAGTGCTTAAAGGAGAATAATGCTTTTCACTTTTGTCCACCACACATATAATAGTAATGAATAGCACATATAATAGTAACACATAATAGTAACATATAATAACACATATAATAATAATGAATAGCACCGTAACTATATATACTTGTGTGAATATAATAATTTTCTCTTACCTTAATTAACGTTGCTTTCGAGTTGATCCGGTTCGTGGACGGAATAAACACACGGAATGCAAAAACTATATTATATACACACATACAGTCGCGGTCAAAAATAATCATCCATATATAGGTAACTCACGTAAGATTTTGACAGCTTCCCTCTGTTCCTTAGCTGATAAACTTTCCAATAAATAGGTTAACTACCATCTGTTGATTTGATATAAGCAGATACACACTCCTTAAAACAATAATATCATAATTATGTGAACGTGAAAACATTAGACAGCAAATTGTTTGAGATACCCACATGATTATTTTTGACCACAACTGTACAAGACACTGCTCGTCGCAAAAGTTAGACAAATTTTATATATACACACACACACGCACACGCACATATCCAAGCTACTGTTCGTCTCCACTGAGGGCAAGGCAATGCGACGGAGTAAAGAAACCAACCAACCAACCAACCAACTCAAAGTTCTGATCATGACGTCACACAGCCAACAGGGAAAGAAGAGAAGCTTGTAAGATGACGGGAAACTCGGTCACATAAACGTAAATACTGTATTTGGCACCTCGATTGTCTGCTGCCCGTCGCTCTCCCTCACTCGAAGCATTATTTTTTTTTTTTTTCCTAGCTAATTTGTTATTGAGTTTTATTAGACGAGTTGGCCGAACAATCTATGTAAAAATTGTTATTCATACTGTAGTCAAATTACACGAAACTGTCCTTGATTTATTCATTGTTGTCGGCGATAATTTACGGATTATGAAAAATATCTCTTGAAATCTGCATGTGTAGTGGCCCAGATGTTATTACTTAAATCTTAATAATTAACTCGTCCAAACAACCGCTTGAGTACGCTAGTGTAGATGGATATACAGTAGCTTGTCTGTTCGCTTTCGATATCTCTCTCTCTCTCTCTCTCTCTCTCTCTCTCTCTCTCTCTCTCTCTCTCTCTCTCTCTCTCTCTCTCTCTCTCTCTCTCTCTCTCTCTCTCTCTCTCTCTCTCTCTCTCTCTCTCTCTCTCTCTCTCTCTCTCCTTTTGTCTGCCTCTGTTTCGTTCCATCTTTTTTTTTTCAGTGTACTTTTGTCTTTATCTCAAGTTAATCTATCTTTGTCTCGCTCTATCTGCCTTTGTTTCAGTCTATCAGTTTCTATCCGTCTCCATGCAGAACTAACCCTAACTTTCCCCCGTCAGTGTCACCGTGTGGAAAGAATGCCCGGATATCAGACGGTAAGTGTGTGTGTGATGCGGGCTGGACCACGGACCCTGCAGACACCCCACCAGCCACCAACAATAACAATAACAACAACAACACTACCA
The DNA here is from genome assembly GCA_033782935.1 of Petrolisthes cinctipes. Taxonomy (NCBI): domain Eukaryota; kingdom Metazoa; phylum Arthropoda; class Malacostraca; order Decapoda; family Porcellanidae; genus Petrolisthes; species Petrolisthes cinctipes. Next base: position 3,693 of record JAWQEG010000145.1, read on the forward strand.
CAACCAACAACAACACTACTACCACAACAAACAACACAACAAACAACACAACAAACAACACCACCACAAACAACACCACCACAAACAACACCGCCAACACTACCAACAACACTACCAACACCAAACGTACCAACAACAACAACACCACTACCACCACCAACAACAACACCAACAACAACGCCGACATTACCCCCATCTCGTGCCCGTGCCCAGACCTCTGCCTTGATGCTGAAAGAAGAGGTGTTTCGTGTCCAGATGATGCCCAGTGCTACCAGATGACCTGTAACACGATGGGCTGTAACTGTTCGAATCACCGAGTGTATGAACCAGTCTCCATGAAGTGTGTCGGTGAGTCGAGCATACAACGAATGAGAGATGGTTATTATTATCATCATCCTACCATTACAGTCGAGTTGTACAATAATAATAATAATAATAATAATAACAATAATAATAATAATAATAACAATAATAATAATAACAATAACAATAATAATAATAAGAGATAACACTCCCTCACCCCAGCCTACTTTCCTGACCTTCCTAGTATAAGTGTAGGCCAAGGGTAGGTTGGCTGCAGGCCCCCATGTCAGTCGGTACAGGCTGGTTGGGTCTGGTTTGTTCTAGGTTGTGAGATGCGGGTGGAAGGACGAGAGAGAGAGAGAGAGAGAGAGAGACGTATTTATATTGTCCCACTACTATTACCACTACAATCATTATCACTACCTACCACCACCATTATTACCATCATCACTACCTACCACCACTATTATTACCATCATCACTACCTACCACCACTATTACCATCATCATCACCTACCACCACCACTATTACCATCATCACCACCTACCACCACCACTATTACCATTATCACCACCTACCACCACCACTATTACCATTATCACTACCTACCACCACCACTATTACCATTATCACCACCCACCACCACCATTATTACCATTATCATCACCTACCACCACCACTATTACCATCATCGCTACCTACCACCACTATTACCATCATCATCACCTACCACCACTATTACCATCATCATCACCACCCACCACCACTATTACCATCATCACTACCTACCACTACCACCACCACCATCATCACCTACTACCACCAACACCACCCACCACCACTACCACCCACCACCACTACCACCCACCACCAACACTACCACTACCAACACCAACACCATCACCACCCACCACTACTATCCTTGCACCACCACCACCACCACCACCACCATCCCCATTATCTCCTACCAACCTCCAACACCATTTACCCACACCCTCTTGTCTCCACCAACTCCACTACCAACTCCACTACCAACCACTCCTCAGATCCGTGTGTGTACTATGGAAACAGCATGTGTGGTATTGGTCAAGGATTCCTGTGTATATCCATGCCAAGTGAACCATTAGGCTACTCCTGTACGTGCAAGGAGGGGTACAAGATGGAGGGGGATCACTGTAAAGGTATTGTATTGAATTGTATTATGGAGACGTGTGAACAAAACTTATATATTGGCTTGGAGATGTGACACGATACGATGGCTTTGTAGTAGTAGTAGTACAGTAATAACTTTAGTTGTAGTAGTAATAGCTTTAGTAGTAGTAGTAGTAATATATTAGCTGTAAAAGTAGTAGTAGTAGTAGTAGTAATAGCTGTAGAAATAGTAATAATAACTGTAGTAGTAGTAGTAGCAGTAATAATAATAGCTGTAGTAGTAGTAGTAATAGTTTCATCATCAGTTCCCTAAATCAGATGACTCCTTTTCACTATTGCCAGACGATCCTCGGAATAATGACCACCTCCACCCTTTTTTACAGACATAGATGAGTGTGCTTTAGGAGGTGCGGACAGACCGTGTAAGGAGAACGAGAGGTGTGTCAACTTGCCTGGTGGTAAGCCCGCTTGTCCCTGTCTGCCTGGCTACCTCAAGAATAACACCGACTTCTGCGTTAGTAAGTATATTTGCCACATTAGTTAAAGGGGGTCGCTTACCGTTGGGTATTTGAGGGTATATTTACTCTCCCCTAATCTATGCCGGAAAACAAACGACTGCTGTACCTGTGTATATGAGTGGAAAATCTCTCGCTCTCTCCCTCCCCCTCTCCCTCTCCCTCTCCCTCCCCCTCTCCCTCCCCCTCCCCCTCTCCCTCTCCCTCCCCCTCTCCCTCTCCCTCCCCCTCCCCCTCTCCCTCTCCCTCCCCCTCTCTCTCTCTCTCTCTCTCTCCTTTTGTTTACATCACCCACCACTCGCCCTCCACTATGTTCGTGAGTCATTGTAGCTCATTGCACACCACTTCAATCCAATACGGGCTTTTTCTTATATACAGGTCACCCAGTATCCTGCTTTCTGCTTTATTATTAGACACTGATTAGACTCCTCGACGATCGCTTATTAGGGTTTGGATAAGTGAACGACGAATTCCCCTACAGATACCATTGAAGGGGAGATTATAATTTTGGTGAATTGAAAGGAAACGAAACCAGATTAACAGATAATAATGGTGGCCTGTTCCTGTTGTTGTTGTTGTTGTTTGGAATAGTTTGGAGGAATCGGTAGTCCTTCAATTTGCCAACAATAGAATCTCCTGTTAAGCTCTCTACTAAGCAGGTGTGGATACGTGTCACAGGCCCTTCGGAGACAGAGCCCCTCGTTGAGCTTATGAGGGAAGAACAAGACATGGTTTGCAGAAGAACACTGCGAGAAGAAGAACACCACTGCGAGAAGAAGAACACCACTGCGAGAAGAAGAACACCACTGCGAGAAGAAGAACACCACTGCGAGAAGAAGAACACCACTGCGAGAAGAAGAACACCACTGCGAGAAGAAGAACACCACTGCGAGGAGAAGAACACCACCACTGCGAGGAGAAGAACACCACCACTGCGAGGAGAAGAACACCACCACTGCGAGGAGAAGAACACCACCACTGCGAGGAGAAGAACACCACCACTGCGAGGAGAAGAACACCACCACTGCGAGGAGAAGAACACCACCACTGCGAGGAGAAGAACACCACCACTGCGAGGAGAAGAACACCACCACTGCGAGGAGAAGAACACCACCACTGCGAGGAGAAGAACACCACCACTGCGAGGAGAAGAACACCACCACTGCGAGGAGAAGAACACCACCACTGCGAGGAGAAGAACACCACCACTGCGAGAAGAAGAACACCACCACTGCGAGAAGAAGAACACCACCACTGCGAGAAGAAGAACACCACTGCGAGGAGGAGAACACCACTGCGAGGAGGAGAACACCACTGCGAGGAGGAGAACACCACTGCGAGGAGGAGAAGAACACTGCGAGAAGAAGAACACTGCGAGAAGAACAACAACAAAAAACGCCAAACTTACAATCGTGTCATAGAGTCCGTCGCCTATGGTGTATACATATATATAGATAATTTTTTGTTTTTTCCCCTCACTCTAACATGTCCACCACCACCACCACTTCCTCCTATCTGACGTGTCCACTAATTGGCTTGGCTGTGGTTGATAATTACCCACACATGTTGCCGCCAATCACCTGCCATCACACCTGTGCATATATCATCATACACGTTCACAGACGAGGGGGTCATTTATCACTTCTAGACACTTGTGGCTTTCACTGTTATACTATACTTTTACTTTTTTTTTTTTTTTCCTCCTTCTCTGCCTCCCTCTCTTCCTTTTATTCCCCTTTTTCTCCTCTCTTCCTCCCTCTCTTCCTCTCTGTCTTCCTCTCTGTCTTCCTCTCTGTCTTCCTCTCTGCCTCCCTCTCTGCCTCCCTCTCTGCCTCCCTCTCTGCCTCCCTCTCTGCCTCCCTCTCTCTCTGCCTCCCTCTCTCTCTGCCTCCCTCTCTCTCTGCCTCCCTCTCTCTCTGCCTCCCTCTCTCTCTGCCTCCCTCTCTCTCTGCCTCCCTCTCTCTCTGCCTCCCTCTCTCTCTGCCTCCCTCTCTCTCTGCCTCCCTCTCTCTCTGCCTCCCTCTCTCTCTGCCTCCCTCTCTCTCTGCCTCCCTCTCTGCCTCCCTCTCTGCCTCCCTCTCCCTTTTTCTCCTTTCTATTTAAAACCCATCCATATCTTCCTTTTATCCTCTTAATCTTCCTCTTTTCCTCCCTCCCTCTCTCCCTTTCTTTCCCCTTCCTCATTGATCTTCCTCTATGGTTAACTCATTGTCTCTATATCATTAGCCTCTCCCCTTATCACCAAATCATTAACATAACTACACACGTGCTCTCCTTATCTTTATAGTCTTCTGCAGAGTTCTACTAGTGTCATGTATCCAGTCAATAAAATAATCAATCCTGAATAATTTGACATCATTATCAACGCTTCTCCACTCCATCTCTCCACATTCCTTTCACTCTGACGTATCTAGACATTTCCTCTCCTTTTTATTTTTATTTTCTTACAGTATCATTAATATTTATCCAGTCAATAAAATAATCAATCCTGAATAATTATCAACGTTTCTCCATTCCTCCACATTCCTTTCACTCTGACGTAACCAGATATTTCCTCAACTTTTTATTTTTATTTTCTTACAGTATCATTAGTATCATTTATCCAGTCAATAAAATAATCAATCCTGAATAATTATCAACGTTTCTCCATCCCTCCACATTCCTTTCACTCTGACGTAACAAGACATTTCCTCTCAGTTTTATTTTTATTTTCTTACTGTATCATTAGTATCATTTATGCAGTCAGTAAGTTAATTCACTGAGTAATTTGAGATGATAATTAACCACTTCCCCACCTCATCCCTCCACATTTCTTTCACTCTGACGTAACCAGATATTTCCTCAACTTTTTATTCTACTTTTCTTGCAGTATCATTACCATCATCACTACCTACCACCACCATTATTACCATCATCACTACCTGCCACCACCATTATTACCATCATCACTATCTACCACCACCATTATTACCATCATCACTACCTACCACCACCACTATTACCATTATCATCACCCACCACCACCACTATTACCATTATCATCACCCACCACCACCAGTCAATTTTATCCAGTCAATAAATTAATTCATCCAGTCAATAAATTAATTCATCCCGAGTCATTTAAGATCATATTTACGCTTCCCTATTCCACCCCAAACCATGCAGTCCTCCTCACTCTTTTCACACGGATATAACTAAACATTTACTCTCATTTTTATTCTAATTTTCTTACAGTATCGTGAGTTCAATGTGTCCTATTATGAATGAACTAATCTGAAGGAATTTGAGATCATTATATATAACTTTCCCACCTCACCTATCCCCACCACCACACCCTCTCTCACCACCACACCCCTCCCCACCACACAACCCTCTCACCACCATGCACACCCCTCTCACCTCCACGCACAACCCTCTCACCTCCACCACACAACCCTCTCACCACCATGCACAACCCTCTCACCACCTCCACCATGCACAACCCTCTCACCACCTCCACCACACACCCCTCTCACCACCACCACACAACCCTCTCACCTCCACCACACCTCTCTCGTCACCACACACCTCTCTGCTCTTCCTTTGCCAGATGTGAACGAGTGTTTAAACCCTTCGCTGCACGACTGTGACCAAGTGTGTGTGGACGGCCTCCCACCCATTAACTACACCTGTACCTGCCACGAGGGATTCACTTGGGACAACACCACCAGACGCTGTGTGATTGGTACGTCAGGGTTTGATTATTGGGGCTTAAGGGGGTGCGGGAATAGGGGGACAGGCTTGGTGGGTGGGAATAGGGGGACAGGCTTAGGGGGGGGTTAGGGGGGTTTTTGGGGGGGTTAGGGGGGTTTTGGGGGGTGCGGGAGTAGGGGGACAGGCTTGGGGGGACGGGAATAGGGGGACAGGCTTGGTGGGTCTGGGGGTTTTGGGAGGTGCGGGAGTAGGGGGACAGGCTTGGGGGGGGAGGGGGGGTTAGGGGTGTGCGGGAATAGGTTACAGGCTTTCTACCCACCCCAAGCCTGTCCCCCTATTCCCGCACCCCCCTCCCCCAGTCCCCCCCAAGCCTGTCCCGTACTCCCGCACCCCCCAAAACCCCCGACCCACCCAAAACCCCCTGCACACCCCTAAACCCACCCCCCAAGCCTGTCCCCCTATTCCCGCACCCCCCAAAACCCCCCGACCCACCCAAAACCCCCCGACCCACCCAAAACCCCCCTAACCCCCCCCCCAAGCCTGTCCCCCTATTCTCGCACCCCTTGAACGGGAGAATCTTTTGAGAGTTAATTGGTGGACTACTGATTCCTCCAGACTGTGCAACGAAACAGATACTCCATTAAAGTAACATTAGGGTCGTCTGTTTCTTGGCATAGTTTGGAGGAATCACAGACCTTCCAATTCACCAACAAGAGATTCCTGCATTGGGTGGAATTCAATATATACTATTTTATTATATTTACTCTAGTAGCATAGCATCAACAACAACAATAATAACAACAATAACAATAATAACAACAATAATAATAATAACAACAATAATAATAACAACAATAATAATAACAACAATAATAATAACAACAATAACAATAATAACAACAATAATAATAATAATAACAACAATAATAATAATAATAATAATAATAACAACAATAATAATAATAATAATAATAACAACAATAATAATAATAACAATAATAACAACAATAATAATAATAACAATAATAACAACAATAATAATAATAACAATAATAACAACAATAATAATAATAATAACAACAACATAGTCTCTTCCTCTAATATATATAACGTCTCCATCCATCCACATTCAGTCAACACCGAGTTATTATTCATTCTATAAAATTCGACATTATGGTCATCCTTCTCTCTCTCGTTCCAACACACCACACAGATAACTCGACCAGAGCCTGTAACTGTTCGGATGCAGAGAGAAGCGTGTGTTACAAGGGTGAAGACGGACAGAAGCAGTGTTACCCTCGCCCTGGCTATATGAAGAGTGGGGATGATAAGTTTGTTGGTAAGCAGCTAGGTTGTCCACTGTTATTTATATTGTCCTTCTATTCCACACTAAAAAACTTGGAGCCTTAATTAAGCCCTGTGGCCTTCTTCTGCCTGACTTGATAAACCTTAAACATCTATACATTAACTTGAAACATCTACATAAACTTAAACTTACCATTACATAAACTTACCATTACATAAACTTACCATTACATAAACTTACCATTACATAAACTTACCATTACATAAACTTACCATTACATAAACTTACCATTACATAAACTGACCATTCTGCAAATAGTCAAAAACATTCCTAAATTCCACAGGTAAAATACATCTTCAATTAACCTCATAACACACACACACACACACACACATTCTTATTCCATAGTACACTTAGAAGAATGTTAGATGAATAAACTTACCATTCAAACCTCCCGTTATGTAAGGATTTTCTCGACTGCTAATCGTTCATCCCTCATCCTGTATAGACAAAAAGGAGTGCGGTAACAAGACTGAGGTTGGAGCTTGGTGCTGGAGGAATGGCATGTGTGTGGAAGGCGTGGGAGGTTCCAGCTGTGTGTGTCGTCAAGGCTACACCAACCAGACCAATAACTACGGCATCTGTGAAAGTGGTACCGGTACGTTGCTTGAATTTATTTGCATATACAGTATACCTAGGGATGAGGAGGCATATTTTAGGGGTCACGATAAGTTAGGTTTGGTGACTTTACATTTATTTACTCGTATTAATATCCCACCTGTATCAAATAACTAAACATTTATTTACTCGTATTAATATCCCACCATGTATCAAATAACTTCATGTTGGGGCTTGTACTAAAGGTAAATAAAGAACTTAAAAAATGAACTGCTTTTGTGTCAAACAGCGGTGTAACATTAGATGGTAGATTGATTAATGTATGAGAGACGTTTAATGATATATATGCATAAACCACTGAAAGGGAAGGGGATTGTTTTTAATGAATAGAAATTAGAATGTGTCGATCGTAAAAGTGTCAATCGTAAGTGTGTCGATCGTAAGTGTGTCGATCGTAAGTGTGTCGATCGTAAAAGTATCAATCGTAAAAGTATCAATCGTAAGTATCAATCGTAAGTGTGTCAATCTTAAAAGTATCGTCTTCCCCCCCAAGGTTCGATCCAGAAGACTTGTACCTCCACCAGCTGCCCTCCGCCCCTCACCTGTGGCTTCAATGCTTTGTTGATACCAGAGTGTGTGTGTGGAATCCAATGCAAAGACCTGATGGGTTCAAACCTCACCTCCAGTGTGTACCAAGGGACCGTCCTGCTACACACAGCCTCCTTCAATACTTCCATGGCCTCCTTATTGTCTAATTCGACCACCTTGATGGCATCACAGAAAATCACCCAGGCAGTGAGTATTGTTGTCTTAATTGATAGGGTAATACAGTTACCTCTAAATACTCTAGCAGGTAGTGTCTCGAAATTTTTGGAGGCAACTGTACAATGCTGGTAAATCTGGAGCAACTTATTCTTCCAAATTATTCCAAGCAACAGGCCAGCCATCATTATTTTTTATTCACCTGGTCCTGCTTCCTGGTATATTTTGTCGTAATTGAGTCGCTCTAATGTACCAAAAGTATCATACCCCCTTAATAAATAACAAGTTAGTGTCGTTGGTCACCCTCAGTAAGTTTAGTCCTCAACTTTCTCATTTAATGAAAAATAATATCAGTTGAATGTTAATGAAAGGGTCAGTTTTGTAGCGTAGTCTAAAAAAGTCCTAATCATCATAGTCCTCTTGACTAATTCACCCATGCATAGCAGATAACCACTTTAACCTTTCTCTGGTGACCCTATCCAACACTTCCTCTAAAACTGTCTGAATGAAATAACATCGGTAGAAGATTAAGGAGCCTGTATTATAACCTAGTTAAAACAAATCATTAGCTCTTTTAATTAATTCGTCCATAGCAGATAACCACTTTAACCATTCTCTGGTGACCTTATCCCATGCACACTTCCACGCTTCCTCTTCAGTTGGGCCCATATTTCGGACTGGAGAACATCGAAGTGGTCTCCGTGACACCCCAAACAACCAGCACCACAACTAGGAGGAAGAAGCGTGAGGTGATGACGTCTGGGCAGCTCCTATTGGTGACCTTCCTCGTGGCCACCCAACAGCGACCTAACATGACCCCGCAGGAGGTGATGAGGGTCGTGAGCAGCGAGTGTATGGACGTGCAGGACACTAAGGAGTTGTGTACGTTGTTTGGCGGATTGGTGGTAAAGAAGAACTCCATCGCCGTCACAGAAAGAGGTGAGGTGGCATGCATGGTGGTGGTAGTAGAGGAAGGGGTTGAGTTACGATAATTAAAACCCTGGAAATTTATGGACCTCGTACTTAAATTATTACGTAAATTACAGTCTCTCTCTCTTTCTCTCTCTCTCTCTCTCCACGGCTATACTGTACGTCTCTCTCTCTCTCTCTCTCTCTCTCCACGGCTATACTGTACGTCTCTCTCTCTCTCTCTCTCTCTCTCTCTCTCCACGGCTATACTGTACGCCTCTCTCTCTCTCTCTCTCTCTCTCTCACCAGACCCATGTGCCAGCCAGCCCTGCCCTAGCTCTGCCAACCAGGTGTGTGAAAAGACAGACGAGGCCCCGGGAAGGTTCCATTGCTCCTGTGTTCCTGGTTACAGTATCGTCCAGGTCAAAGGTTTTATGGGTTACTGTCAGGGTGAGTTGTTAGTTTGTTTTTTCTAATATTTACGATCCATTACTGAATTTCTTGTCATATGTTTGTTGGTGTTAGTGAGAAGATAATAATGTGTTGTGAGTTAGAAATATATATGTTAGTTAGTTAGTACTGTTTATATTGTGAGTATAGCTAGTAATGTAATACGTTGTTATAGTGAGGTTTGTTAGTGAAATAGTAATATATTATAGTACACAACTTCTTATTTATCTCCCATCATGGCTAAATAAGTATAGAATATATTGAGACAGGCAGAAAGGCAAAGTTGCAACATTTCAAACCCTGCCTTGCTAAAAAAAAAATATATATATAACTTCTAATTCTTTGCCTCCCCTTTTCATTCAGAGACTATTATTTTGTATCCTGGTGTTTTTCAGACGTGGACGAGTGCAGTGTAAAGGAGGACTTGTGTGAGGAGGAACACGTCTGCATAAATACACCAGGAAGCTTCGTATGTAGGTAGGTGGGTGGGTTTGAGATAGAGGATATTATATGTTCCCAAAAGTGTCATGTTCCCAAAAGTGTCATGTTCCCAAAAGTGTCGTGTTCCCAAAAGTGTCATGTTCCCAAAAGTGTCATGTTGTTCCCAAAAGTGTCATGTTGTTCCCAAAAGTGTCATGTTGTTCCCAAAAGTGTCATGTTGTTCCCAAAAGTGTCATGTTGTTCCCAAAAGTGTCATGTTGCCAAAAAAGTGTCATGTTCCCAAAAAAAGTGTCATGTTCCCAAAAAAAGTGTCATGTTCCCAAAAAAAGTGTCATGTTCCCAAAAGTGTCATGTTCCCAAAATAGGGCTTTTTATTTAGTCATTTAGTCGATGGATATAAAATACATCACCTGCTTTTTTTTTTTTTTTTTAGTCTAATAATTTTAATTTCACATAATATTTATTAACTATATGTATTTCATTACAGATACAACCCTGGAGTGACCAAAGCAGCGGGTAAGTACATAAATACATACCCCATTGAAAGTAATAATAATAATAGTAGTAGTTTGTCAGATGTTTAAATAATACCTTGCTATATACATTATTATTTTTATCACTGCTATAATAATTAGTAATGTTTGCTTCCCTTACCAACAGTTCCATTGAGAGTAATAATAATAGTAGTATATCAACTGTTTAAATACATTGCTATATATATTTTATTTGGTATTTTTATCACTGCTATAATAAATAATAAGTAATGTTTGCTTCCCCTACCAACAGCTCCATTGAAAGTAATAATAGTAGTATATCGGATGTTTAATTAAATACCTTTCTATATACATTTTATTTTTATCATTGCTATAATAATTAATAAGTAGTGTTTGCTTGCCCTGCCATGCAACAGCTCAGACCATGAGGGAAATGGCCATCTCTTTCGGTATCCTCTTCTTCCTCACTTTATTCCTGACCATTGGACTCCTTTACCTGTGAGTACTGTTGTATGTTTATTGTATTCATTTATTTATGTATTTCTGGATTATGTATTTATGGATACTAAATCTCTGTTGGTTTTATTATGGGAGTCTTATTGATACGTCTTTAGTAAATGGTCGCTAAATTTTTCAGGAGATTTCAACTTAGTGCAACTCCACAATGGTCTTGTTTATTAATTGGACTCTTATATTATATGGTATTTCTAAGCTCTACCGTTTATCAAGGTAAAACAATTATAAAGTGCATTTATATTATTGAATTTAACCTGATGATATTTCTCCCTGCCCAACACCAGTCTGATGAAGAAGAACAAGAGGGAACGCGAGTTGGTGCCCATGACCACTACCACCACCACCAACCCCGCCTATGAGAACGATTCGTATAAGTGACATGAGGAAATCCCCGGCCGCCCCTACATCAAGCACGACGAACTGGACGACTCCTGAGGGCGGCGAGAGGGGACCGGGGGAGCGGTGGAGGGTTGGCTGTGAGGACGTGGTGGTGGAGGAAGTGGAGGTGGAGGTGCTGGCCGAAGAAACACCAGAGGATAGAATAAGGGAAGCAGTGTAAGAAGGATCGAGGGAATAAAGGGAGGGTTAATGGGGGTTGTATGTTTTGTTAGGGAAATTGGAAGGCTACTGATTCCTCCCCCTAACTATGCTTGAAAACTCACTAACCACCAAATGATTTGGTTGTACCATATTTTGGTGGAATCGTCAACCCTCCAATTCCTCAACATCAAAGATCTCCACTTAGAAATGTTACAATACACTTGAAAGAGACCGTTTAGGGAGCTATGGCTTTGTCGTTAACTTAAGGAAATATTCTTTTGTTGGGGAATTGGAAAGTGTCTTGATTCCTCCAAGCCAAGAAACAGATCCCCTATTGAAGGCATCTGTTTCCTGGCAAAGTTAGGAGGTATCAATAGCCTTCCAATTAGCCAACAAGAGAATCAGCCCTACTTTAGTATATGCCCGTGGTACAGTTTGGAGGAAAGGGTAACATCAGAATTACTGACTATATTATCACTGGTGTCTTAATGAAAACTTTGGGAAGATGGTACAAAAAAGCCGTATGCAAGAACATTCATGGTGTTGACGATAAGTGTGGTACCAGTACGATGGCTTTCTTGATTACCATTGGCGTAGTTGTACCAGCACCGTGCCATCGTATGCACCATTAATGTTCTCTCGTGTGGTCCAAAGTCGCGCTGTTCATTACGTACAGTTGTGGCACATTACACCATTAATGTTCGTTCATATAGTCCAAAGTTACGCTGTTCATTACGTAAAGTCGCGGCACATAATCCTTGACTATACTTTCCCTTACACCCTGATAAAGGACTATTATGTGCCGCGACTGTACCTAAACCCTCTATACTTTCTGCTTCAAAGAAAAAGCATAATGTTTTCATAACTGACTTTAACATACACATTATTGCAATAAATGACTTGAAATCTCCCAGGAGGTGCAATTAATAAATACAGTATGTCGCCTGCGTTGGTTCTTCAAATACTTCAGTAATTTGTATGATTTAAAAAAAAATTTGATCTGGTGTGAATAGAGCACTTTAGTAATTTGATAAATAATCTGGAATGGCATATTGTTAATAGTGCTTTAATTAATGTATAAAACTAAACATGAGGCTGTCTATAAAATTTAGGGTCATCCCGAAAGCAACTTATATTAGATACGGTAGCCTATTACAAAATCATTCAAGTATTTGGTTACATAATGTACAAACTGCACTTTTATACATGCAACCTTAACCTCTTTTACCTTGCACATTTTTCCATCATTCAAGAGAGTCCTACTACCGTGTATGAAAGTAAATATACCACAGATCTTGATATAGTATTGTTTGCGGTGGTCTTGTCAGGGAATGTTAATATGGTCTCAAAATTAAAGCAAATCTGCTCAAAAATAATGTTCTTAAACTCCCTCGACCAGCTACTAATCCCAATATGCTTGTACTAGCAGAAATAGCTTATTTTTTATATAATTACTAAAATTGTACATAAACAAAATTGCAATAGAGCCATTACAGGCGAACTAGAGAGTGGATGTGTGTGTAATATTTATGTATGTGTACCATATAGTGCCATAATTTTACCTGGTACATTTGGCAGCAGGATTATATTTATGAGGTCAAGTTACTCGACAAGAAATTCACCGTAGGGGAGTACAATATTACCTGTGGTGATGTGGCTAGTACTTGAAGGGTTTAGGTGCCCCTTCAGCCCCTGCCACTCCTTTTCAATTCTTCAACTCTCCCTCCTTTTCCTCTATTCCCTTCATGCTTGTTGTCTCGCCTCCCTTTCACCACCTTCATCCTACAGATTCTTCCTTGCCTAGGGAGGTCTTCATTCACCCTCAAAACAATCTTGCCTGTAGTTCGCTTTTGGGTTTGATTTATCGTTACCTGTGTTGGATTGATTGTTACCCATGTTGGATTGGGGAAGAAAGGAGACCGCCCTAAGTCTGGAAGACCCTGTCGGTACAGTGTGATAAGGAAGGGAAATGGAGAGAGGAGGGACAGCAAGCATAAAGATACCTGTGTTGGAGTCCTCTGCCCAACATGTACATATTACACTTAATGCTTTCTTACCATTTGAGGAAGCAAGCATTCTAGGATTTTATGGAAGTACAGTATTTAGTCTTTACATTTTACCATGTATGTTTATATACAAGAAGTTCTGCATTAAATTACATTAGTTATTTGAAAAAGTTCTTAATTATCCTTGGCACTCAAACCTGTATGTAATTTACACAAACCACACTGACCTAATATCACAAAGGCATATACAGTACATGTACTAAAAGCTGGTAGAATATAGTTATGGCAATGCCATCAAAGTCTCGTCATTGGCATTTTCTCTCTACTTGTATGTAAAGTATTGTGCTTGCAATTAGACCCAAATCCTTGGCTTGTACAGTAGGCGGCAAAAGTAGTGTCGCCACCCTCAGCACTTCAAGACTTAAATATTAATTAATAAGCCAACCAGCACATTCACCATACAGAATTACAATATTCAGGGAGCAAATTGATACTTTTATGATTTTCTAGTTTAAAAGCCTGTGAAGCTTCTATTTCCATACCGTACCTAATGACTTTGCAGATGTGGCGACAGGACTTTTGCCGCCAACTGTACATGTTTACATTTGAGGAACTTAACTTGCCCATGTTTAATCTCCCTCCATACCTTCACTTCAGCACCGGATTAATCGCAAATATACAGAGCAGTGGGACTGATCGCCAGGGCAGCTGTGATCTATCTTCCATGCACATTACAATAGGCGAGCCCACACTTTGAGTGATGTTGCCAGATGGTCTATTTTTTATCTGCGACATTTTAAGTGCTGGACATGGGTAACTCAGTTAAATTTCATACCTTATTTTACACTAGAAAATTAGCGTTCTAGTTCACGACCTTTTACTTAGATGTATAAAAAAATACATACTTTTGTGTTTTCGCATAATATATGCTGAATATACTATATTTTTCATATAAATTAGTAAATAGTAAAAGTCGAAATGTGTGCATTATGCGGCTTTCATGAACTGCATGAGTATAACAGCCTACAAATATTAACAATTGTATTTAGCATGACCCATACCATGAAGCGGAAAATGTTGAAATGCCATATTTTCACATTTATTAGCATTAGAAATATGCATACCTTGCGCTGCCAGACGCATGAAGAGGTGAAAGCAAGCTAACTGAATGTGTGGATACTGCGGGGATCGCACACTGGTTGCTGCAGCAGCAGAGAACGTATCGTACGGAGACACCAATATATTATCAACATCTTATTGTGATTTAGTACTGTTACTATCATTGACGACGTAAAATGTAAAATATAATTATAAAAGGCCTGTATAAGTTTGTATATCATTCTAATTTTGTTATCTTTGCGTATAAGCAGACTAAAAAGCCTCTTCTGAAATAATAGGATATATATTTTTATTCATGGCTGTATTCGTATGAAAATAAGTCCAAGATAAGTTAAAAATATGTAAAAAATATTGAATAAGTTATAATAAGTCGTTCCACAATAGGAAGCCCAATATAACTTTGCCCGACATAGGACATATTTTCCAGCCTAGAAATCGCCATCAAAATGCCGTTTGGCAACTCGCTTTAAAGTGTGGGCTCGCCTATTAAGTTAAAAAGGCCAATTTTCATATCTGATTCAGAAATAAATATTTTATCAGCAGGGAGACAACGGCAGTCACTTCATTTCTGTCCGTCTCTGTATTAACATATCAAAAGACATTAAAACACAATAAAATTATATCAGATTTACTAATACACTTTGTACATAAGCCATTTATTTACAACTTTTCACACTACCTTTACTCCTATCAAATTTTCAAAGTTATACAGTTGACGTCTGTTTTCCCTGCCACATGAAGGTGTGCACAAACACGTCTGCATTAAAGTTGCATTTTAAATAAAATTGTTTATACAAGAACCAAAAAACAATGAAGATCAACACTGGTAAATGGAGATGCTGCTAACTTAATATCTTTATATTAAGCAGTGTATCCACTCGAGCCTTTCCCTGCCTGCCCCAAGTAGAGTGGGTAATGCAATCAATGTACCCACCCCTAAGAAGGGTTTTGTGTACAGTACTGTAGTGTTGTAATTTTGTTGTGAAGACAGGTACAGTATTTGAGCCGAGGTACAGCTGGTATTATTTCTGTGTACTTTGTACAGACCTGATAACCGAATTACAGGTGACAACGGAATATATCCAGCAACCAAAGTCTGGGAAAGGAAGTTAAGTGGACTTCAGGCAATATCTTCAGTTGCCCAACACAGTGGTGGTCGTAACTCCCTTGGCAAATCTGACTACCCTTACCTACAGTATTGTTACCAAAGGTCTTAATCACTATGTATGGTTAACACACAGTACAGTATTTAAAGAAATGTATTTTTAAAGAAACTTAAAATGTGTCGACTCCCTTGTACAATACTGTACTTTGTGATTAAAGAAAAGTACAAGTACTGACACCACATAAGATAAATATAAATAACAAAGTTGCTGATAGAGTAATGACAGCTTGGGAATTATCAACCTTATGTAATCATAACAGAAGAAACATAGCAACTATAAAGGTACATTTTCAATCAAGGAATAATACAATCCAATATTTATCAGTTAAATTCACATTTTTTTTTTTCACACCAAAGTTGACAATACAGTAGAACAGTAAAGCCAATGGTAATTAATGCATGATAGTTGCTGCAAGGAGCTCCAAGTAGTAAAATGGCAGTATATTATTGGTGGAATTTATGTGAATCAGCGTGTCATTCAAAAGTCAAAATGCATTTTAAGGGGGTGCGGGAATAGGGGGACAGGATTGGGGGGGTTTGGGGGGGTTTAGGGGGGTGCGGGAGTAGGGGGACAGGCTTGGGGGGGTTTTGGGGGGTGCGGGAGTAGGGGGACAGGCTTGTGGGGGGTTAGGGGGATGCAGGAATAGGGGACAGGCTTTCTACCACCCCCAAGCCTGTCCCCCTATTCCGGCACCCACCCAAACCCCCCCCAAGTCTGTCCCCTACTCCCGCACTCCCTTAACAAGTAGTGTATAGACCACAAACCTCCACCAGGTCTTGAGAGTTTCTGGGTAGCAGTACCCAATTATCTCCCTCGTTACCTCTGCAAAACGGAATATATATATATACATAAATATATATATATATATACATAAATATATATATATATATACATAAATAAATATATATATATATATATATACGTATTAACAAAATTCCTGAATCCCTTGTTGCCATTCACGCGTGTTACCTTTGGCACAAATTTTGTAAAAATCCACACATACTGTATCTTATTGCTTAATCCTGCTAACAAGAGACAGACAAACCAAACTAAAAGCATAACCACCTGGTGGAGGTAGTCAATAACTATAAAACCCACATTGATATTTCCATAATGTTCAGGAGCTCCTTAAGTCAACAGTACAATACAGTAGAGTTAGTAGCAAATGTTATGACACCTCACCTGACTCACTTAATGGACTCAAGAATGTCTGGTGTCGAAAGTGTATATTTCTACCAATAAGACAGCATACAGTGAGATGTGGTTGTGATGGAGTGATGATGAGGGGGGGGGGGGGGGTTGCCATCTGTTGTCAGACATATACAAGTTTCCTATGCCTAACACTGCTGAATCTATAAAAATCTTGGGTCTCAGTGAGGTGACATGACATTGTTGCTGACTGTTCATCTAGACACATAATGAGTTATATAAACTTGATGTAAAGTACTCCAGTTGGTGTACTTCAGGCAGAGCATTTTTAAATATTGATGCAATGGAGTTTTTCTGTAGCTAATTGTAAGGCTTTCACATGAGCATTTTCAGACATTATCAGGTCTAGCCATGAATTTAAGAAATATGTTTCATCCAATGGGATAGTTCTTGATCATGAGGCCACATGTTGCTTTCGAGTTTGTTCACACAAGGTACAGAAAAACATATTACAGTTTGTAAGTAGTCATTAGTTAGGTCATAAGAAGGTACTACCAATCTCTAGCCATTTCATTGGGACATGTAGTGTTCTTGAGTTCAGGGGACCTACTAGACGCTTTGTGAGAACACTACCACTTCACCAACCTGGTGTTCTTATCTATGGAAACTGATAATGTCTGAATTTCTAGTGGTTACAAAGGAGGGACAAGATGGAAATGATCTTCATAATAAAAAAACTGTAATCACAAATTCACACTGGACAAGACTAACTGTTACAGGGACAAAATTCTGTGGAGAATTAAAGGCAACTGATGCCTCCAAACTATGCCATGAACTACACTCCACCCTATTTGGAGTAAGAGAGAAATTGGCAGCCTCCAACGATATCACAAAACCCTTAATTATGGATACTGTTTATGAAAGTAAGGGCAACAGAAAGTATTTGTGGGCATTACTACAGCTAGGCATTTGGTGGTAGTGGTTGTGTTGCAGTGACTGGACTCACAATAGTTCAAAACAGTTCATTACCACTAGCTTCCTGGGATTACAAACTGATGGAAAAATCTCCAAACCACTTGCTGTGATGTTTGCATATATCAATTCCCCTCAGTTTGGCACACAATCAATTGAGGGGAAAGGAATTGATGTCTGCAACTGCACAATTTTCAGCCTGGCAGGGGTTTTAGGACCCCATATAAAAATACAAGGTCATCAATTACCTGAATCTTCATGGGCCATGAGCAAGTATATTCAAGGGCAGAGGCACAACAATAATTAGTAAGATGTCTCCATAGGATACAGTACATGTTGTCATCACACTATTCATTGCCATCACCTTCCCCATCAAACTTCTTCCACAAGTCTTTGGTGATGCCAGTTGTGAAAGAAATTACTAGACTAATATATTTTACATTATTTTACTGTACTGCATATATATTTCTTTAATATATCTGATGGCTTAATTTACAAAATTCTGTACTGATACAATTGGAAACATCATGAAGCTGTTCTCTGATATTGCCCTCAGTCACAGCTGCTTCAATCTTGTAACTTTTTAGTAACAGCATTGTAAGTTTTCAGTAATGCTCATGATGGATCATCAACAGACAAACTAAAGTAAAGCAGCAGAAAAGCACTGTATCGTGAATAAATTCAACATTGGTTTGTGTCAGTAATAAAATAAAATGGCAACATTATTATTTACAAGTCAATAAGAATGACAAATATTGTCAAAGCCACAAAATATTTCAGTATTCTAAATACCAGTGCTCCTTACCAGTTCAAGTGTTCAGGTACAGTACTGTTATATTCCTATTGTGATATACCTAAGAAGTACAATATAACATGAAGATTAATGCTGGGGTGAGAAACTTCAAATTAATAACATTTTAACACTTGAAATAAACTCACAGCATTTGCCAATTATGTATGTGTCGTCTTTCTGTCTGTCTGTCTGTATGTGAAGATATATTAATACTAACAAAAAGTGTCTCCAATTTACAAATAATATTTCGCATATCTGGAAAAAAATTATTTGTACAAAATACTATCATTTACCGACAACAATCAGTCATTGTTATCTTCATTCTCACTACTGGAATCACTACTTGATGAGGAGGATGAAGAAGAGCTGGATGATGAGGATGATGAAGAGGAGGAAGAGGAAGAGGAGGAGGAGCGTTGCCTCTGGCTTGGTGGCTTTGCTGGGATCTGAGGATCAGTATCATAATTGCTGTAATATTCATATAGATCAGCATGAGGTTGTGGTTCAGGCTGTGCTGGCTGTTCTATCTTTGGAATTGGCTTGTTAGTTGTTGTACACTCTGGGCAGTACCAGTTACCCTCTGGGGCTGCCATGATTCCCACACATTCAAAATGAAACCACTGGTAGTGACAAGCGGGATTATCACAACCTATCATATCAGACACCTCATCATATGGGCACTGACAAATGCAGTACAGGGTTTCATCTGCCTCTACCCTGGTATTCTCCTTCTGTGGGATCTTTTTAGATATCCTTCTACGCTTTTTAGGAGGTGGCTTATTGTTGCTACTACTACTACTACCTGCCAGAGATTTCTTTCTCTTTCCGGGAGTAATGCCTTGGCCTCTTGCATTGGCTGGGGCTCCTGAAGCAGGCATGTAAATTCTAGTAGAGTTTTCTGGGACTTTGTGCTTGCGATGGCGAGTAGGATGAACATTGTCCAGATGGTACTGCAAAGCTTCAAGAGAATGCCATGGAGAAGCACCCTCACAGTATGGACAATCATAACTGTGAGTCTGGCTTTTGGTGGCCTTGTGCACCATAAAGAAATGCAAGCTTAACACTGTCCATGATTCAAAAGCCTTGTAGCAGAAGTTGCACATATATGCATCATTGACTCGCACATGATCGAACATAGTGTGAGTGTCACTGAGATGCACAACCAGATCCACAATTTTATTGAGACGTGGTCGGGTCGCACAAACTCGGCAAACTATATCTCCCCCAACATTCAGCGCTCGTTGAGCCTTATGAGCATAATAGAGGTGGAAGTAGTAAGCTCCATCTTCTCTGAATACCAGTCCACATAGACAGCGAAAATTTCCATCAGGTAATACAGCTCTCTGGTGGGAAGCCAAGTGATGGTCGTTGATGTCATCAGCAGTGGTGAAGGTAAAATCACAAAAAGCACACTCAGTCAGTCCCAAGTTTAACACGAGTTGAGGATGAACCAGGTACATGTGTAGAAGTTTCCCTGCTGGATCTGTCCAGGTTTGGTGGCAAGGTCCACAACGCAACCCGACAGCCCTCTCTATCATCTCCAGCATGTGTTCACGGACAACAGGGGATTGAGTATTTTCATTAATTGAGCCTCCAATTGCTCCAACAATACTTGAATTGTCTCCAATTCTTTTAGTCTTTGGCTCTGTGGGTATGTCTATTTCAAGAGGTGGTGTTTCTTCACGACTATATGCATCTTTAAATTCCACCACTGGAGTCTGTTTTTCACTGGGTGGTCTTCCAGCTTTTTTATGGACAGGAGGTGCTACAATTTCAGGCTCTGATTCTGAAGTTTCCAAGTCAGACTCAGCCATGGCCAACATGACAAGTCTAGTTTGGAACTCCTGTTCTGCTACTTTGTCATCATCCACTGGTTTAGCTGGTCGATCATGAACAGATTTAATTTCTGTTCTCTCTGCATCTGAATTATCCGAGTTAGAATCACTTTCCATGTTTGCTTTCTCCTTCCCTGTCTTATCTCCAACTGTCCTATGCTTGCGACTTTTGTACTTACTCAGATCCTCACTGGAGTCGGACTGATAGTTGCCTGGTTTTGGGTGATCAGAAGTAATATGTTTTGCCAGAAGGTTTCTTGAAATGAAAGCCTGAGTACAGTGGGAGCAAGCATGTGGTCTTTCTCCAGTGTGGATGCGTGCATGAACTCGGAGCCTAGAGCGAGTGCTGAAGCGGTCACCACAGTGTTCACATTTGTGGGGAAGTTGTTTCTTATGTATATGGAGCACATGCTGGGTTAAGGAGACCTCAGATGTGAAGCACTTACCACAGTGAGGACATGTTTGGGGGTTGTGCTTCCACTCCTTGTGCTTCACAAGATGGTGTTCTCGCACAAACTTCTCACCACATACTTCGCATTCATACTTCTTCTCTAGTTTACAAAGATTATAATGAAGCTGTCTCGACTTTTCTTGTTTGAAACGCTTCCCACACTTAAAGCATGGAAAAGTGTAGCCTAACGAAGAGGAAGATCTTGCTTCTAAAACAATCATAGTTCTCTGACTCCCATCTGGAGTGGATAATATGAATGGTCTTGCTTCACTAGGTAAGTGTGACAAGTGGAAGGAGTGAACCAAAAATGCATAAAGGCCCCCTTGAAAAGACCCACAAGTGCATGTAACAAGGGCTTGAGAGTGAGCTTCATTTAAATGCAGTAAGAGACGAGGCAACAAGACACTCACTCCACATCCCACACATTGACTTGTAAATTTGTCATTGAGATCTCGTAAAATATTTTCTCCCATAGAGGTTTCATCAATATCAGCATTCTCCCCCAACCCTTTTGGGAGTGGTTTTGGTTCTCGTCTTCCAGCCTTTTCCTTTTGACTGCCTTTTTTCTTTATAACCTGTTCTACCTCCTGACGGGCTGGGACAGATTTGCTTTCTGAAGCAGGTGGAGATTTGGTTGGAACAGATGATGACTGCACAGACTTACTTGATTCTTTTCCATTTTGATGCAACTGTTCTGTGAGAACCCCTGTCATAGTAAGGAAAGTTTGTTCCACAACATTATTCAAGGAATCAGTCAAGCCAAATGCTGGAGTTTCTCCACCTGCCTTTGGTTTATCAGTTTTTTCTTGCTTCTCAGTCCGATCAGAAACTGTGACATTGGATGTAACTGGTTTGATTGTATTGACATTTCCCAAACTTTCTTTTTTTCTAGATGATGATTCTAGTGATGGAGAGGGCATATGAGATGGGGTGTTTTCTGCCTCAGCAGCTACAGGACCTTGTGTTACCAAGCCTGGACTAGGAGGGCAAGATCCTCTTGGGGAGTTTGGAGAGGCAGCTGCAGTGTCAATTTGTAATGGTGGTTCACTTCCACTGTCATCATCTTCATCTTCATCATCACCATCATTTTCCTCATCCTTTTGCTTTATTTCAGATTCCTCTTTTACTTCCCCTTCAAGCATGGTTACATCTGGAGCCAACATTAAGTTAAGGTCATTCTTCATGGACACATTAGCCACTTCAGATATATTGTTCATTTTACTTTCACCAGGGTTTTTTTTCTCTGACTGGAAAGAGACAAGTTTCTCAATACATGGAGTTGGAGTGCAATCCGAGGTGGGTGGTGTCAGCTTGTGAGGGGACATGGACACCTTGCAGAGTGATTCACACCAGCCAGGGACATTGTCATCCTCGCTTTCAAGGGATGCTTCGGTATCCAAGTGACTGCTGATTACTGCCTGGCCAAAACCCTTTATGTTCCTGCTGTGTGTTCTACCTGTCAATTGTGATACATCTATCAAAGGGTCACAGAGAGCAAAAACAGTCCCTGTCGGGCTGGTTCCAACCAGCATCACACATACATCCTCTTCACTTATGAACTTCGAATTCTTCCCTTTGTATTTCTCCCTTATTTGCTGCTTGTGTATAAGCCTGGCCCACACAGCATCCCAGGATCGTAGGTCATGACAGGTGGTGCGATGGTGTTGCAGGGATGTTTCTGTGATGGCATGGAATGGGCAAGCCAGACAAGCAAGGGTGTGTGATAATAAATGATGGCAATACAATGAGAGACGGTCCTCAAATACATCTGAACCAACGCATTTTGAGCAAGTATAAGGTACCTTGACGTATTTGAGATTTGGCTTAATGGACTGACGATGCTTGCTAGACTCCATTAGATGATCATAAAGTCCAGAGGCCTTAGGAATGTAGTAATCACAGGACTTGGCAGGACAGTGCCATGGTGGACCAGCCAAGCATCTCCGCATGCCCTTGCGACAGTGAAGACACAACGGGGAAGGCCTGCTATTTGAATATCTTAAAGTTAGGCAAGTTGTACATCCACAGAGTGCACAAGTAACCCAAACTTCCACTGTTGGAGATGAACTCAAATGTAGAGAGGTTTGGCAAATCGTAAACAATTCCCCCATATGGTTGTGCCAGGTGGAATTTAATGAGGAAGCTTCTAATCCAGTGAGTAGTCCTCCACGGCCTCCCCTCACCCACTGTAGAATCAAACATATATCTTCCAAGGCAAGAAATTGATTTGTTGACAAGTGGTACGCATTGACATGTGCTACCAGTGACATGGCTGAGGGCATTACAGTTCTCAGTGGTTTGGCATTTTCTTCTCCTGACATATCTATAAAGTGACTGGTAACACATGAAGGGAAAGGACAAGGAAAAACATGATTTGACCAAGAATGAATAACCCAAGACAATGGATCATGTCCAAGTAAAACTGTAGGACAAAAGTTGCATGAAAAATGAGGGACAGTTTCCTTGATCTGAGCATGAGCATACACGTGAGGAAGTAAACGGCTTACCCACTGTGCACAAAGAACACACCAACCACCTGCAAGATGATTTTTGTGAACTGCTAGGAGATGGGATGCCAATTGCGAATGACTACGCGTAGAAGGATAACCACAATAGAACCAGCATGAATGCCCCTCTTTAACTACCCCACAACAACTCCCACACAACCCCCGTGATTCATTCAGCTGGGGGCTCACAATGAATGCGAGCGAACGTTTACACAAAAGACAACGGCCAAAAGAAGGGTCATTCTGTAAACCGAGAGCCAGCATTGATGATAAGGAAGCTCGGTCTACAGGTGGCAGGTTCAAGAGAAGACGCAATATTAGCCACCATCCCTGGAGATGGGATTCACTCTGGAGATGGACATTGACCATATGATTTGTCAACATCTTTGGGAAGCCGTGAGGGGCACACATCATAAGCATGTGCTGTGGGTCTTGGTTAGGAAAGGATGATGATGAGCAGAGATGGCAAGTCCATGCTAGGCCTCTTCCAGTCCACCATACACTTGCTTGAGGTGTTGTTGTGGTCAAAGGCAACAGTCCAGACATCAAGCCATGGACCAGTAGTTCGTGTAACTGCAGTGTGGGTTCTTCCATGACCAGCAAGCACACTCTACATGGCTGGGCAGTATCAGACACTAAATTAGCAACTGTTCCCATTCCAATATCAATGCTCAGGTCTTCCATTATTCGTTTTATCAAGTACTTATGATGCTCCCAAAGATGAAAATGAAACTTAATTGACCCATGGATATGACCACAATTCCCTTCATCCAGAAAACACTCATATATTCGCCTATGGCCAACCCGTTTATGTTGTTTCCTGTCTTCGAGACTTTCAAATACTAACTGACAATCATGGCAATATATATTTTTCACAGTATCTTTGCTCATACCACTAACTACACTTCTGTTTGATGTTGTATAACTGTGTTTATAGCTCTTTTCTTGGTGTGGTAATTGGATGCTTACGAAATTTCTTGGTGTTTTAGCAGAGAAGCCAATCTCATCTGAAGCAAAGCCCTCAAATGCCTCCTCCTCCAGATTCTCATCTCCAAAATATTCTTCATCCCACTTTTTCCCAGATGAAATGTCAGAGAAACCTTCAAAGTTGTTTGGTGCATTCCCATCTTCATCCGCCAATCCAAACAGCTCTTCAAACTCCCACCTAGTTATGACCGTTCTGTCCTTAATGCTCCCTTTATATTCACTCACTGATCTAGCCATTACCTGACTGACCTGCTTATTTAACCTTTCTCCACTCTTACATGAATTGTCTCTTTGAACTACTGGATTAGTCAATGGTAGTACTTCACAATCACTTCCTGAAGAGGCAGTCCCTGTACTATAATTATCTACATCAGAGGATACATAGGAAAACTTGGACTTTTCTCTTCTACTCATTGCTAAATCACCTATACCATGATACTGGTCTACCTCTTTAGATTCACTAACTTTTGACTGCAAATTTGGCTTAGTCTCTACTGTAAGCAATTCATGGTTCTGCTTTTCTATTTTCTTTTGGCTTACATGACTTAAACTTTCTGGAATTTTCAATGCTGCTGTATATCCTGATATTTCATGTTCTTCAGACTTTTTCATTTCAAATATACTAAGCTTTTCTTTATCATCATCACATTCTTCTCTGTCAAAGTTATTATCCAGAAATTTGTTACTCAATTTATCATTTATATCATCATTTCCTTCAGAACATTTTTTTGGAGATGTAGCATTCTTTTTCTTGTACACAGCACCAGCCATATCATGAACTGGCAAATTATCTAGTGAAATGTTAGCATCAACTTTCATTTTCAACATAGTCAATTCCCTTGCATCATCAGACAGAAGCTCCGAGTTTTCTTCTACATCACCACTCGCAACTTGACAAAAATGCACCTCACCATCAGAAGTTACTCTGCTATCAAGCTGACTAGTTCTTTCAACAGTAACAGTATCTGCAGACTCCATTACGGCTTCTGGGACATGGCTAGGCCTACCCGTGCTGTTGCTGCTTGAGGATGTTGGTACTACTGTTCTTGTACTTTGTTTTGGGACAGAGCTATTTTCACCTTGTGTATCACTGTCATAATTACTAGTATCTTTCTCTCTCTCGATTACACCACAATTTGATTTTCCACTCACATTTCCCAAAGGAGCAGTAGTTACCTCGTCTCGTAATGGTACGTCTGAATTGAACTTAGGCTTTGTTTGTTCATCATTTTTATTGCCTTCATCTGATCCACTTTGACATTCTAAACTTCTATCAGACTTACCAGATTCATTAGCGGAAACAAATTTATCTCCCACAGATTCTTCTCCATCATTTGGTAATGTATCAGATTTATGTTGGTTATTTTCTACAAGACCTTCATTCTCACTGTTTGACTCCTGAGCATCACCAATATGTATATCACTATCAACAAATTGCTTCGTATTCTCTTTATCACTATCAGCTTCAGTGTTTTTAGAGGTTTCAACTCTTTCTGTTTCTTGCGGAACCTGATTGTCTGGAAAATCTAACCTACGTATGGCATTACCAGCATCAACATTACTGTCACTGGGTGCATTGTCTGATACCTGGTTACATTTTTCAGTGGCTGGTGCCACTGAAATAACTTTAGAGGCGTCCTGCTTTTCACGACGTTCATTAGCTTTAAGAGACTTCACAATGATCTCCCAGTCATGCATAATGTCTGGAAGAGCTGTAGTCTTAGATTTCCTGGAATCCGAGGAACTACCTTCCTCATCACCTGATCCCAAGGAATGGTAATGATGCTTCCTGCCCTGACCACCCTCTCGGTATGGAGACAGCTCGTCTCTACTACTGCTACGGCCACTGATGTGTCCCTTACCACTATGGTGCCTAGGTTTTCTGTGTCGCTCTGGCCTCACCAGTGTCTCATGTTGGGTGGAGCCACTGGATGGCCGGCCAGGCGTGGCAATGACTGAGAGCCGTGAGGGGGGTGGTGCTGACCCTTGACTGTGCCCTGACTCGGACACACTGCGCGACCGTCCCGTCCGTCGACTGGCAGGAGACCTGAAGTTAAAATACTTATATCAACAGTCATAAGTGGAGTAAATTTTACCTATGTTAATAAAGTAACCAACGATATAACATGCTGGAATTATATTATTTAGAAAGTTTTCAGAAAGATTACATGTTATCCCTTTGAGGCTAAAAGATTATAACATTGTCATCAAAACCCCATTTCCCTTTCTTCGAGATGGGAGATAAAAAGAAAAACAATTAATAAGACAAAAAATTATTAACCTGACAAAAAGAATCCAAAGTCAGATAGATCCATCAGGAAGAGAGGGCAGTACTGTACATAGAAAGAGAATATAAACATCATTATGGGCCTAATGTGTGGGCATGGTGTCCTACAACAGTCGACCTAATGCAAACAAATACTGTACATAAAATTACGACCTGGAAAAACGTTTAAATGGGTGCAGCAAGACACGAGATAAAGCAACAACAAAATATTATCAATAGAAGACACTATGCAAAATCATCAACCTTTATCATAAAAATGTTGCTTGTCTTCCCCCTGGTAACTCTCTGTCTGCTGAGATTATGGTTTCCCAAAAACAATGCAGCATCAGACTATAACATTATATTCTTTATAATAAGGTGGGAAATAAAGCCCATCTTTCCAAATAACTATTGATCCTCGGCCTAAGACTTCCTCATGTTGCCTTCAATCACCTGGTAATAGTTAACTAGCAATAATAGTTAACTAGCAATACTAGTTTTGTATCTGCAGACCTCATATAAAAAGTTTCAATATACTCCATGGTCAGTGTGAGGATTATTAAAATTTAAGGTTGGATTTACTGTCATGCAATAATAATTTGTACACACCCAAAGAAAGAAAGTAGTGCAAATCAACTTTTAACCAAACTGAGTACCAACTGACAGCACTAACACAAAAAAACTATACTGAAGATCAAATTTTGCTGAAATAGAAAATTATTTTCACAACTGCAGTTATCATAAATATCGACGATAGCCAAACCTACACTGGCAGACAAAATGTTTATTTCAAACAGTTTCATCATCTACCGCCACCCTTCGTGCATAAACTGTGATCAGATATGCATTGGTGAGATGGGAAGAGACCTTGAAACTCATATTAAAGAATTCATGCATGCATGTAAGGCAAGGAGCACAAAACATACAGCATATGTTCGTTCTCCAGAAAATAAGCAAGTAATGAGGAGAGGTAAGGTCAGATTAGGCATGGTCTAAGGCAGTGGTTCTTAAACTTCTTTGCCTCACGCCCCCCCTCTGCATTATGTATATATCCCGCGCCCCCCTCTCCCTTAAAATGTTTACCAAACTATATACGGTACTATGAATTTAAAATTACTTATGCTATGGGTGGGGTGCATCAGCTGGGGGGTTCGGGTTCGAAAATTTTGGAAATTTGTGCCCATTATGGTAGAGAGAGAGAGAGAGACTTGTGGAAACATTGGTAAAGTTTTTGGCAATTTTGCAATAATTAACATCACAGATTATTTACCAAAACCCTGCTCGCGCCCCCCCTGGAAGCTTCTGGTGCCCCCCTAGGGGGGCACCCCCCCCAGTTTAAGAACCACTGGTCTAAGGCAAGTGATGGACATACCATCCTCTGCCTGCATTTTCACTAACGAGGGTGAGAGTTGTCGCCAAAACTGTAAGTTTTACAGAGTGACTATGGTTACTGAGGTGTTGGTATCTACTTTGAGTGTGAAAATCATACTTTGTGGTAATTGTTAAGATTGAAATCTGTTCTGGGGAGGAAACCAAACAACAATCAATTTGCTGCTATTGTAAAATTGGTCCTTACTATGCAACTATACAGGTACACATGATCTAATAACTTTTGGTGCAATTCTCGTGTGAAACATTCTGACACCTCGGACGATGGATACTGAAAATTAGCTAGTTTATTCCCGAGGCATCATGAGCTGTGTCGGTCATTTACAAGCCCATCAGACCCCTCCTGTTTGACAGTTTTTTTTGTCGTATGTACAAGTATAACATTTCCCTATGAAATTTCACTTTCAAAGATTAATGAGCATGTGATCTGTCTGCTGCCCCCATTAGCCCATTTTCTGCATGCCACTGGATTTATGATGATTTGAACAGGAGCAACTAGCCATACCGAGGAATACTGGTGGAAGGGTCTTGATCCCTCACAGGTGGATGGGTAACATAACTGTGGTCCATCTTCACTCATCACCAGTCTGTATCTAAAAAATATAATACCATTAATGGGAAGAACCCATGGGCACATGAAGCTCCTAAAATACAAGTGAAATCTGGCATTGGCCCAACTCTCAACCACAATATCATATTGGTTCAAGATCACTCTCTGCACTAAACATAATTTGAAAATATGTCAAACCAAATAAAGTAACCAACATATTTATTTGAGGCCTCACGAGGAATATGCAAACGTACCATCCCAAATGACACCCTGTTTCTGTAGCAGAGTAGTATTGGTTGGATGAGGAGTACTGTATATGGTTGATCTAATCTTACATGACTTTCTTAGTTATTTGACCTTGCCAATCACATTAACCTGATGACGAAGCTCTCTCAATTAGAGGTTGGTACATGTAGTTTTTAACTATTTTGACCATATGATTTCCTCAGTGGTAGAATGGTAAAAGTAATGGAGGCTGGGGGCGCAGAGTGAGCTCCAGTCAAGAAACCATCCTGGTAGAAAATCCAACCTAACCTCACCTACTACGGAACGGACCTGGGCAAAACTACTGGGAATTAAGTGCGGTACAAAGCATTTGTGATTGAAATGGTACAGAATATGCTAAGTTTGTATTAAATGGTGAATTATAACAAATGGTGAACATAAAAATTAGAAATCCCATTGTGGCAACTTGTAAAAATTATTTGGCGATTCATTAACCATGCAAAACTTTATTGAATCTACAGTAGGCTTTATCTAGACTGAATATGAGAGCAATGAAGTTCAATCTTATTCAATAGCCAATGTAGATTACAGTAACTTTGGTGAGATGTGACAACTGTATAGCAATATATAATTAGCACTGACAAATGTCTGGCGATATAAAATAAGAGTACTAAGACCGCGTGTCAAAAAATGCGGTGAATGGAAACAATTTAACTTCCATAAATATCCAATATTCAGCAATATTAAAAAATCACAAGCTGTATTGACATTATACACAGATTTTCCTGAAAGCATATTTACCATTAATGTGTAACAACAAAATACAGTACCCTTCAAAATAAAAAAAGTATAAAAAGTAATATTATTCAAGGTGCTTATAAAATCACACACTTTTAACATACCTCACTGATTGCTAGGGTCAATATTATTTAACTAGAATTTACCGAGATAAAATATTAAGCCAATAAGCACAATAAGCACATAATATTAAAATATGCATTGTCATGGAGTACCTTGTGGGAATGTCAATGAATAAGGGAACAAACACTAAAA
The DNA here is from genome assembly GCA_033782935.1 of Petrolisthes cinctipes. Taxonomy (NCBI): domain Eukaryota; kingdom Metazoa; phylum Arthropoda; class Malacostraca; order Decapoda; family Porcellanidae; genus Petrolisthes; species Petrolisthes cinctipes. The sequence continues at coordinate 33,861 of JAWQEG010000145.1, forward strand.
AAAAAAAAAGGGGGAGGGGATAACACTTTACAGATACGGGAATGTCAGGCCTAATAATAAATAAATGAAATAATAAATAAAAACCTAAACATGCACACACACAAACACACAAAATAATAATAATAATAATACCAAAAAAAATCCTCCTAGTACGAGTTAGGGACGAAGGTGACATTACACAACTAAATGGAAGGTACCTACTGGCATACATTAAGGCCATAAATTAATACCGAGGACGTCACAGGGAAAGAGACAAGGGGCCAAGGTAACGCCATCTTGCTTAGCCCCTACAACCAACCAGGGACCCTAGAGTACTTATATCCCTAATTTCTCATAATCTATTGGAGTAATGTCCCTGTCGTCCCTAGCATCGTTGTCTGTGTATATTCCCCTACTTTACTGACATGCATTCATATCTATTACATTGAGGTTTAATGACGTACTGGTTAATATGAGGTTGAAGTCTGCCCTCAACACCGTAAACACGCGCGCCGCCACGTGATCCCTGCCAGACGTACGATGCAATACAACTCTTTTATTAGCAACGGTGGTTATTTCATCATTTTTTCGACTCCATATCACTTTGTTAATTCTATTTACTCTATTGATTGATGTGAGTTGCCCCGGTATGGCGTATAAAAGGTGTGGTATCATTCTCGTGGACGCCTATTTTTCCTGTTCAGCGTGTCGTACTGGATTAATATTTATCGTGATATTTTCATTTAATGACCTTAAAGGTCGTAACTCGGTCAAAATAATCTAGGTGATCAATTACTTTACATATGAATAAAACTTCTGAGACTGTCAAGTAACATGGCTGCAATAAGGGGATATAACGGAAATCATTGTCCACGGGGCATCTGCTCAACAGCGCCAAATAAAATTAGTATGCCATACACATTTGCTCATTTTCTGTTAACCATATTGACAAGGAGAACCACTGTCTATCTTAGTAGTACTGTACTATAATTTATTAGTACTGATTATTCAAGATGTAGTTTAAGGCTTTACGTATTATATCGCAGAGGAAGTATGGCTGGCCCACAACTATGGGACCCTATAGGCCTGTCTACAGTACACAAGCGGGAATGTCCGGCTGGTAAATTCTACCGGTCATGCCCATGATTGTTGTCCACACAGCAGAGTCGATCAAGGGACGGACCTGCCCAACACTGCCAGCAGGTGGTTGAGTGCAGTATATAAAAGCTGTATCAACTTCATTGTTAGTGGTTTAGACCAGCAGATGCCAAGTGGCTCACTGTACGAGTCTTGGGTTTATATCACAAGATATTGATGTTAACCATGCTGCAACGAACCGAGAAGTGCAAGGCAAGCCGAATATAGTTCCCCGATGTTAACTAGCGTCAAGCAGCTTTGTAGTTCCTCAATCCACCGGGCACAGGATGGTGATTACGCTCAACACAGGTTCAAACCTTTCGCTGGTTTGCCCATTAAACGTACCCTATGACTGGCATGCTCGCCGATCAGCTCTGCTCATGTAGACAGGCCTTAAGCAGGATTTGTTGTATGGCTATTAACTTTACATGGTCATGCAATTAATTAATTCTTCCATGTTATAAATAATGTATCATAGTATTTATTGCATCAATACAGTACAAAGATCTAAAAGGTCTTCAATATCAATGCATATACATTTAACAGTTTATACAGTACAATACAGTACGATAATGGTGTTCTAAAACCAGTACTAAAAGCAAGTTATCTTATGTCATACTGTAAAACCAACTAATGAAGGAAAATCATAATACAAAATATAATAAAGTTTAACTCTTTTGTAATAAGATATGGCACCAAGTCAGTTTTTAAGCGGTCGTTTGATTACAAAAATGTAACAACAGTATATTTTATAAACTATCTATATAATTCAGTTCAATAATATTATAACCTGATAGTATTGGTGTCTTTCACCTCTCCTTAATTTTCCTTTTCATTCTATACCTCACTGCTCCATCTTTGCCCTCAATAACTCACTTTTACTCTCCTTCTCCCTCCCAGACTAATGCTCTTACTACCCTCTTGTACCCACACATTCAGACCAAAAAATAACATTACACTAATACCTGGTTACTAGGCCATTTGGCACTAAATTCCTATGAGATTATCTAAGAATTTTTTTTAAATATTCTGCACTTAAATACAAGGATAAGCCAATTTCAGATATACTACACTTTCCCTAACACTGATGGAAAAATATCAGTAATGAATCAAAAGAAACTATTTAGTCAACCGATATGCACTGATAATGGAATCTGAATGGCAACCTGAAAATATACCCAACAAAAGATGTGCTCGATCAGGAAAATTACTAAACGGGTCTATCCATCTAGCTGATCATGCCATTTTGACATGCGTATCTCAGAATAATGTACGAACAAAGAAAACTCAGACCTAAGCTCGGGCTTCAGAATTACACAAATAAGTCAGCATAGCGAGCTGGATTCCTTGTACAGTATCTTATATAAATGTGTGTGGCTTTCTTTACTACAAAGGTCACTTGCAGTAGTAAAAATGTAAATCTTTCACATTCTGAAGGAAGTCAAGTGGTTTCAGCCTGAAGAAATTATTAAAACCAACTTCTATAAACATTCTTCTCCAAGTTGATAGGACCAATTTTAAATACCAACTGTAAATATGCTTGTCAGAAGGCATCACTGTTGACATATAACTAATCCAATCAACCCATAAGCAACACTTACATCTCAAATAAAAGGTTTGCACTAATGCCAGAGAATTTCATTCTAAATAGGAAATATACAACTGTCCAAGAGTTAACTGGCTGGATGTAGAAATTCTCATTCTCTCATTGTCGGTAATCACAACAGTCCTTCATTATCCGTTTGTGAAATGTTTTGTCAAGAGTACATATCTGAGAGTATGGTAACCAAACGATTGTGAGAACCAGTGTCCAGCAGCTGTTCCTGCAACTGGCCAACTAATGTGGGCTCCCGCGATTTGACTGCTTTAAAAAATAGCTGCACTTCGTGTACATGACATTCATTTAAGGTTGTAAACACATCACAGAGGTCTGGGCAGCAGCGCACAACACGCACACAGTAGTCCACAAGGCTCTCAATCATGTTATTTAGTTTTGTACTGGTGTCTTTTTCCTTTTTGGTCTCCTGTAAAACAGTGGGCGAGGAGGAGTCACTACAGTCTGGCTTTGAGGTCACATCTCTCTCTAACAACTTACTTTCTTCATTGGCAGCTGATATCCTACTTTTATGTATTTTTCTAGTCTCCATGTCAGTAGCAGTTGTTTCCTTTTCACCTAGACAGTTAATTTCTGCACCTTCCATTCCTCTTGGTTTGCTATTTGTTCTGGATAACCGTGAACAGTGGTCCTGACTGTCGGTATCCATGGTATCTTCTTGTGACGAGGTGCTTCTGCTGCTCCTCTTTGATCTTCTTCTACTTCTCTCAGACTTATGCTTTTGGACTTTCTCCACTACATCCTGATAGAAGAAAAAATAAATAAACATCAGCAGATATACATATAATAAAAAAAATATTAGCATGTACAGAAATAGATCCACAACATTGTATTATACTGTACAATACTGTACTATGTATACCAATACATGACTGAAGCAGAATCCTTTCAGTTTTCATTTAAATGTTCTTTAATTCTATCTAACAAAACCCTTGTACAGTTGAGCAAGTAGAAAGTGCAAGAAAAATTTGGCTGTATATTTCAACATCTGGTAGTTCTTTGTAGTATAATCCCTCGTATATTTATGAATGAATAACTGAAAATTCAAAGCCAATGTAAGGTGGAACGTGATTGGCTGAACTTTGAGTGGTAGTGAAGATGTGGCCATATACATTCATATTTTTCTTGCACTTCCTACTTGCTCAACTGTACATTAAGTACCATACTTACTGGAAATAATTTTTTAAATACTGTAGTCAATTATATTCCAAATTATTGCAACATCCATTTCCCATATCTCCAAATCTAGGGATGGAGGTTCTGAGACTATCTATCTATCTATCTATAGCTCTGATGCCTCGTTCCCTCCAGGAACTCCTTCCAAGAGGGCGGCCATGGCAGAAGTGTCTCCAGTTCTCCCTGTTTCAACACTGACTATCCAATTAAAATCTGTAACAATCAAAGCAGATAATGGAACAAAAATCACCCAACCTTTGACTGTCCAAGGTGAGTGTAGTGATGGCTGGCTCCATGCGTAAGAGCCAACAACTTCCCTATGGCCAAGAGGATGCTGGTGTTGCGCATGGTGGGTACGAGCAGTTCACAAAGTCCCAGCGCATACACCATCTGGTCCGGAACATCTCCCTCAGTCAGTTCACTCACATCCTCTGTCTTGGCAAGGTGTTCCACATAACTCACCAGTATAGGCTCCAACAGAGGTTCGTATTGGTCAAAGCTACCTGAAAGAAAATTCATGATGAACATTGTGTTATGAGTATTGACCGACGACTGAAAAGAAGACACTTCCGTAATGGAAGTATTATATCTATAGTCATGTGATGGTGAAGAGTAATATTGAGAGGAAGGATTTATTTATTGACTGAGAGGAAAGAAAATATTATGGTCATGGTACTTCAACCCATGAACTGCCAAGCAGTATCTTTTGTAGCATATTATTGAGGAATCAGTAACCTTCCATTCAACCACAACACAATTTTTAAAATATAGATATATAGATACATAACAGAATGGCTTTTGAACTTACTAATGATCTGAACAGCAGGTGTAGAAACAAAACTGTAGAGTATAAGAAGGCCGCGTTGGACTGCTGGAGGTTGCTCACCCCTACCATTCTTCTCATATGCTTTGAGGAAGTGTCGCATCACCTCCACCACTCCCTCCACCAGACCTGTCATAGTGTGAATCACCAGTTCATATTAGATGTGTGTACTACTTTCCTTCCTCATTGATGTATTCTTAAAAGTTAAAGAAAAACAGTAGAATTTGCCAAACCATCGCTTCCCAGCCCCCTACACTCCTTTCAATATATCAGTACCCCCATTTCCTTCTTACAATGAGAAGGTGGATCCAGTAATTATAACATAAAAAAAGTAAGCCACTCAAAGTATATAGCCTTCCTCCTACCATCCATAACCAGACTTTGGTAACTCAGATGCAAAATCAAGCTTGTACTTCACCTGATTCTGAATATTGAGCAGCCATGTAGCATTGCTCCTCTGGCAGCCATTGGTACATGAGTGATTCCAAGAATTCCAACAGAGAATTTAACAGTGTATCTGAAAAAGAGACATATATGAGTAACATTATTTCAAATTATGGTGAAACACAGTTTTGTTCCTGAAATTTAGCAAAAACTTTCTGAAAAACACAAAAATCAAGGCACTCACCAAATACATATTTGAGTAATGCCTGATTATATGTTGTATTAAATCAAATTAACTGTGAAGTATCTGAACATTTCACATTTTGTACATAATAGTGCAAACATGAGTATAGGTACCTACCACTTAGACTGTTTTTGAGCATAAAGACAAGGGCCTCTTTCAGAGCCTCATTACTCCTAAGTGCAATGATGAGAGAACTTCGCGAGCGTTCCTTTGGAGGTAACCGGAAGGTCACATGCCATAATAGCAGGCGCAGGAGTCGAAAGGCTTCAACTAGGGTGGGGACATCATCAGTGGAATGAAGGAGAGCCAAGCAGGATTGAAGCAGTGAAGAGCATCCTACTACCCTCTCACAACCCTCACCTTGGCAGCACAAGTTTGCTACAACGCCAACAATCACTTCCTGCCATCCAAGAGGTTTGTTGTAATACCTATCGCCAAATTAACTCCAAGTACTGTACACATAAGATATTCTGATTAAAAGAAAGGTTAAGTGGGGAACATACATACTGTAAAGCCACCTGCCGTAAAGACACTACATGGAAACACTGTACCAGACGTCATCACCACCTTGCCCATCACTTTTGCATTTGGTCTTGAGTCACAGATCTGGCAGCAACATTTTTCATGATTATTTGTATCTAAAAAACTCAAGAGCATACCGTTAGCCTTGGAGCCCGTGAAAGTGTGATGATATCATTGGCCAGCTGTAGTACATCAACAGCTTCAAGTTTCAGAAGGAAGCCCACCACATCAGGCTCAGCACTCATGTCCCACAGCTGGCAGGCTGCATTTTCCACCTCCTCCCCGAGCTCAATCACCCCACCTCGAGCCGTCCGACTTTTTCCAGCCTGGAAAGGATGCCTGGCTTAATCTGTTTCCAGTACATGAAAATTCAATAATCCCAAATTTATGTTAGAGTACAAGCTAACAACTGCTGTACTATATTATATTGTGAAAAACAGAGTTGTGTAAGGGCTTGATCTTACAGTCTGTGAGTAGGCCTACTAGTGCATGGGTCTCAGAATTCTAAAGGAATCATGCTCAAGTTACACAAAGCTTACAGATATATCCTCTACTCCAAAGTACGGGTGAGTTTGAATCTACCACCACTATAATGAATAATATATCACCAAAAGTAAGCAACATAAGTAAAAATGAGTCATTCATTGCTATCTATGTACAGTATAATCAAAACAGTAATGTAAAATGTGATCACTTATTGCTAACAATGTACAGAACATGACTTAACACAATATACCTCTGGGGTCTGAGGATCATCTTCAGTTGCAGGACATATGCTGGCATTATTTTCAGAAGGTTTTTCTTCTGGTATTAAGTACTGAGGAAGACCCTGGAAAAAGAAGTCAAGGATTATCAATAAGAGCAAGTCAAATATGGGAGGCACTGACAGCAGTGCTCAAAGTTGTCAACTTTTCCATTTTGATCTTCCCAAAATCAGCACTAAGTATGCATTGATTATTTTACTGGTTTCACTAGAATCACTTAAATATTCGCTCCTCGTTTGCACTGAATAAGGCTAAAAAAATTATTAACGCATGTTTCAAGGTGATAAATTAGACATGCTTTGGTCAATTATGGATGAATGTTGAGATCATAATATTTTAACTAAATATCCCACAACAGGTAAAATTGAATATATTCTGTACATATGTAGTTTTACTTAATTCCAATTTACCCCACAACAAACAAAGCTTTACAGTATTACCTCTTTATAACAGTGGATGACTAACCTTAGTAATGGTAAGGAGTGTGTTGAGGACCCAGCGATGAGTATAAGTAGTGGTACCAATGGCATCACCACGCAGCATTGCACATTCTGCTTCACCCAGCTCCGAGGGTACAGGAGGGTTCACCACACACTGCACACCCATCATAACCCACAATTAATTATTTTCTAACTATTGACATACAAGCAGTTAAACTTTGCACAATCATTAAAAATATACCTTGAATGGCAAAAAGTTAATGTTAGTGTACATAAAATTTAATGTTGGATAGAACTGGGGTAATTAAGAAGATGAAAAAATATTAGTTCTGCATGGTAGGAATGTAGCCTACATAAATAACAAGTCTAAGGTCAGTAATTTTTCATATGAAACCTACAGAAATATATTAAGCAGTATGGTAATATTTGTGAATTCAAAACTAGTAGCAAATGCTGAGATTTCATTCCCTTACAATTGTTAACCAAGATAAAATATATCATCCCTAACATAGCAATAATACAGTTCTCATAATAGTGTACAATACTGATACAAAATGAACCTACAATACTTCCAAAGAGTAAGCATCCATTACTGAGGGAGAATCAGGATACTGGTGATGGTATTTTAGTGTATTATCAAACTTCTTCGAGTGATAGAAGGGGATTCGTCACTAAATTCGCATTGCAAAATAACAGGAATTGAGCGAGAAAGAGAACTTTTAATCGAAGAAGAAGTTTAATAGCACTACCCTCAGGCTTAATAGTACTGTATGGTACTGATAGAAAAATAAACCTACTTCCAAAGAGGAGGCATCCGTTACTGAGGGAGAATTACTGGCGGTGGTGGTGGCGTCGTTTGCCTTGGTGTCGGGTGAGGACCACAGTGACTTCTGGGCCATCTTTGGTTCACACTCCTTAGGTGAGTCGCGGGTGTGGTCACAACCCTCCGTCTCATCGGCCGTATTGTCCATCACTAGATCTGATGGAACAAAGATACTAACTAATTAAGGGGATACACTGTAGCACACATTAGAGATCAGATGCAATTTGCTTATTGTAGGAACAGAAGTGTCCAAGACGCAAGTTTAACTTTTATAAATGAACTTAGCAAACACTTGGATAAAAGGAATTCATCAACAAGAATGTTATTCATCGATTTTAGCTCAGCCTTCAACACTATACAACCCCATATGCTTTTAAACAAACTGCTAGAAATGGGTTATAACAGTAACCTTTTAAGCTGGATCTTTAGTTTCTTAACAAAAATCGGTAGTGAACTGTCCAATAAAATCATTACCAACACAGGTGTGCCTCAGGGATGTGTGTTATCCCCAGTCTTATTTAGCCTGTACACAAATGATTGTAGGAGCGTCTTCGACAACTGTACCATAATAAAATATGCCGATGATACAGTAATTACAGGAAAGATACTGAACGATGACTCCACAAACTATGTAGCTCAAGTACAAAAATTTGTCGAGTGGTGTAAAGAAAATTATTTAGTTCTAAACGTAAATAAAACAAAAGAAATTATCATTGATTTTAGAAGCAAATTTATACATGTTCCAGATATAATCAGTATTGAGGGGGAACCTGTGGAGCGGGTAAAACAATATAAATATCTCGGGATTGTAATTGATGATGAACTTAAAGGTAATGCAAACACAAGTCTAGTCATGAAGAAATGTAACCAAAGACTTCATTTTATCAGAATTCTAAATAACGTTCATGTAGATAAGAAAATAATCAGCCTGTTTTATAAATCCACCTTAGAGTCTATTCTAAATTTTTCAATCACCACCTGGTATAAAAAATTAAGGTCAGCAGACAAAATAAGCTTAAGAAGATAGTTAGAAAGGCTAAAAAGTTAGGTATAGATACAAAAAGTATAGACTCATTATATCAAGAGACTGCATTAAAACAAGTAAGGAAAATAATGCAGGACCAAACTCACCCTCTAAATAACTCTTTTATGTTTTTAAGATCAGGAAGAAGGCTGGCACTCACTACCCACATGAAAACTGAACGCTACAAAAAAACCTTTGTTCCCAGCAGTATAGTACTTTTTAACCATGTCCATTCATAGAAATCATGTTGTCTATGAATGCTTTTATGTGACTGATGTTTTTAAACTAGTACTAACCTGTGTACTCTTTTAACTTTGGAGCCTGTTTTTGCCATAAAGATTTTCACTTGTATGCATCCCTGTATAACAATGTGACAAATAAATGATCTTATCTTATCTCATCTTATTTGGTTCATTTGAGCACCTTGATTCCTCCAGAGTATGCCAGGAAACAAGACTAGACTAACTAAAATAATGGTGCCCTTGTTGATTAACCAACACTGTAATACCCCGTTAAGTGCTCTATAATATGGTATATGTAATGTAAAACCTCATTTCTGCTTTTATTCAATTACATCATGATATTGTGAGTAAAGAACCCTACACTTAAGGAAAGAAAACGGCTTGGAGAAATTAGGAGATTATCGATTCTTACAAGCTAGCCAGGAAACAGCATCCATTTGTATGAGACTATAGGGATGTGTGAGTTTTATGACAGAATCTGGAGGACTACGTGTGCTCCAGTTTGCCCACAACAGGTTCCTCCCCTTAACTAAACCTAAACTAACCTTACCTAATTAAACCCAACCCCAAAGGTTTCCCCAATCTTAGGTCCTAATTAGGTAGCTTGTTACAATAGGTTAATTAAGAGATGTTGTGTGTTTTATGACAGAATCCGGAAGACTATGTGTGCTCCAGTTTGCCCACAACAGGTAGTTACTCCCCTTAATTAACAAAACCTATTCTATCCTTACTTACACTCAATTAAGGGAGGAATCTATCGGGTATTTATTGAAAGAATTACCGTTTTGTAGCTGCGTTGCCAGATCCAGCTAGGTCCCAGTATTTTGCCCCGGTCATTTCCTGTACTTTACCACGGTTATTTCCCGGTAGTTTGCCCAAGTTAGGTCCCGGTAGTTTGCCCAGGTTAGGTCCCGGTAGTTTGCCCAGGTTAGGTCCCGGTAGTCTGCTGTGGTCTAGGTTAGGTTAGGTTAGGTTAGGTTAGGTTAGGTTAGGTTAGGTTAGGTTAGGTTAGGTTAGGTAAGATTAGGTAAGGTCAGGTATGGTCAGGCTAATTTCAAAATTCACCATTTGAATATGCCCTATCTTGGAAATGGGGCATTTGCAGAGGAAATGCCATAGAAGAAAATAGTCTTAGAATGGTCTAAATAAGTGGGTAATGAAGGTAGAAAAACCGTACATGATACCGGCAATTCTTTCAATATTTACCGAGGAATCTATTGTTGGTAAAGTGATGAGCCAGTGATTCCTCCAAATTATACCACGAAACAGATCCTTTATTAAAAACTCTAGGGGTCGTATGTTTCCTGGCATACTTTGGAGGAATCAGTAGCCCTCCAATTTACCCACAAGATATTCATTCCTCCCTTAAATAATATGATGATGGAAGGGTTCATAATCATTTTGTTCCAGCTCTAAGTTAACCTACTACAATTTAACCCATTAATTCACTACTAATGTAACTTTAAATTAAATATGAATGAGGGATGTGATATTCTGTTCCTGCTATAACCTTCTACAATTTAACCCAATTCATTTACTACTAATGTATGTAACTTTAAATGGAAAATGACGAAAAGGATTCATAATTTTCTTTCTGTCCTATTCTTTTAATATTTAACCCATTAATTCACTATGTAACATTAAATGGAAAATGAAGGAGGGACGTGATATTTTCTCGTTATTCATTTTCTTTCCGTTCTAATTTTCTATCATTTAACCCATTAATTCACTGTTATGTAACTTTAAATGGAAAATTAAGGAACTATGTGATATTTTATACATATTTACCACCAACAGTTCCTCCTGGGTAATTTTGTTTTGAAGGATTTGGTGTAGATAGTGCACAGTCAAACACAAAAGACAATTATTACTCCCACTCACTGCCAGACGGACATTCATGCAGTGTTGCCAGGTCTGCTGCTTCACCTAATTTCCCCATCTTTCTCCCTAGCCAAGATAGGATGTCCTGAGGATCCTTGAGTAAACCAGCAGGTGAGGGAATTATTGAGGCAAAAAGGGAAATTCTCTGGCAGGACATAGTATCTACTGCGAAATATATATTTATATATATATATATATATATATATATATATAAGTGCCACCGCCATCATGACAAACAACAGCTGTGCTAGCGGCTAGTAGCTACTACAGGGCTGCCAGAGGACCACATGGACAAAAACAATGGTGGCCTGTTAATTGCTTGAAGTCTTGAAGTAGTTGAGATGCATGCCTCACAGCCGTGGTGTTCCAGTGCACTGCTCTCAGCTCTCTGATGATGGCCTTGTCTCATTGTCTGTAACTTCCAGCAGGAATTAAGTTTGTGCCTGATCCACGAGTGTTCCACCAGAGACAGTACCTTCAGGCCATTTGATGCCTGGAAAGTTGAAGTCTCCCCACACTGTTATGTCTGGCGTGGGCAGTGGGAGGTCCTCTATTAGTTTTGTTAAGCCGTCCATTGCAGCTTTAAAGTTTTGTGTACAGCTCTGTGGGCGATAGTGCAATTTTACAGAATCTGAACGAAACGTAGGGCGTTATGATATTTTGGTATAAATGATAGTAGATTTTGCAGCTACAAAATATTATATAAACGGAAAAGATACATGTTAAAAATTATGTACCAACTTATAAAATATTTATTACCCTCAACTATCATAGGTATGCATTAATAAAATAATGTATGAAATCATGAGAAAAAAATATTGAGTTAATTAAGGTTGGGTGGCTCTGGATATTTTGGTTGAAAATGGATAAAATTGCATTTGATAAAACTGAAAGAATGCCATTAAATTATGTAAAAGAAGTTTGATCTTTATAGTTTATTTAGCAAATCAGAGGCCCAATATTATCTAAACTATACATGCATGTTTCAATTGTTTTATTTTAGCATGATAAATTTACTTTGCAGCAAGATAAAATGTTGTCTATTATAGTCCTGCAGTAAAGATAATATATATATAAAACCTCCAACAAGTAGTGGAGTAATATTTTCATCCTGCTGCTAAGCCGTCTAATAGGGCAATGAAGGCAAATGTAGGGTAATTTCAGTGTCTGTGTAGGGCGAAGAAGTCTCAAGGGGTTGGCAACACTGCTAAGAATTGGGCTATTTTATTGGGCTGGTTTGCACTGTGGTTATAGGCAGTCTTTTGTTTGACAATAATTCCATTGAGAAAAATAGAGAAACAGTTTATAAATTCTGGAAAATAAGGAAGAATAAAATAAAATCCTTAGTGTGACAGAAAAATTAAAACAAGACCCACCAGACCACAAGAACTTATAATAGTGAACACATGAGGAAGTGCCGATCAAAAGGCATAACTTCCGCCATCAACCTGAACCTGAGGGAACAACAACATCGACCATCAAGTAATAGAAGTTGTAGTGATTTTATTAGTATTATAAATATATATATATATATTTTAATTTAACAGCGCACAGTTACATATTGTTGTTGTTGTGGTAATAGTTGAGAAGAGTCACAGAAAAAGGAATTGGGTATTTACCAATTTCGTGGCAACTTGTAAAAAATTTCCATTATTATTATTATTATGAGGATGTGTTGGATGGAATTATTAATATTGTGGATAATGAGGATATATTGGAATTATTATGGTAGGGAAGAGGTGAAGTGGATATGTAGCAGGGTAAATGATTGAGCATATTCCAGGTTAGCTATAAAACTTTATATGCAATGTAAAACTTGAAGAAATAAAAGACTAGAGTAACGTTAGACCAACACAAACTTATTTGCCATTAACCCCAAGTGAAGATAACATCTTCACTAACATCGTAACTACCCGTTACAGGTACAGATGATAATTACAGTATGGTTAGACTTTTGTTGTTGTTGATGATCCTGTGTTGTATTGGAGCTAAGGTATCTGAGGTGATCAAAGATGTAAAGTAGGGGAAGTCATTAGGTGTAGTGGGAAGAGAAGATGTGTGAAGTGAGTAAGTACGGTAATAATGTGAAGCACATCCTCATTATTGTACCCACAATTATAATCAATTTACCTAATGCTTTTTTCAGGGTAGTCAAATTATGTTTATTTTAAATTTGTAGTTGTAGTTTAAACTATAAAGGAACATTACCCTCACAGACCTCTTTCTCTTTGGCAGATTGTATTACACACCTCAACATAGCAAAAGTATCTTACCCACAAACCAAGTCAAGCGATACAATACTGCTATAGATAATTAGTGACATGGACTGAATGAAGATAATGCTTTGTACTTGAAGAAACCAAAGACCTTTCCCAGGATAAAAAAAGGAAAGACACAGGAATAGGAAAGGAACAAGGAGAAAGGCTCCGGAGAGTAATATAGAAAAAGAACTTAAAAGAGAAAAAGTCTGCAGTGAAACAAGATGAGAACCGACGAGAGCGAGAATGACCCTGTAGTGGCTGAGGTATGTATATTTATATAATGTAGTTGTGATGTCAGTAATGGAAACAAAAATACATTGAGGGTTGTTGTTGTATTGTTTGCTGTATGTAAGAATGTATGTGTTGCTTATAGCGGTGTGGTACAGTAATGCCTTGTTTCCTTCCATTGGTATTGTAGGTGTGTATTGCACTGTTTGTAATGAATTTGTATATAGTAAAACTCTCTTTGTACTTTACACACACATATACAATAATATTTTGTACTTTACACACACATATACAATAATACTTTGTACTTTACACACACACATACAATAATCCCTTGTTATCCAATGTTGTTATGGGTGTGTAATGAAATGTTCTGAGGGAATCTATAGTTTGGAGGAATCAGTATGTAACCCTTAAATTCACCCACACCATGAAAGATACTGTCAGTAATGTTAGTGAAATGAAGGCTACTGATTCCTCCAAAGTTGGTCACAATTCAAGTCACCTACAGCATATGACCCTCTAAAAGGAAGATACTGTACCTAACCTAACCTAACCTAACCTGTGTCCCTCTGAATAACATACTATGAACTTCCCTTCGGCAGCTTCCGGTGTACCTGGCCAAAACTCTCCTTGACAAGCTGTATGTGTTGCAATATCCCGTCCGTCCTCACTCACACACATACGATGATGACTCCATTCTCAAGGTAAGAGTTGTATCGCTTATTTAGCTCTTTGTTACTTAAGGGGAGATTCATTTGTTGGTGAATTGGAAGGTCTCTGATTCCTCCAAATTATTTCAAGCAACAGGACACACCATTATTTTAGTTAATGTATACTGTTTCCTGGCATACATTGGAGGAATCAAGGCACCCCAATGTATCAAAAGTGTATTATTATTCCCCTTAAAGGTCTAGTATACATTATAGCGTATTTATTCCTCCAAAATATGTCAGGAAATAGGACAAATTAACAAAAATATTAGTGGTATGTTGCTTGTAATAGTTTGGAGGAAATTTAGGGGGTGCGGGAATAGGGGACAGGCTTGGGGGGGGTGGGACTGGGGGTGTGTGGGAATAGGGGGACAGGCTTGGGGTGGGTAGAAAGCCTGTAACCTAGTCCTGCACCCCCCTAACCCCCCCCCCCCAAGCCTGTCCCCCTACTCCCGCACCCCCCAAAAACCCCTGCACCCCTTAAATCCCCCCCAAGCCTGTCCCCCTATTCCCGTACCCCCTTAATAAAGCGGAGTCAGAGTTGTTGCATCTCTTTTGTTAGCTATTTGTTATTTTAGAGAAGAACCTCTTGGTAAATTGGAGGGCTACTGATTCCTCCAAACTATCCCAAGAAACACATCACCTCTATGTTGCTAATAGGGGATCTGTTTGGTGATATGGTTTGAAGGATGGATTAGCCCTCTTTTAGGTAAATTGGAGAGCTACTGATTCCTCCAAGCTATCCCAGGAAATAAATCAACTCTTGCTTTAATAATAGGGGATCACTTGAGGTAATGAATAACAGAAGCCTGGGAAAACATTTGGTGGTCTTCAATGAGTGGCTGAGTATAAAATGAAGTGGTGAATAATGAATAACAATAGCCTGGTCTTCAAAAATTCAATGAGTGACTGAGTATAAAATGAAGTGGTGGATAATGAATAACAGTAGGCTTGTCTTCAAAAATTCAATGAGTGACTGAGTATAAAATGAAGTGATTGATACAAATATTTATTCATTGTATACCGAGGGTCTACAGTAAAGATGAAATAGCTGGTGGACTGATGGACTTTCTTTCCCTTCCCCTCAGACCAAGATCAGGCCTCGCAGCAAGAACGTGGAGGTCGACCTTGGACTGCGTACTCGAGGCCCAACCTATGACAAGAGTAAAGGAGAGCAGATTGCACTCAACGTCGACGGGGCCTTCAGGGACAAGCGGGACTCTGAGGACAACTACTACAAGAGGTAAGAGAAATATTATGTTTATTATAGTGTGAGTGATATATAGTTAATTACAGTATATATTTTACAAGTAACTGGGATACCGTAGTACAGTGTTGGTAAATCTGGAGCAACTCATTCTCCAAAAACTATTCCAAGCAATAGGCCACCATTATTTTTGTTAATCTGGTCCTATTTCCTGGCAAACTTTGGAGAAATTAAGGCCCTTTAATGTACCAAAGGTATACAGTATTACCCCCTTAAATGATCTTTTACTGTACATATGCAAGTGTGCTAGGGGGTAATACATTTTTGGTACAATGAGGCACCTTGATTCCTCCACAGTATGCAAGGAAACGGGACCAGTTGAACAAAAATAATGATGTCCTGTAATTGTTGCCTCAAATAGTTTGGAGGAATCACTTACTCCAGATTTACCACCACTGTACACTCTCTATATACATTGAATTATTGCTTGTATCCACAACTTCTTTTTACACTCAGTCACTCATTGAAGACCACCAAATGTTTTCCCAGGCTTCTGATATTCACTACCATACAGACTAAGTGGTTTACTGAGCCTGTATTAAAATGATACATGTGCTAAATTAATTAATCTCTTATTGAGGGCCAACTGTATCCCCTTAATTAACAGCACCAAATACCCAATGCAAGTGTGTTATTTACAGCTCAGTGATGGACAAGCTGGTTCTGACATCAAGCAGTGCCGTGAGTGATGTGAGTCGGTACGCTGTGGGTGTTGTCGGCGAGTCTGGCCTACACCTCACCCCAGTCTCTGCCGTCCTCGCCCTCAGACCCTCCTTCTCCTACCTCGACCAGGCAGACAAACGCAGCCGACACGACCGCAAGGATGCTTCCGATTTTGAAGGTATGGTGAGAGAGATAATTAGAGAAAGTTACAGGTGAGTGAGATCAAGAGAAAGTTACATTTAAGAGAGATAAAGAGAATTTTACAGGTGAGAGAGAGATAGGGAGAGGTAAAGACTGATTGTGACTAAAAAGCACAGTGATACGGTAAAATCTTTAAATTTTACTCTGGCTTATTATTTCCTCCCTCTGTGGCTGGTTACCAGTTCGGAAGTCGTGACGTGTGTTTGTGGGTAGCAGTCGACCTGGGCCACGGTAAAAGGCTTGATGAACCCTGTGTCCAATATTGGAAAAAAAAAAGAAAAAACTATAACTTCATCACCATTACCATCACCTTGGTTTTGCATCCTTCCTATCCTTGGATGTGCCATAACTCTCTTTCAACCTCTTCCATGTCTTGCCTCACACAACAACAACTCCTCCAAGTTTTCTTTGATCATCCTGGGGGCATACATCCCTCCAGACCTCCATTTTCACCTAACCCAAGAAAATATAAGCATAAAATGACATGTGTCTAACTGTTACAGACTCGGATGAAGAGGAGAAGGCCAAGAGGGTGACGGTAAGGTTTGAGAAGCCAGAGACGGAGAGGAGTCGCAAGGCCAAGGAGAAGAGTTACGGCTTCCTACTGCGTCAGATCAGAGAGGAGCCCTGGATTGAGGCCAATTATCACAAGTAAGTCCATTTTTATTAATTGTTACAGTAGACCTTTAATGTACCGTGAATAAATGCTTGTATCCACCACTTCATGTTACACTCAGTCCCTTATGTTTTCCCAGGCTTCTGTTATTCATTTACCCGGCATTTCATGTCAAATGGGCAGCACTCACAGTATAGTACTGTACTTCTCTTTTCAAGGCTTAAATTAAAAAGGAAATTATTTTGCATGCTTCCATTTGTTTCTCTTGCGTGTGTGTGGTGCAACAGGTTTGGCAGTGAGCGAAGTGAGTTTGAGGTGAACAAGTAAAGTACAGTAATTTAAGATGCTTCCTATCCTTCTACAGTATTTCTTCTTTTTTAACATGCTTCTTAATTTCCTTCTCCCATGTGTGTGTGTGTGTGTGTGTTGTGACAGGTTTGGCAGTGAGCGGAGTGAGTTTGAGGGTAACAAACTTCACTGCCAGTACGAGAGGGAACACATTGACCAGTTCAGCTTGGGTGCGAGGGAATACCTATGCCAACTGGTCCCACCCACTGAGGAGTTGGAGACACCTGAAGCCAGTCTACCCTCACACCTCCTCTCACGCTCTGCCCTCGCCGCCCTTCCCCTTCAGGAACGTGTTAAGGCTGTCATGGTTAATGGTAAGTGGTGTAGGTACAGTACTGTGTATTTATTTCATCTTTTCAGCATCAGGTGTCATTGAATGGTCTGTTTCAGGTTTGCATTAGGCTAGTAATGGTTAGTGGTTTTATAAATTATCATACATGTCTCACCTCATCACTTATATTCTTATCATTACATATTTCATACTTGCTTTGTCATTGTCATATAAATTTTGAAGAGTTAGCAAGAATGATAATATATTTTATTTTGTACAGCTGGTGTTGCATCATTCGGAGAGCTGTTGGGTGTGGTGTGTGGCAGCAGCAGCAGTAGTAGTGGTGGAGTTGGTGGTAGTGGTAATAGTGAGAGTGATGCTGGGGGTACCAATGCTGTGTTAAGGTCACTCCAGCAGGTGGCCGTGTTGGTGCAGGGTAACTGGGTGGTCAAGTCAGATCTTCTCTATCCTCGCGGTGGCTTCGCAGAGTCTGGTCTTCCCAATGATGTTCTTCAGCGTGCCAGAGACTTCTTGGTCAGTGTATTTTTTTAAAGGGGGTGATATATACACTTTAGGTACAGTTGCAGACATTATGAAGCAGACACACTTCAAAGGACCCCTCATTGTGAATATAAGGGAAGAACAAGACATGGTTTATAGAGGCAAGTTCTTCCTTATGCTCTCTGAGGGGCCCCGTTTCAGGTGTGTCTGTTTCATATGTCTGCAACTGTACATTAGTGTGTTTGTATTCCTCCATAGTGCCATAGACTACTTGGTTAGTCAGGGAATGGTTTTCATGGGAATATAATAGTGCACTGGTTCCCTTTCAGTTGGTATATTATCCATAGATATACAGTACATTAATGTATCATGTATGCATCCAGTGCTTAGAAATTCTATGTGCCAAAATTTTCGTTGCTCGTGGTGCCATTTTTACTGTAGTTGATGGGAGTTATATTACGGTTGCGTACAATAGCTTCGATAGACATAGTGGTGACTCTGATATACCACCTTTGTTTTTGTATACTGTATAGTACTAAAGTTAGATCTCAGTAAATTATTTGTGTTTCAGCTGTACAAGTTCACCCAAGGACAGAGTGTGGTGCGCGGTGAGGTGTGTGAGGCGGTGGGAGTGCCGGGAGGTGAAATGAGGGAGGTATTGCATGGGGTGGCAAAGTATAGGGGAGCCAAAACCACATGGGAATTCCTCCTTCCACAAGACGCAGCTTTCAACTCAAAGTAAGTCATGTTCTCTTTTTTTTTTTTTTTCTGTGGCTGAGGGGAAGTGTAGAGGGTAAATGGCTTTCATGAAGGGTGCAAATATATATAGGTAACAAAACTGACTCAAAGTATGTCATGATCTCATTTTCTCTGATTTAGGGTAAAATGTTCACAGCTGATATTGTAGAGGGTAATTGTAGGTGGTCAGTGCAAATAGGAATAACAAAACCGTTAAGAGGTGAGAGAAGACGGGAATATTGTGAGAATTATGGTGAAGGAAAATGGAGGTGCAGAAAGGTTTAAGGCCTCAAGGAAGATCGAAGAAAACTTGGAAGAGTTATTATTATGTGAGACAAGACATGCAAAAGTTAGTTTAAAACAATAAACAGCACTAGTTTGTCCAGTATAATGCATAGAAATTGATTACCATACTGTTCCCTCCACTTTATACATGAAATTCCCCTGCAGATATCCTGAAGTTGTTCAGCGCCAGCAAATGATATGGCAGTCGAGGATTGAGCAGCTGGGCCACTCATTAAAGAACCAGGTTTGTTGTTTTTACTTCTCTGTACAGTCAGTCAGTCAAGGAAGCCTGGAGACCCCCTCCTGCCCCCAGCCATAACTGTCCATTCTCCCACTGGGAGGGCCACTGATGGCTGGCAAGGCCAATGCAGAGCTCATTCCCGGAGGGACACGG
This sequence comes from Petrolisthes cinctipes, assembly GCA_033782935.1. Taxonomy (NCBI): domain Eukaryota; kingdom Metazoa; phylum Arthropoda; class Malacostraca; order Decapoda; family Porcellanidae; genus Petrolisthes; species Petrolisthes cinctipes. The sequence continues at coordinate 53,401 of JAWQEG010000145.1, forward strand.
GCCATCAGCATTGTCAAAGGGTTCACAATTGGTGTTAAAAGAAGTTAAAATCTTAAAGGATATTTATTTCTTCTAAAACCTATATGTAGGGGAAGCTAAATTTAACCCCCCACACCGCCTTCCCCTTTAGCTTCACCTCCTGTTTTATAAGATACACCAAAAACAGGAGGTGTCACCCAAGGTCACCACGTGGAGGCGGGGTAAGGCTTACCTACCCTTCCTGAGGAGGGGTAGGTCACTGAGGTGATGTTTTTCCCAATACTGAAAGTAGACTACTGTGCAGTAGCATTCACCTCAACCTCATTGTTTATGATACTGCCACTTTGTACAAATAGGGTTACGTGGATTTCGTGGATTGATGATATAATTGAATACAGTACCATTCTGTACTAACTTTCCACCCTTCATCCACTGCCTTCATCCACTATGCAAGGCATTATTTGGCTACCCAAAAGTTAAATTTTTAATTTTCAACTGTTTACAAGTAATTCAGGAAGATAATTGAGTTTTTTTTATACAGTACCGTACCATTTGGGGCTTGTCTATCATGACTTGAGCTCTGTCTCCTCACATCTGCTTGGGGGGGTTGAGCGGCATGATCCGCTCTCCTCCCTTGGGGTGTATCCACCTCCCCCAAAAAAGTACAAATACTACTACAACTACTGTACTACTAATAATAATCATCATAATAATGTTATAGATTACAGACAACACTTTATCAACCATCATAATTATTTGCAGCAGGTGAAACAAGATGATGCAGCGAGAAACAATGCCTCCCACACCAGCAAGAAGTGTCGGTCACCTCGCATCAAGACAGAGGCGGGTGAGGAGACAGATGACGCCATGAACAGGGAAGCGGCACCAGCCAAGCAACTAAAGAGGACAGGACGGGATGTGAGATAATTAATTGAGTGATTAAGGATGAAAAAACACAGACCTAGGCCTGGGAGACCCTGTAGAACGAGGAAGGTGATAATATTATAGAGGTGGGACAACAAGCACAAAGGAACTTGATGGAAAGGAGGGACAGGGAGAATGTGATAGAGAGATGGTACAACAAACACAAAGGAATGAAATAGAAAAGAGGGACAATTCAAGTAATGAAATGTGAATTATGTGATAGAGAGGTGGAACAACAAACAGAATGGGAGGGTCCGAAAGGGTGCTAAAACCCCTTAAAGTACTGCTCACATCACCACTTCCAATACCCCTCCCCCACTTCAGGAGGTGTACTGTGCCACATACAAAAACATTTGTGAACATCATATTCTTAATGATGATTAAGATGTTATGATGTTTGTGCATATTACATCCAAAGTGACCAGCACCACCACCACAGCCAACGCTACCACCAATACCACATATTTGTGATGCAAATATTGTATTCTTTTGTGACATTATAGCATAAGAAAGGATAAAAAATATAATAATAATATATATATATATATACTGTATATATTCGAAAATTAAACAAACTAAAGCAGATATTATGTCTCTTATGTATTGTAATATGTATGGATGGTATGTGAAATAAAGCTGGTTGTGAGATTTTATTGTATATAGTGTATTGTTCCCTCATCATGTTTGAGTTGATTAGGTATGGTAGTAGATGGACATTTAAGGGGGTATATGTACAGTGTTGGTAAATCTGGAGCAACGGTTTCCTGGAATATTTATATGTACTGTACTGCATATATTGGGGATATAACCCAAGGGGGAGAGCAGATCAAGCTGCTTAATTAAGCCCCCTAAGGCTCTATTTACACCAAGCCCGAACTAAACTTTTTGCACATTATTTTGTTTTATGGTAATACTGTACTGTACTTCCAAATATACAAGCCAATGGATTATATTAACTTTGTGTGTACAGTAATATCAAAACATATCTCGTACCTGAATGGTCCATTACTTTACAGTATTTATAAACAAAATATTGGAAACAGCGGAGTTGCCAGCGTACTGAGCGTAAAGGTTGGGTTTGGAGCAAACTCCTAATTTAGATAGTCTCCTAAATACCACTGGCAGCCAGATATATGCAGTAACACCCAAGAAAGTATATGATAGCAAACAGTACACAGATATTTAGCGAAATACGAGGGAGAGCATTACGAGATTTCATGTGCCTGAATTATTATACACAATACTGTCATGAAGGATTCAGTTGTCGCTCTAGATCCGAGGGATCTAGGTTGGTTCGTCATGTTTTCACCCACCCAAATCTTCTCCCCAACAAAGGGGGTAAAAGCTAGGGGGAAAGGAAAAGTAACAAAATGCATAATTTCCGAAAGTCATTGGATAAAAACACAAGGAAACAAAGGCATTTCAAAAATAAATTATTAAATAAATATAGAATAGAACACACACACAAAACTTGGAGTTGCAATTGTAAACTTTTACCCTATAAGTGTAAAATAATGTAAATATTGCCTAAATCGTATCTTCCATCATGACAGAGCCCGACATAACCCCAGTGCCACTGTCAAGGGGCCAGGGTTCATGACTAATCAAGCCCTGAATAAAGGATATGTGACGTAGTGTAAAAGAAATAAGAATCCCTCCAATTTACTATCAAGAGTCTCTCCCTGCGCCAGCCTCATGAAGACAACTGAGATCAATAATCCCTGTGGGGGGAAGAAAAGGGAAAATGTGTTCGGGGAAGGAAGGACGGCAAGACAGTGTGGCGCCAAACTCCTCTTGGGTTTATCACACTGGAACGTATTTCCTTCGAGTTCTGTCCATCATCCTCTGATCTATAGCTAAATTTGCCTCATTTTGTTTCCTCATTGTCCTCTACATCTCTTAAAATGGATTGGAGGACGTAGTAAGCCTCCTTCGTGTGGCAGGAATGACTCATTATGACTGGCAAGGCCGCAGGAGCCGGAGGACTTCAGTAGTAACAGTACAGTGAGTGAGGAAGGTTGCTCGACGGTCAGTGCTTCTGCCATATTCAAGAACCTTTGTGGTGCATACGATGGTGTGGTAAGTGGTAACGGTACAATGGCTCCATAGACAAACAACAGAGCCGTCGCACCGTTACCACGCCATCGTATACACCACGTACGGATGCTCTTGAATATGGCTCCTCGTGTTATCTAAATTTGAGGCTATAGTTTATTTATCCGGTACATCTGTGGACAATAATATACTTTACCACTCGTTTGGTGATGATTTTACCCAAGGCAAGCGAGATATTTATCAATTTATCACTGGTAAGCTTAGAAAATGGTTAGGAGAGACTCAACAAATTCCAGACATTCGAAAATTGAAAATCACAACTAGCTGAGTGTGGAAAGGAACATTAAAGGAAGCCAAGAAGATAGTAATAATCAAGGCCAAGAGATATATATATATAGCCTACCTCTCGGCTTTGGTAATCATTGTATATTTCTTTGATGCTTGTTGTCCCCTCCTCATTGTCACCTTCTCCCTCATCTTATTACAGGTATTCTTTTAAGCCTAGGGAGGTCTTCATTCATCTTCAATCTCCCTTTTCCTCCTGAATTATAGTGTATTTGTTTTCATGTCTAGGCTCCACTATTAACGCCTTTAGTGAAGTATTACTGTGCTATAGTGCATAGTGGAGTGTTGCAGTGTTCATGTATATAGTAATGTAGTTAAGTTAATTCTTATTTGGGGGATAATGCATGGAGTGTGTGATAACTGATAGGAAGTACGGTATTTATTTTGTATACGTTGAGTCGCTAATTTAGGCTATATCCTACATACCGGTATCACATGCCAGTTTAATATTGTACGTGTATATAGTGCCTACTTTACATAAACGTTAATAGATTATCTAGATCGAATAATGTTTTGTTCTCTTCTATCTTGCAGATGTTGCAGTTTCTTCAATTTATACAATATAGTGGCATCTTGCATCCGTGGATTGTTTACAGTTCAACATTGCCATTTTAGCTGCGGAATTATTTATGACATTTTAACTTGGTACTTATTATCATATAACGGAGGACCAATTCACTTTCAGAAACTGAAATACAACTTATCTTCATACAGTAATTATTATTCCAATGGAGGGCTCGCTTCACTAATTAAAATAACAGGGGGAAAAATATTCCATTGTAAATAGTTGGTCACTCTGGTCACTGGCGGTCACTCACTGTTGGGATGGAATTTATGGAAATGAATAAATGAATAATACTCGCTCGTGGCGGTACAATAAAACAGCTTTTCCACCTGAAACTGAAGCCATTGGGTGTAGCTGCTTACCGACCGGTGGGATGGGCTTAGCCTAAATGATAAACAAAAAATGAAAAGAAAAAGGCTGATTGACTCAAATAATTTCGATCTAGTGATTCCACTTATGGCTCCAACTTTCAAGGCTCAAAACATGGCCGAGGTCAGGATAATACAAAGCCCGCGTAATTTAAAAAGATAAATAATTCTTTGGTAAATAACTACATTGTTATGTAATACTGTGAATAACGGTTACGTGACAAACTATAGTATAAGTAATACAAATACGAGATATAGACAGGACTTGCTGATATTTGTTATGCTTACCAAATTAAGGGTTGATTTTTTTTTTCGCAGCAACTCACTAGAGACCCTATAGGGCAGGGTCCATATAGGGTCTCTACAACTCACGACAACTCACGCTTTTATTTGGTATTGTAATGAAACAATAACACCATATAAGGAGCTGAAAGGACTTATTCCATACCAGAGTTGAACTGTAGATTGTGCCTAGTTGCTATGTTAGCTCAATCAATTCATATATATTGGCTGGCAAAAGCAGTTTTAATTTGTTAGTCAACTCAACAAGTCTCGTAAGTGTTCCAAGTGTCCGCCTTCAACTTTGACACACACACACGCTATTTGTCTCTTATGTGTTCAAAGTGTCCACCCTCAACATTGATATATTACGCATCACTATCCTGTAAAATTTAAAAAAGAAAAGAAGATAATATTACTGTCAACTAACCACTTTTGCACCACTGTGTATTGTACAGCGCCTTATACTCCTTCAAATGCAATGATGTTGTTTCTAGGCATCTCGAAGGAAATTGGACATGATTTTGGACCTCTATGCTTGTTGTGTTTTGCTGGTGAGGTGATTAATTATGTGTGTTTCCAGCCTTTATAGTCCTCATCTTTATTGGTATAAGAAGAAAGTAAATAAAGACAAATAGACATACTAGTAGATAAAAGATACATACCGGTATAGAAATTATACATAAACTCTAGTATGGATAAAGATAGATAGATATAGATAAATAGATATAGATAGGAAATACCGGTATATAAATAAACTCAAATATGGCATGTCAAAGTAACACGACTTCAGAACCCTGTAATGGTCGTCAACACAGCACCACCACAGAACACAGCAATAGTCAACAACACAGCACGTACACCACAGAACCCTGCAATAGTCGTCAACACAGCACTACCTCAGAACCCTGCAATAGTCAACAACACAGCACGTACATCACAGAACCCTGCAATAGTCGTCAACACAGCACTACCTCAGAACCCTGCAATATGGCCAATCAGCACAGCACCGAACTCTCTAAATGCTGCAATAGTCAACACAGCACCACCTCAGAATCCTCCAAAAGTCAACAACACAGCACCACATTACATCCTTCCAAAAGTCATCAACACAGCACCTCTCCTCAACACAGCACCACCTTAATGCCCTCCAAGAGTCATCAACACAGCACCTCTCCTCAACACAGCACCACATCACAACCTTCCAAAAGTCATCAACACAGCGCCTCTCCTAAACACAGCACCACTCCTCAACACAGCATCACCTCAGTGCCCTGCAAGAGTCAACACAGCGCCTCTCCTCAACACAGCACCACTCCTCAACACAGCATCACCTCAGTGCTCTCCAAGAGTCATCAACACAACACCTCTCCTCAACACAGCACCACTCCTCAACACAGCACCACCTTAAAGGCCTCCAAGAGTCATCAACACAGCGCCTCTCCTCAACACAGCACCACTCCTCAACACAGCACCACCTCAGAACCCTCCAAAAGTCCTCAACACAGCACCACTCCCAAACCACTCAGTCAAGTCAGTGAAGTATTCGGTCTGAAGATGATAAAGATGCATTACCTGGTGACAAGACAAGTGATATACGAGGTGTTATGTCTGGGTACCACCAACAAACCTCAACAACAAGACTTTCTCACTTATCTGGACAACCTAAAACCATCCTCTTCCTCCTCATCCTCTTCCACACCTAACAACCTTTCCTCTTCCTCCTCCTCTTCTTCATCTCCTTCCTCCTCCTCCTCCATGCCTAACTACTTGTCTGCTACCAAGGGTCAGCGTAAGTTTGATGGTATTCAGATGGAGCAGGTCAGACTGGATGCCTCCTGTAAAGAGTTCGACATCACCCTTTTAATTAAGTGCATTATGCTCGGGAGTGAAGGCGTGGCTGCTCTTAGTGACGCGGCTTGGCACACTGATGGCACGGATCTCGAGAACTGTTTATATATGTTGAAAAAGCTGAGGAATGAATCAATGCACGAGTCGCTCAAGATGTCTAACGCGGACTTTCTGGGCAAAACAAGTCGCCTGCGTGAAGTGCTGACCAACACACTGATGGCAACGCAGAGGAGGTACAGTGCCACTATGACTCCACACCAACGAGATATACACATACAATGGGTCCACACTCAACTTGGCAACATCAGTGAAGAGGTTACTGGGATGGATGATTTACTGACCCGTTGTGGTCCTGAATTACTACAGTCACTCGTTACTGAAGCAACTAACCAACTGAAGGAAGCATTTAAAGGAGATGAATTTGTGGGACTTCTTTCCTTTATCTGTGGCAGTGGAGGTAATGTACACCTTCAAGTACAGAAGATTTTCACAAAGATAAAGATTGTCAGTGGCAAAGAACAAGGAGGTCACATCGACATGGACTACAGACATCTGCTGAATCTATTTCCCGAAGCAGCTTCCCAACCTCAGGCACTGATCGTGGAGGGTTTAGCTGGGATGGGCAAGACTACACTGTTGACATTGTTGATGAAGGAATGGTTGGTTGGTGGTCAAGTTAGTATCAAAGGTCTGGACAAATACCAACTTCTTTTACGGGTACAGTGTCGCTCACCACACCTTACTAAGTTCACTAACTTGTTGGAGGAACTCATGCCTGACGCTTCCTTAAAATACAGGGACCTTCTTCCACGCCTTGTTAAGCAGTGTCGCCTCCTTGTGATCATTGATGGTCTTGATGAAAGAAACTCCAACTCTTTCCAACTGGTGCATGACTTACTCCACCAACTACAACACGCTAGACACTGTACCTTACTCTGTACAACAAGACCAGAGGCTCTCACCGATTTCCTACACTCGCTTCCTAACAGGTATGGCAAGCATGTTGTCGAATTAGTTGGCATCCCGTTAGAACTAAGGGCAGATTTCGTTCGTCGTTATTTTGAGGAGATTAATAGAGTCACTGGGAGCACACAGAGTTGTCAAGAACTGATAGAAAAAATCGAGAAGGAGAAATATAAGGAGCACTACCGGTTTCCCCTGAACCTAGCAATAATCACATGGCTTTTCTTCTACCAACCAGACATTATAAACAAAGCCACGACCCAAACAGAGCTGTACTATCACACCCATATTTTATGTCAGTCAAAACTCGATGAGAGGTTGGCCAATAACGACTTAACCAAATTCATAAGGAAGAGGACAAGGGAGGGGAAGGTGAGGGCTTGGCTACCACACCTTTATGTGAAAATATTTGAAAGCCTCTCTCGAAATGAACTGAATCTGGGTGAAGAAGTGACAGAACATCTCCGCTCAGCGTGTGATACCCTCGGTCTGCCTGATGATGAAGTACTGGCAGCCTTCCTTACCATGAGAACCATCTGGACACCAATGGCTATACTTGAACAATACTCAGCACCACATAAAGGATTACAGGAATATTATGGAGCACTTCATGTGGTGTTAACACTTCAAAATAACCCGAGTACCAGTATCATGGATGCAATAAAGGAAGGTCTAAAGACTGTGGATACATTACAACAGATACCACCTCTGTCTTTCAGTCCAATTCGTAGGATAGATGCCGCTAAGAAAGAAGGAGAGAAGGAACGAAATAAACCCAAAATATATCTTCGTCTTTATCAGAATTTATTGCGACACGTGGCTGGAATGTTGCATCTTTACCTTCACCCTGTTCCTGACAAACTAGCCTTGGAGTCAATGGAACTTCTCTTTAAAGCCGGAGTTCAGAGCAAAGACCAGTGGTTGGACTTGATAGAAAACATCAAGCCTTCCTCAGCAGTCCTTGCCGCCATCGCAACACACTTCCCCGTTGGTAAAGACATAGTGATTAAGGAAGGACGTGTGCATAGTTACTCTGTGTTGTTGCCATACCTACCACACACACAAGTGAAGCTTAATGTTAAAGGTGACCCAACCCCACTACTCTCAGGCCTTACTCATCACACATGTACAAATGTAATAGTGAGCGGTGACTCTGTGAACCATAGTGTCCTTCTAACCCAGCTGCCTCCTACACCAGTTGAAATAGCTACAACTGACGACCCTACACCACTCATTCCATCCATTGGTCGTCATACTTGCACTAAGGTGGTGGTGAGAGAAGACCTACTCAAGTATAGGACTTTCCTCGCTCAACTCTCTTCAACTCAGGTGGAAGTTGCCGTTTGTGGGGATCCAACGCCTCTCCTGCCAATCCTACCCCAACACACGTATACAAACGTCACGGTGAAGGATGACCCTGTGAACCACGCCACCTTCCTAAGTCACCTTCCGAGGACATGTGTGGACGTTGTCATTGGAGGTGATGTGCCCAGCCTGACTCCCCTGGTACCAGCTGTAACACATCATACCTGCTTCAGTGTCAAGTTAAAACAACACTGGCATCACCCACTGTCCACCTCCCTCCAACCAGACCCCTTCATCCAGGCAGTGTTGTCGAGGTGAATTATATGTTATTTTCTGGTAATAGGTTGGAGAAATCAGTTGCTCCAGATTTACCACTAACATATTACCATCTCCTTAAGGATTTGGGCGCCCCTTCGAACTCCAGTCACTCCCTTTCGATTTTTCAACTGTCTCTTCAACCCCAGTTAAGGGGATAGTGTAGTCTTGGTAAATTTGGAACAACTGATTGCTCAAAACTAATCCATACAATTGGTTACGGAAAGAAGTTTGTTTACCCCCATGGGGTCCCTCTTGCCCTATCACACACCTTGGTCTAGTAATGGAAGAGAATTATGAATGAATTATTGTAGAATTATAACAACGAAGATGATTGGAAGATGAGTTTCGGGGAAATTATAATCATAATGTACCATTATGATCAATTAATAAAGGGATCCCATTGGGGTTACAGAAACTCCCTTCCATTACTGTACCAAAGATTCTCTTGGTGAATTGGAAGAGTTGATTCCTCGAAACAACAAATCCCCTACTAGTATGTACCATTAAGGGCATCTGTTTCCTGGTACAATTAGGAGGAATCAGTATAGCCTTCCAGTTTACTAACAAGAGAATCTCCCCTTAATACAGGAACGGTGTGAAAATGTACAGTGGTCAGGGTAGTGTTGGTGTAGAGAGTCTGGCCAGTACCCTAACACATCTCTACCTGGCCCTTCCTGATGACAACCAAATCACACAACTACTTCCACTCCTACATTCACTCAACAAACTGGTAGACCTTAGTAAGTATAACCAATAATTTCTTGTCAGTGATACTTCTTGCATTCGTATTTTATTTTTATTTATTATTATTATTATTATTAGTAGTAGTAGTTGTAGTATTATTATTAGTAGTAGTAGTAGTAGTAGTAGTAGTAGTGGTAGTAGTTGTAGTATTATTATTATTATTATTAGTATTAGTATTAGTATTAGTATTAGTAGTAGTAGTATCTGCCTCCCCCCTTCCTTTTTTTACCTGCCTTTTATTCTAATGGGTATTTCAGTTTATAGTAATTCTTAGTATTTATATAACTATGTTTGATCTATTATCCTCATACATATTTGGACCCATACCAGGCATTTCTTCCATATATAACTCCTCTTTATTGTTTGGTCTTCTCCCTTTCTCCTACTTATTTTCTTCTACGTACCCTTCCATACCTGGCCATAATATATATGTAAAACTCTTCTTTGTAATATACTCTTCTTTTCTCCCTCTTACGTAAATTTCTTTCTGTCACACAACTTACTTACTTGTCTTCGTGTCAAATAATTCCTCTTGGCCTGTGGGGATATTTTCTATAATAATAATAATAATAATAATAATCCCTGCCTCTTACCCCACATATCCCCTCTTTGTACTTTGGTTTTACTTTATATTACACCTTATACGTTTCAGACTTTCCTCCATTTAACACACTTTTCCAACTCTTCCATTTAATTGATAAACTTTTGTGACTCTTCCATTTATTACACTGTACCCATTAGGACTGCACGTGTCAGAAGCAGTGTCTCCAGAGTGTGTCACCGTTGCCTTACCAGACGTACATCGTGTTCACCTCTACTTGTCTGACCTCAGTGATGGTGGGGAGGAGAGGGCATACTGTCTGGCTTCTACACTCCAACCACACAAGAAGTAAATAATGGGGGCAGTTGTTGGTTCGTTGGGCCCTATGTAAAAACGTTTAATTCGTCCATGGTGTTGATGAAGGTGTGGTACGATGGTCATGTAGTGTGTCAATGGAGTTATCGTACCTATACCACGCCATCGTCAACACCATGGATATTCTTGCATATAACAATTCATATTGCCACATAGGAATTTTAAATGGAGTAAAATTTAGTAAATTGAGTAACTATATTCTAACGTGTTTATCGTCGTCGCCTTCTACAGGTATTACGATGCCCTGGAGTTCCCTCGGTGTTACCTGAGTGTGAGGTCGTGGGTGGAGGTGATGGTGGATCGTCTGAATGAGGGAGGGGTCAGGGTGAAGGTGATCAGGGTGCCAGGAGACCCCACACCACAAGATGCCCTCATCACCACACTCGTCAAACGAAAACTAAGGGGAACATTTATAAGGTGTAGTATTATTTATTTATTTAAGGGGGTGCGGGAGTAGGGGACAGGCCTGGGGGGGGGGGAGCGGGAATAGGGGGACAGGCTTGGGGGGGGGGGGGGGGGGTAGAAATCCTGTCCCCCTATTCCCTCGCCTCCCAAAACCCCCCCAAGCCTGTCCCCCTACTCACGCACCCACCAAAACCCCCACAAGCCTGTCCCCTACTCCCGCGCCCCCCTAAACCCCCCCACCCAAGCCTGTCCCCCTATTCCTACACCCCCTTAAGGAGATGGTAAAGTGTTGGAAAATCTGGAACAAATGAAAGTGTGATCATTTTTAATCCTCAAATCAATAATATTGTTTCTCCACCACAAGTCACAAGTATGGTGGCCTACAATGCATCTAGTCTAGAGTTTATTTTCACATTATAAAATATTCCCGAGCCACATAAGTCTAATTTCAGTTTTCTTGGACAGAGGTGGACTGGAATCGTGGGAGAAGCAGTGAAGGAGGTCGTGGTACACCAGCCCATACCACTTCACAGAAAAACATCTGTACTTTTACTGTGTTGTACAAAAGTTCGTTCCCGCAGCCAGCCACAATAGGACTGAACTGCCTGCTTGTGGTTCGAACGACAAAGCACAGGTTACCATCTACTGTAGCTACTTATGCTGTACAAAAGTTTATTTACCTCATCCAGACACAATAGGACTGAATTCTTTGTGTTTAGATTCCTGCAGCGAGTTCAAGCAGTGAGTTAATTATATATTGCACAAGTGTGGTGGTCACGTCCAAGACCAATAGACTAGTACTCTAGTATTCTATTGGTCTTGGTCATGTCTACGACTCTTGGAGATTACAGTTCATCACACCAAAACATACCTACATTTAGGTGTGACACAAGGAAGGGAGATGAAGGAGTTGTGATTTTATAGGAAGGGCGTCCCTTTTCCCAGATGCGAGGCTTGGTGGGGGATCTTACAACCGTGTGACTGTAGAGGCTATTTTTATGTTATTTATTTTCTTCTATTTTTATTTTTTTACTATAACATATTTATCAATATTGTCCCTGTTCTCCTTTTCCTTAATATTGATACCATTTCGGAAGTCGTGACATGTGTGTGTGTGTATGGGTAGCAGTTGACCTGGGCCACGGTAACGGAACAAAAACAGTGTCGGAACAACAAAAATATATATATCCTCTTCCTTAAACTAGCTGCTATCAATTACACGACATTATTTCTCTCCCATCAATATCCATTTCTGTAACTTAATTTATTGGCCTTTATCGGCAACGTTCCCCTGAGTGTTGGGGCTTGTACTAAATTAAGGTAAATAAAGAACTTGAAAATAGAGTATATAGCGGCTGCACTATATTGCCCATGCAGCTTCATCTTTGTATCCTTAATTAATGCTTGACAATTAACAGTTTCTGGAATAACTAACAAATCATATATTACATCAACCCAAAGTTCTCAGGCCTTGGTAAGTTAGTTGTAATATTTTGCACCAGTGGAAGCTGACAAGTGGAATTTCTGATTTACACTTCAGCACCCAGAGGAGTCCTCTTCAACTAAACCACGATCAGTCCTCAAGGGTATAAATTAGGTGGCAGATTCGTTGGTGATGTTAGCGATCTAAACTGAATTGAAGATGGGTGGCAGGATCACCGAGAAGATCAAACACGGTGGTGGCACCTCGATTGCACAAGGACAGCAGAGAGCCTCCGGAAGCCGATGTGCAGGCTAAATCAATGAGAGGCTTCAGAGCAGCGAGCTGATTCTGTTGAGAGGCTTGAGCCTGAGGTTGGAGTAAACTTTCGAGGTGTTTTCTTAACTATCCAGGCAACACAGACACTTCATGAAAATACTCCTTATATTATCATTAACTCATAACATTGCATAGAATAATAGAGGAATATGCCCGACTATATAATATTATTCCAAAATATTGTGGAATATACAGTAGATGCATGTTATACTGTGCTGTTCTCCCTAGATAGTGAAGTGTATATATCAGCTGAAACATGTCAATTCAATTCAACTGGAAAGCCAAGGATATTTATAGTGTTGTGATATTAACTGTTAATGAATAACCTTACGTATATATGGCATTGACTGGGTTATAAAAGATAAACTGGCTCCATTCTTGTGCCCAAGTTAGGGTTGGCCTGTAGGATAACTCGAGTGTTGAGAGATTGTATTATGAATGTTTTTAGCATATTTCATGTTTTAAAGATATTTAATTTATAATTGTGTTTACTATGTAGATTATTTAGTTGTTGAGAATTTAGGTCTAAGTTATAGTACCGTAGTCTAAGTTAAGCCAATGTGCCAAAAGAGCTTTTATAATTGTGAAATTACGGCCTGGGACTGATGAGTAAAATTAATGTTTTTGTGTGAATCAGAGTGAACTGGAACTGAGGAAGTGATGACACACTTTATGTAGTAACATCCATGCAGCCATCATGGTAAGATTCCATGTGGCTTATAAGTGGTAAAATGTGTTTGATACAAGACACCACACCTGAGTGTGAACTCTTCTATTATATGACAGTTCTGGGTGTTACACTATACATCTTCACTACACATCACATATCTCCAGTTCCCTATACACATCTTCACTACACTATACACATCTTCACTACACACATCTCCATTACCTTATACACATCATCACACCACACCTTCACTACACATCACACATCATCACAACACACCACACCTTCACTACACTATGTAAATCTTCACTACATTATCCACATCTTCACTCCACTATGTAGGCTACATTTTCACTGCACATCACACATCTTCACAGCACACCACACATCTTCACTACACTATACACTTCTTCACTTCACTATACACATCTTACTGTATATAATCTTATTTATATACTGTACTTAAAGAGTGACATAAGGCCTTCCAGAGTCTCATACTAGAACTCTTTATATAATTAATTTTATTTGCATTTGTACAGTTGCCCACACATGAAGCTGTTATGGCTCGTTATTTGTGAGGTGGCTACAACGAAAGGAAATAAGTGAAAAAAGATGTAGTTCGTTGACAGGCAGACAGTAAAATATTATTACTATCTGCTTGTCAACAAACTATATAGTATAATAAATAATACTATAACTTTTGCTCACTTTCCTTCCTGTTGTAGGTATCTCGCAAGTAGCGAGGCATACCAGATTCATGTCTGTGGGTTGGTGTGTAAGCTATGTATGACCTTCTCTTTTACTATACTTTTTGCATAAAATAAACTATTCATTCATTAATTCATTCATTCTCCTCCTAGGAAAAGTTTGCGAGAAGAGGTAATGCTCTAGGAAACAGCGGTATTTAATAAGTTTAAGTACTTTTGATAATATAAAGAATTAGATAATTTTATGCAGTTATATATGGAACAATTTCAAGTCTCTTTCTGGCTCTAATTATAGTTAATATGAGAAAATAAGAGCGGTCGGGGCAATGTTTTGAGTCAATGTGGGGTAGGGTAATAGGCTCCGTCCCTGGCTTCACTTGGGTGTATAGGACGAGCGGCTCATGTCGCCTCCTCTATATTATACCTCCTCTGGACTGTACCCTGTGACTACCCCTTGTTGTACCCCATAAATAGGAATTTCTGGTAAAAGTGGAATTATATTTAAAGAATATGGGGTATTTTGGGTTATGACTACACTGTATCTCTGATTCTGCCTCAACCTTGAAACAATACCAGTGTTGCCAGGTACAGAAAAATTTCTCTGTTTTAGAAAATTTTGAAGTTTATACAAGAAAATAATATAATAATATTGTTCAAGAGTAAACAGGGAAATATCTACCAGACAAAATACCAAAAAGACCTAATAATATCAACCTAAACAGGGAATTATTGAGACAAAAAGTGACATTCTAAAGGTGAAGTAAGGGTAGTTTGACGAAGCAGACCTGGCAACACTGCAGTCATTGTTGTTTTGTTTGAATATGGTGAATGTCGACCTAACTTTCGATATGATATAGATGGTGTTATAATCTTACATGATGGTGACAGATACTGACAACTTTGGAGATTAGTTTTGAAGGTAATAGCTAATATACAGTATACTAATATTGTACTAATAATTAATTGGTTGTGATAAATAATGGAAAACACAATTTTTTTCCAACTTATTTTGGATAATTCTTCAATCTCTGCTTTTATATGTAGGAATATAATTTTGTTAGTGTATTTTGACTATGTTTGATTGCCCCCTAAGAGGCTGGATTGAGGGATAAAACAAAACAAAATAATATATAATGCATTAAATAGTTAATAATTATATGTTTTTGAGATAGTCTGACTCTACCTGACCTAACCTAATGAAATCTGGACCAGAGCAGACTATCGGGAACTAACCAAGGCATTGGGCAAACTACCGGGACCTAACCCGGGCAAACATAGGGGGGGGGGGGAATCAAACATGGTCAAAATGGCACACTAGGAAATTACTTCATAAAGCAAAAACAACCACTAACTAAAATATGAAGGAAATTGGTACTGGTATTGTAACTCTCTTTTCTGTGGCTCATTAATATTACCCCATGCCATCTTGTTACTGGTATGTGATTATGGGCTGTATTCAAGAATGTATGTGGTGTTGATAAGGCCTTTGGATTGGTACACACACTTCGGTACAGACCCATCAATCCAGTACTGTACCATCAACCCAAAGTCTCACATTAGCTTGTATATCTTCAATTGTAAGGTACTAACATTTGCTTCATTTCATTTAGATGGCTACATAATTTAGCCTCAAGTCTTTGGTATCGTGAAGCCAAATCCAACTTTGACTCCATGTCTATTAATTTCAATATATACTATACTGTGTTTGGTGATCTGGAACCTTAATAATAATTGGTTACAAATTTTGGAGTGAATTATACATTAAAACTTACTTCTTTGGCAAAATGGCTTTTTGTTGCTCAATTCGTATTATTTTTCAATATGAATTAAGTGACAAAGAACCTTTTCCTCAAAGAAATAGTTTAATAATACGACCCTCACATGCACTACATTTTTCAGATCCAAGCACCAGTCTCAAAGAAACAAGATGGATACCGATACTAACGTGAAAGCACTGACCTTGCGTAAGTTAAGTGTTGACCTGGTCAAGAAAGCTCTCCCTTATGGCTACAACAAACATTTTATAATGAGTAAAGCCAGCAGTGGGAAACAACAACCTCTCACTTATATCATTGTAAGTATATAACTGGTGTGTGTGTGTGTGTTCTAGATGTTTGTAGCCTATATTAGGGATGAATTAATGATGTGTATATGTGTGTGTTCTAGATGTTTGTAGCCTATATTAAGGATGAATTAATGATGTATATGTTTGTAGCCTATATTAGTGATGTGTGTGTGTGTGTGTGTGTGTGTGTTCTAGATGTTGGTAGCCTATATTAGGGATGAATTAATGATGTGTGTGTATGTGTGTGTGTGTTCCAGATGTTTGTCACCTATATTAAGGATGAATTAATGATGTGTGTGTGTGTGTGTTCTAGTTGTTTGTAGCCTATGTTAGGGATGGATTTCCGAAGTTATTGAGCCGTTCTGTTTATTATACTGGGTAATTTTGGATTTTGCTGGTTCTAGAGAGTACTGTATGTTCACTTGCCTACACAACCTGAAATGCATAAGCTATTTTGCTCACTTAACTACAAAGGTATATTTTCATAGCGGTGTTCTAGGCACTTTCATTTTAAGGCCACATCTTTCCTACAATAAATACAGTAACAGTTTCACTTCATCTTGTATTCACACACACACCTCCCTCAGTGTAAGCATTAGGTGTCATTTCATTTTTTTGTGATGTAGGCCTAGTACAGTACTTCCTTGTATTCCACTGGTGTTAAAAGTGTGTATTACACTTTTGTAATGAATCTGTGTACAGTAAACTCTCTTTGTACATTACTCACCCAAAAATCCGGCAGATAATGAGGGTTAACGGTACATGGATTCATAGCAAATGTATATTGTACACCCATGACAACAGAGGGGTTACTGTATTTAGGTGTTGTTTGTGTCCATTGGTACAATAGCTGTATGTTTTTGCAGGCATCAGTGGAGAGAACGTTGCCCAGTCGGTTGAGGAATGATGTCCCAGAGAAGAGACTCGTACTCCGGGAAAGTATGGATGAATCATTTGCTTTTTAAACTCTGAAGTAACAGTTGACAACTAGTGGAATACAGTCCATCATTCCTTGGCTAACATTAAGCTGTTTTTGTTGTCAGAATGATGGTCAAAAGTTAAAAACTAGTGAAATTCATATAACTCCTAAGTACAGTACTGTACATCCAAAAATTAAGCTTGATTGATTGTGTTGTTCACTAGATAGGGAAGACTAATGACAATGTTACAAAATCAAAGAATGTGGAACTGTTCTATATTTTAACATGTGGAATTGCAGAGAATTTAACAAAAAACTACTTGGATTACATTAAAATTGTATGGTATTTACTTTAGATGTAGTGTACAGTACTGTACTGTCTGTTTTGATATTGGCTCAGTGTGATATTGGACATAAAAAATGTATAAACTAAATCATTATCAGGACACAGAGTAAATTCATAATATTGTCTAGTTTTACAGAATGGAGTCCAGAGTGACCTGAACCTTGAACTGTTTGTTTTTGCCGACATTGTTGGTGTGTTGGAGAAGTTGCTGGAGGAGATACAAGACCTGAAGGATGTGTTGCTGGTGCTGAGCGAAACACGTCTTGTTCCCTACACTGGCTACCCTCAGGAAGGCTGGTGCAGGCTGGCACTCCTCGCTGGGGGCAGGCGTGCTCTTAACTCCCAATTGTGGCTGGTGAAATCTAGTGCCGAGGCGGAGGAACAGATGGACGTGGACGATGGCGATGTTCCGTCCAGTCCAAAAAAATCATCCCATGTTGATGTATTGCCCCGACACCAAAATAAACCCCCTGGTAGTACTACACCATCTCTCCCAGATTCCCCTGGTCGTACTCTGTTGCAGCATCAAAAATCCCCCGGTAATGCTCAGCTGCACCATCAAAAATCCCCAGGTAATGCTCAGCTGCACCATCAAAAATCCCCAGGTAATGCTCAGCTGCACCATCAAAAATCCCCAGGTAATGCTCAGCTGCACCATCAAAAATCCCCTGGTAATGCTCAGCTGCACCATCAAAAATCCCCCGGTAATGATCAGCTGCACCATCAAAAATCCCCCAGTACTTCCCTGCCACAGCACAAAAATTGCCATGATGATGCTCGTCCACAGCTCCATAAATCCCCCAGTAACTTTCTTCAGTGCTTTCCAATATCCTCAACTGATTCAGTACTACACCCCCAAAAGTTCCCTGATGGTACTTTGATGCAACATGAAAAATCTCCTGTTCCTCAGTCTTCCACTAGTGATGCAATGACAAATGGTCATGGCCATTTACCACATACAGAGTCCTTTGTATCAATCAATGCATGTGAGCCAGGCGTTGAGGTGTCAGTGTGTGGGGTGGTGAGTAAGGGTGTGGCAGAGTCTGTAGGTGACATAAGACAGGAGACTGGGGATGTCAGGTGTGCTGTGGTGGACCCATCGTGCCTCGAAGAAGGGGCAGAGTATCGGGAACTTGTGGTCACCGGACTGCACAGCATCACAGCAGGGGTCATCATGCTGCTGAGGAACATCCAGGTTAGTGTTGCCATTGCCTAAGTCAGCTTTTGATATCCACTACAAGAAAGGGAAGTAATCTCAAAAATTCTGGACAAACACTTGGATGTGAGTTGTTATTTTTGTTGTTGTAAGTCTGGTCTTTATGATTGTAAATCCATTGGTCTATACAAAAGTAACCATGTATATCGGTTCTACACGAAGTTACTTAGAAAATAGTTTGAGAGATAATCAATAAATATTACCAATGACTTGCATATGTCTTTACAGGTTAACTATTGCAGTTTTGACCTACATACTAGAGTGGAAACCCCAGGACAAGCTATAACATTTTCATCAAACCCTTCTGATCCCATTGTCCCGAGTGACAACAACAGTGATTTTGTCTTGACTGGTGAGTGTTTTCCCATAATGTTGTCTACTGTAGTCAATCAGAGGGAATACATGTACTGTAATGCTATATATATATATATATATTTTTTTTTTTAGATAATAAGTTGCAAACCTAACCTCACATGACCTACCCATAGATACAGTGAAAAACAAAGTGAAGGAGGTAAGGACCTGGTGGAAGGAGGTAGCATTTGGTCCTAGTCCTTCCCTCTCTGTCCCTACTACTACCTCTACTATCAGTCCAGCAACCCCTGCCAATGAGGCTCACACCAGTGGAACCCCAAGCATGCAGGCCACACCCCAACACCCTGTCTGTTCCATCTCTACTATTGAGAAAGAAACTGTTTTCGCTATGTATTGTCAGGTAAGTTTTAACTCTGCCAGTAGAATGATTCCCGAGACTCATGAAATTTTGTCTGACATCTCTCGGGTAAGTACAATATACAGTATGTGTATGCAAACTGAGGTAGTTAATAACTGAATGTAATAGAGTTTAGTCCTTGGGCCATGGGTTAGCTTACAATAAGGAAAATTAGTTGCCACTTATTAAATTTGGTTTTTGTTTTTTACCCGGGTAATTACCCATTCTAGTTGGGCATAGTACTGTATCTATATAGCATAGGTATAACAGTATAATGTGTGTGTGTGTGTGTTGTTTTTTTTTTTTTTTTTTTTTTTTATTAAGTACTAGATAGTGTACCTTGTGCATGAAGATTTTATGGGATGGGAGAACCTCTATCCTTCCACCATGTGATCATCAGTACAGCAACTCATTTCCCTTTTTCCCTTTCTTTTTGTAGGTGTGGGAGGCTTCATGTGATATATGAAATTAAACATTTGACTTTCGATTCTCCTTTTCTTTGTTGAGATTGTGGTGCTGCAGTTGTTGGTGTAAATTTGACCTCTGATCTCCTCTTGTTTAGATTGTAGAGTTGCGGTCGGTGTGTGAGGAGCTGATGACCGTACTACGAATCCAAGATGGCACTGTCTCCAAGGCAATGTTCCTTCAGGTAATGAAATGTGGTAAGAGATATGTTATAATTAGAAATGCTATCACTATCAGCAATTTTTTATTATACATAACTGTTTGATATATAGTATAGGAGACTTTTCTTTATACTTGTCATAAGAAATGATTTGCAGACGTCATGTTTCTTACCACACAGGATAACAGTACAGTACTCTATTTTCTGTGCTATTTAAGGATAAAAGTTCTACAGTTAGGAACAGTTTTTAAAAGGTACTTTTATTCAGTCTTTATGCATACTGTAGTCAGAAGGAATTGGTAACCAGTAGGTCTGTGATAGTAACTTATGACCTTTACAGTTACCATACTGAAAGGGTGAGGTGACTATCTCATTGTGTGTGTAATAATGAATAATGATGTGTTTGTCGTCATGTTCAGTACAACCTGGAGGAAGCAACACAGGAGTTGATGACCCAGAGTGAGAACTACAGTGATATTGGATCAGCTCATGTAGACATCCTCATCATTTCACCAACACAGGAGCTTCAGTCACTCAAGGTAAATATTGTACTGTATGCTGCTTGTCACCTTTTCACATTTCTTTCAGTATAATTTATAGGATTAATTAAAAGTAGGATGTGTATTATTGTGCTGCCTT
This sequence comes from Petrolisthes cinctipes, assembly GCA_033782935.1. Lineage (NCBI taxonomy): Eukaryota > Metazoa > Arthropoda > Malacostraca > Decapoda > Porcellanidae > Petrolisthes > Petrolisthes cinctipes. The sequence goes on from JAWQEG010000145.1 coordinate 74,076, forward strand.
TTCTTCTCTCTTTCTTGATACTGTATCTTCAGAATTGCATTACAGTACAGTACTTGAATTACTAGAATTTTTTATTACTAATTTTAACAAAGTAAATTAAAACCCTATACAGTATAGATGTTTCTTTATTTTCTTCTGATGACGGGCCTCTTATAATGTTAAGGGGGTGCGAGAGTAGGGGACAGGCTTGGGGGGGGGGGGTGCAGGAATAGGGGGACAGGCTTGGGGTGGGTAGAAAGCCTATCCTCTATTCTCGCACCCCCCTAACCCCTCCCCAAGCCTGTAACCCTACTCCCGCACCCCCCAAAAAAACCTGCACCCCCCTAAACCCCCCCCTCCCACCCAAAGCCTGTCCCCCTTAACTGGCAGTAAGTTTATGACACAAATATAAACCACCACAGGAAGGAACCATTGTTTGCCTGAACGGAGTGCGATGTAACGCCCGGGATGCCGAGGTGGGGAGCGAGGCGGAACTCACACTGTTGGAGTTGTACCTTGATGCCTCCACTGCCTCCATCATCAGCCTCAACACCGACCACCCCATAGCTAGCTCCATACTCAGGTCACACTCAATCCATCGCTTTTTTGGTTTCTTTTGCCTGTTTGGGGCACTTTAATTTTGTTGAAAGTATATCCATCTTCAGATCACACACACTCACTCCATGGTTCTCTGTTTTATGTATCTAATTTTTTTTTTTTTTTTTTTAATTAATATAAAGAAAATGCATCCTAAGGTCACACATACTCCATGGTTCTCTATTTCGTTATATCTGACAAGGGTGTTTTAATTAGTTGAAAGTAAATCCCAAGGGTATAGATGAAAGTACTGTAAATGCATCATTATCTCATTATCAGTACCTCATTTATATTCCCTCAGTTTATGTAGGTATCATTAAAACAGGCTGCTACACAAGGGGGAATCCAGTGGGAAAAGGCAAAGCAAAGTCTGTGAAGAAACAGAGCCAACAAGCAGTAAGAAAAAATCAAGAATAGAAGCTGTGACAACAAGGTATAAATATTGTATATATTTGTTTAGACCTCTGTATTGAATTAGCCTTGTATTTACTGTATATTTGTAAAGGATTAAAATATATATAATCTTTGTAGTGGACTAGATCACAGTCTAAACCATATTCTTTTTGTTTTCTGTGCAGTATTTTTCTAGATACAAATACTGTATACTAAAAATTTCTCTTTGATCACTTTCTGTTTGCAGAGGCTTAGACAATACTATATATTTTTTACTTCAATTTATTTCACTGCTTACTGTACTTACACACTATTGAATCTGTTGTGTATAATATTACAGCTGTGTGGTGTTGAATACATCCAACAGTAGTGATAAAATGCCACCACCTGCCACTACATCCACCGGGGAACAACTGATGACGTGTGAGTACTGTACTGTATTGGGGAAGTGTGCAAGGAATGGAGTATTTTTGGGGAGTCTCATACATCATTCTCTGTTTCTGTTGTAATGAGGAAATTATTGGCTCAGGTCTTACCAAATGCAGACAGATATAGATTAGAAGCAACCAATATATTATCCATATAAATTTGTGACACAGTTTAAAAGATAGGGACATTCACTAAAACTTTTGCCTGTCTTAGCCCTAATAATGTTTGAGGTGGCAACACAAACAAGAGTTAGCATTGGGTGCCCCTCATAAAAATGGTTTCGACTGTAGTGTACTGTACTTGTAACTGCAGGTAAGAGTGTGAGGAAGGAAGCTAATGAAGGAGGAAAAGGAGGAGGAGAGAAGGAGAGTCTTTCACACCAGCAGTCTGACCCTGGAATAATCACAACAGGTTCGTAGTTCGTAGTAGTGTTAGTAGTGCCTTATTATAGAAACATGTTAAATATGTGTGAGTTTTCTATTTGCAATTATAAATAAAGACAAAATAAGAAAGTGGTAACAGTGTGTGAGTATAATTGAAAAGTTTTACTATGTGTGAGTTTTCTATTTCCAGTTAAAAATTCCCCCAGAATAATATAATGTTAACTATGTGTAAGTACAGTATTCTATTTGCAGTTATAAATGGAGAGTTTGGCAGCAGGACACTCAAACAGTTCTGTGAGTCTGGGGAGTCCGGTGAGGTGTACAGGGTGGAAGCGGTGGTGGAGGAGCTGCTATCACATTCACCCAACCAGTGCAAATTGTGTAAAGAGGGTCAGTCAGGCTCGTAATTGTTTTCAGTATGATTAATTACGGAGATTATTTTTGGGGGGAATTGGAGCGTTTTAACTTCCACGGTATGCCAGGAAACAGGGCCAGATTTACAAATATAATGGAGGGAGGTCTGTTGCTAGGAAAAGTTTAGAGGATACAATTACTCCAGATTTACCACCAATACCGTACTACCCCATTAAGTGTACAGTAGTCCTAAGCCAAATACTGTACCAAAATGCGTTTACCATAAATACCAAAGCGAATCTAACATAAAATATGGATATTTAATTTTTCAGTTGCCTTCTGCCAGCACACGTGGGTTTGGGGCGTGTGTTTGGAGTGCGGGACGACCTACTCCGGCCAGCAGCTCTTCCAGTCTTTCCCCTGTAGTGTGTTGCGTAAAGCTGTCACTCTTCCTTGCATCTCCTGTCGCGAGTCTCCCCACGACACTGGTAAGGATTTAATGCAGCGCTGTAAAGTTATCATTAGATAAGCACTGTCTATTTACCAGTGATAATGTATTTATTTATTAAGTCTTTGTGAAAATATCACTAATGTAGCGCTGTATAATTGTTATATATTTACTAGTACAGTAATGTACAATGCATATTATTAAACTTTTCAACGACAAGGTTCTTTGCCGCTAAATTTGTATTGCAAAATAATAGGAATCGAGTGGCAAAGAACTTTTCCCCTAAGAAGGGGTTAAATAATACCACCCTGACATTACTGTTGTTGTTGTGGTGGTGTAGGAGGCCCAGAGGGTGAGACGAGGAGGGTAGTGTCACCAGGAACCGCATCATCAGTGGTACCCATGCTGAGGTTAATATTGCTCCTGTCTGACCCACACAACACACACCAACGCTCACAATTCAACCTCACTGCCGACTGTGCAGACCTCTTCTTTGGTATGTCCATGTTGGTATATCTTGGCTTCCAGAGACTTCCCTTAATGTGTGATATACAGGATGGCATAATGAACTATTATGCTGCCTGATCACATGTTGTTTTGGTAACATTGGTATGCATGGTTAGACGTCATTGGTGATGAAGCTAAAAAACAAAGTTGGTACATACATACTGTACAATATGAGCATTACAACTGTGCACTCAATTAAAAATAACCCTAATAAGGTATAGTATTATTTGATGTTTATTCTTTTACTTAAACAATTGACACATAACTAATATCTTTTTATAGTAAATCATTTATCTTGCATCAGGTGTGAAGGCAAGTTTCCAGTGGCTGGAATGTGGTGGCAGGGAGGACGTGAGGGAGTTACTGAAGGCTTTGTACTCCCAACCAGGACCTCACACTTTTGGGCTCGTGAAAAGATGTACTTCAAATGGTGCCACCCAACTAGACATCACTAACACCTCACTTAGTCTGATTCAACAATAACACTAAACCAACACACACACACACACACTAACACCTCACTTACATGCACACTAACACCTCACTTACATGCACACTAACATCTCACTAATACACACAATAACATCTAACTTACACACACAATAACATCTAACTTACACACACAATAACATCTAACTTACACACACATTAACATCTAACTTAAACACACACTAACACTCAAATTAGCTGGTAAAGGAATCTATCTGAACATGGCTGAGACTGAACAAATATGGACCATTAAATAAAGAAGAAAAGATCAAAATACAGTACGGTAGCTGTTTGGCAATTGAACTTGGTCTTGCATGTATGTTCTTTTGTGATTCATGTGTGCCTTCTATAACCAAACTGCTCAGTGCTTTTGCCTTTCAAAGAATAGCTTTATACAGATATATATATTTTATTAATCTATTATATCATTGAAATATCAAGATTTTCATAATGTTGTATCAGTATGGTCCTGTAAAATCATCCTCATTACCTTTCAGCATTAATTTTATCCTCAATGCCAATGTGATAAGGTGAGGAAATTCGTTGCCTGTCAGAAATAATTGGAGACATTGTTCGCCATCAATTTGCCAATAAGATTGAATTAATTAATGGGATTGATAATATATTTTTGGTATATTAGAATGCCTTGATTCCTCCAAAGTGTGCTAAAAACAGGATCAGAATATAAAAAATTGTTGTGGTTTGTTGCCTGGAATAATTTGAAGATCTTTATATATGCTGTTAATCTGCATAGGAAACAACACTGTGTTTAGTTTATTCAATCCTCTATAAGTAATAAAACATGTATCAGTACAACAGTCACAAATTGCTTAATGGGAGATTCTTTAGAGGGTAAATTGGTGGGCTACTGATTTCTCTAAACCATGCCATGAAACATATTCACCATTGAAAGTAACATTAAGGGCATCTGTTTTTCTTGGAGTAGTTTGGAGGAATTGCTGACCTACCAATTCACCATCAAGAGAATTTACTTAAAGCACACTCCTGACATCCAAAGAATTAAACATTTTAGTTTTATCCACAAGTGTCTCAAGTATACAGAATTGTACTTGAAAGAATGGCAGAATTATTTTACATTGCAAAGGAAAACCATTTTGTTAACGAGTTTATTATGTAAGAAAAATAAGTGTTCTAAACAAATGATATTGTTTTAAATTATTAGGTACTGTACTGTACTAGTATAATGAAGTAGTGAAAATTTTCTTGAACATTAGTAATTTTATTTAATCCTGTAATATACAGTAATAATTATCTGATATTGTTGATAAATTGGATTCTAATCCTAAAAACAAATGGGAAGGAAATGGCTACCCGAATCATTAGTTCGGTGTAAAAAAAAAAAAAAAAAAAAGTTCGGTGTGTATTATGATAAAGTTTTAGGGAATTAACAGTTTACTGACATTGCACCCATTTTTAACCAAGAAATATTCTTGAAAACTCAGGTTCGGCCCAACAAATTTAGATACAGATTATCCTGCACCGGTGGGAATGCTTATTTTATATGGTTTTCCCGTCTGACTGGGTAGGAAGTGACATTAAACAAACAAACCAATGCATGAGACAAATAGCAGGCATCATTCGACGGGCCTATTTTCCTCCGTCCTGTGACCCCAATCTAATTATGCTTTGAGGTGTAAAGGACAACGACGAATCTATGTGAGGCAGATTTGACTTTAGATCAGAGGCGAAGTCACCCTCTTCAGTGATGAATAGTCAAAGAGAGGAGGAGGTATAATTTTCTCGTTGACTATTCATCACTGAAGAGGGTGACAGTCGTCGCCAAAACTGTATGGTAATAGGCTATATCTTTTCGTCTACCATTGTTTTTTTTTTTTTTTCGACTTGTCGACGTTCACGCCAGAGTGAACTCTCCCCCAGATTTAGATAGAAGGATGGTGGACGGGAAACGGAGGAAATACGTGCCAAGGTGAGAAGGTGAGGAAATTCGTTATCTCTTAGAAATAGTTGGAGGAATCGTTAGCCACCAATTTGTCGATAAGCTTGAATTAATTGAGGGGATAGATGGTATAATTTTGGTAGAGTAGAGTACCTTAATTCCTCCAAAGTGTGCTACGAAACAGGACCAGCCTGAATATCAAAATTAGTGGTGGCCTGTTGCTTGGAAGAGTTTGGAGATAATAAATTAACAGTTGCTCTGACCGTATTGACCACCACCACCAACAACGTCACACTTTTATTAGTCACGTCAGTAACCTCTCGACTGTATACAATAAAGAACATTATTTTATGGATGGTGTTGACGATGGCGTACGTGGTTAAGGTACAATAACTTCATAGATACAATACAGAAAGAGCTATCGTTAAAACCACGGATATTGTTGCATACAATGGCGTGGTTTCGGTACAATAACTCCATAGACACAATACAAAAAGAGCCATCGTTAACACCATAGATATTGTTGCATACAATGGCGTGGTACCAGTATACCGGCCACAGGTAGTCTATTCTTGCCTAAGGCCAAAATTCTTTCCCTCTAAACTTTCTCTAGCTTGACCTACCACAACATTCCTCCCTTTAACCAACAAACCTTTGTACCCACCATATCTCATTTTTGTTGTTGTTGTTGTTGTTCACCTCTCACGTTTCACCCTACTCGTTCAGTACATTATTTACTAAAGCGTACAAAAGTTCGTTCCCTCAGTCAGCCACACACTATATAGGACTGAATTATCTGTGGTTGGTTAATTAAGGAACCTGTGATCGTACGTCGTGTATGAGAATTGGAGGCTTCTGTCGATTTCTCCTGACCATGCCACAAAACAAGCTCCTTCCAATTATGTAGGTGTGTGTGTGTGTTTCGTGGCAATATTTCAAGGACTCATTTACGTCCAGTTTTCTTACTACATCACAGGGTCCCTTAATACTCGATCAGGCTATTCGAAGCAAGCCTGGATACATATTTTGGATTGCGAGTAACGTAGTGCTTCGCTAATTATATTGTGTTTGGCATAAGGGAACGAATTTTTGTGCACCATAACATGACTAAAATAATTATCCGTGGGTAGAACGATAATTACACAGTTCGTCATGTCAAATTCATTCTATTCTTTTGCTTTGTCGTTCGAATCACGTATGCTTCGGTTATAATGAATGTGTATGGCTGAGGGAACGAACTTTTGTGCACCATAGTACAGTCACGGTCAATAGTCTTGCAGCACCTTCCAATGAGATGGCTTCGAAAAATGATCCGAAACTACGTACAGCTGTTGGTCTCTGCTATACTGGTTCATAAGACTCACTCAAATGGCTCGCTTTTATTCACCACCTAGGTTGCAGGATCGACTTTTCACCATGACTGTACTGTACCAATCAAGTCTCACATTATAGCTGTGGAGTAGACATGTAGCCTACCGTGTTTTTATGGTTTTAGGGGCTATATATTTTTTAACAGTATAGTACATGTTATTCCAGCACGTAATTGTAGTAAAACTATGCAGTGTTGATGTTTGCTGAGGGTTAACTGTTTTTCATTCAACTCTCTCTCTCTCTCTCTCGTTAGTTTCTGCCTTCTCTCTTGTTAGTTTCTGCCCCCCCCCCTCTCTCTCTCTCTCGTTAGTTCCGACCTCTCTCCCTCTGTATTTCGTTAGTTTCTGCCCTCTCTCTCTTGTTAGTTTTTGCCTCTCTCTCTCTCTCTCTCTCTCTCTCTCTCTCTCTCTCTCTCTCTTGAACAAGATAACTCAACAAATTACAGACGGATTTTTGGTCAACTTAACAGGATGATTGATTAATTGTGTATTATGAAACCCCCAAATAAATTATAATATAGTAGTGAATCCCATTTAATAATCAAAGTTGGGAATGTACTGTATAATATATTATACTACCTTATAATACTTATTATATGTTATGTTAATTGGTTGGTTGGGTGGAGAGAGAGTGAGCTGATATCTCAAAATCCAATAGACATATTTATTTATTTATATCAAACTTGGTAGGATCATTGGGCATTATGAATCCTAGAAGTTATGAGTGCATTTGCAGAGGTAATTAGACTCATTTAAATGGCGTTAATGCTTTAGTTTCAACAAGTTTGGTACTGCATTGTGTGTGTGTGTGTGTGTGTGTGTGTGTGTGTGTGTTAGATTATGTTGTGTGTATGTACAGTACTGTCACGAGCACAAATAAGTATTCAGGTGTTCTTCGATTACCTAGAGACCGTAAATAAATGCAAAATAAAATCTCCATTGGAATTATTTCGCTGGTGAATTGAACTGTTCAAAGCTTCAACCAAAGCTGTATACTTATTAGTGCTCGTGACTGTACAGTATGAGAGAGAGAGAGAGAGAGAGAGAGAGAGAGAGAGAGAGAGGAGTACAAATGTGTGTGTGGAGGCACTTTTATCTCCTCTTCCACTGTCGAATCCACTTATGGTACTCACACACAGTCCACTTACTGATTGATAACTTACTGACCACCACCAAGGCTTATCAGTGTATTCTACTATCCGTACCCACTCAAGCACTCAATCGTTAGAGAGAGAGAGAGAGAGAGAGAGAGAGAGAGAGAGAGAGAGAAAATTAGCCAACCCTAGCCTAACCCAACCAAACTTATCCTAACCTAAAACCTAATAAACCTACAGTCGCGGTCAAAAGTCCTGTCGCTTATGTTGTGAATAATGCTGAACTCTTTTTATTGAAATTCTTAATGGCGTAAATAAAAAAAATTATATACATATATAATAATTCTCCCTATTTACCGGATTTGTAATGTCAAACTAATTAATAAAAGAGAGAAAAAACCCAACTAATTAATTTAGGTGGATATCACGTACTGAGTTGGTTGATATGCCCCTATTGCTCTGAAGGAAGGATTTGGTTACATTCACTCTGCCTTAGGGTGAAAGAAATTGAATAAGAACTTGTTGTGTAATGATTATTTTTGTAGCAGGCTACTTCTGGGTACTTCGAAACAGGCCACGTGTATAGCCTACTGTGGTAATGTCTTGTTTGTTTTGTGGTACAGTTTGTTGGAATCGGTAGCAACTAGTTTTGTCGATTTGTCGATATTATTACCATATATTTAAGGTGCAATAGTACAGCGTTGGTGGTAAATATGGAGCAACTGATTCCTCCAAACCATTCCAAGCACCAGTACAGAGAGAGAGAGAGAGAGAGAGAGAGAGAGAGAGAGAGAGAGAGAGAGAGAGAAACTGGCTTAACAAATGACAGAGAGAGAGAGACTGGCTTAACAAATGAGAGGGTTGAGATGGATCGAAAGGTGATATAGGAGGAGAGAGTGACCACATCCATTTGTCTGTGCCCGAGATGACTGGAAACCGAGACTAGCCTACTTAACTGTTACTGAGACGACTGCATTCTGAAGGTCTTTTTAATACGTTACTGTTACTGAGACGACTGCAAATTGTGACTACTTAACTGTTACTGAGACAAATGAAAACATAAGGATCTTTTATACTGTTACTGACACGACTGAATTCTGAAGGCCCTTTTAATACTGTTACTGAGCCGAATGAAAACTGAAGGACATTATATTATACTGTTATTGAGAAGACTGAAAACTGAAGACCCTATTAATAAGTTTCAACAGTCATGCAACATTAATTAATGTTCTTTTAAACGTTATTGGTTTGAAATATGATTATAATATACAGTAGTGTGGTCAAACAGAACACACACACTGTTGAGGTCATATAGAAAACAAACACACACACACACTGTTGAAGTCAAAATAGAACACACACACACACACATACACCAAATCTATATAGGGAATAGTTGGATATTTGCCAATATTATATATATGAAGTAATGGAGTATATAGTAATGTAACATGATGCAGTACATCTACTATCTGTCTGCATTGAGATATAAATGGCCTCAATCGTAACCAGTTCTCTTGAATGTCGAAATGAATGTAAAAATATGATCCGTTTTACTTTCACTTTCATGGCACGCGAATAATATTATGCTGGACAGATTCCAAGTAAGTAATTTGTCCTCTCATGCACATTATACTTGCAAACCTTCATCTTAGCTTATCAGACAATCCAACTGCAAGCTTAATATTAGTCAAATTAATTAGCATAGTATTCTTTTGATACATTAAAGAGTGAGTGCCTTGTCGATTCCTCCAAAGTATGTCAGAAGTAAATTAAGAGGACCAGATTAAAGGGAGATTCTTCTGTTGGTATATTGGAAGGCTACATAATTCCTCCGAACTATGCCACGAAACAGATCCCTAATTAGTACCATTGAGGGTGTCTGTTTTCTGGTTTAGTTAGGAGGAATCAGTAGTCTTCCAATTTACCAACAAGAGAATCTCCCCTTGACCAATTAAATGATATGGTGACCTCAGCTGTTGCTTGGAATAGTTTAGAGTAGGTGTTTATAATCTGGGGTAATTATATGTACTCCCAGTGGTACATTTGCACTTATTTTCAAGGGGTACACATTGGGTCTGAGAGAAGAACCACTATACTGTACAGTCGGCGGTAAAAATAAATAATCATCCATATACAAGTAGGTGTAACTCACGTATGTGTTTGACAGCTTCCCTCTGTTCCTTAGCTGATAAACTTTACAATAAATAGGTTAACTACTCTTTTTAATCTACTACAACTAGCTACACGCTTTAATATTATACACAAACACACACACACACACATTATGTACAATCTTTTAATTTTATAGAGGAGCTACGTACTACCTAAAACAATAACATCATATGTGAACGTGAAAACATTAGACAGTAAATTGTTTGAGATGCCCATAATTATGTGGATGATTATAATTGACCACGAATGTACAATAATGTATATGGTGTTGTACAGTCGGCGGCAAAAGTCCTGTCGCCTCTCTTGCTTTACCGAGGCACGCGATGTTCATAGACTCGTGATTATTAGGTGTAGAATACGTGCATATTTTTCGAGTCCATGAATACTGCGTGTCTCAGTGAAGAGGTGTACTCTGCATTCAGATTCCAAGTTGGGAAGTTGGGAACCCCTGATTTAGAGGCAGGTAGATCTGCTGTCTCTCCTTCAGAACCTACGTATGTAATAATAATTGAGGTAATGTGTGTGGGGAGGGAGGGAGGGTTGGTTCCATGAATGTAAAATAATTAGGCCCGCTTGTAAGGAACATTGCTTTATTTGTTGTTAGTCAGTGTACCGGAGAGAGAGAGAGAGAGAGAGAGAGAGAGAGAGAGAGATTACCCTGTTGTGTGTGAGAGAGAGAGAGAGGGAGAGAGAGAGAGAGAGAGAGATTACCCTGTTGTGAGAGAGAAAGAAAGAGAGAGAGAGATGAAATTTCCCCGTAAATTTTCTTGTCTATTTTCTTGTGTCCAGTTCACAGAATTTTAAAGGATTACTAAATTGTTTGAAATGTTAAATATTAGTTATTAGTTCTCTCTCTCTTGCTTATATAATTAGCCTATTTTGTTTGTAAGTATAGGCTACATGTGTGTGTATCTATGTACGTAACACTTTCCATTTTTATTTTATTTATATATTGATCCATGTATCTGTGTGCCTCTTTCCATGTCAAGATTATTTTATTTGTCTACAACTCTACATGGTCATTTGTATAACTTTTCTCTCTCTCTCTCTCTCTCTCTCCAGACTCATGATTCCAAGAAGTATAGAAGATGCCAGACAGTGATTTGTACGTCCTAAAATCCGCCCACCCAACCAGCCATAAACCTTCCCTTCTTCCCTACCCAACCAGCCTGAAACAAGCCCCATCTCCCTCCCAACGAACCTTTTTAAAATCCTCAGAAACCGCCAGAAATTGATCAGAAACTTGCTTGCCCTTCCACCCCCTAACAAGCCGGCAGCAACCCGATAACTCTCTCCATCCCACACGCACACGAACAAGCAACCCGACACCCTTTCTCCCTCCGAACGAGCCAGAAATTGACCAGAAACTTACTTGCCCTTCCCTCCCCGACCCTCCAACGAGCCAGCAAGAACCCGATAACTCCCCCCCCCCCCCCCCCCGCTCCCTCCCCGACACACACACACACACGAACAAGCAACCCGATGCGACGCTCCATCTTCCCAGCGAACTAGCCACCATGCAGCAACCCCCTCCCCTCCTACACACAAACGAACTTTATAGCAACATGCCAACGCTCCCCCCCAAAAAAAAAAGAAGTCAGAAACCCCCAACTTTCCTCCCCAACTAACCGGAAAGTTTAAAACTTCAGACACCAGCAACTCCATGCAGCTCCCTCCTACTCCTCCTTCTCAACAAACGGACTGATATTACTTAACCCACTCATCTCCCACCCGTTTTTCAACTCTCCAACAATCCTTCCACCCCAACAAACCTTCAACCCTCCAACAATCCTTCCACCCCAACAAATCCTCCAACAATCCTTCCACCCCAACAAACCCTCCAACAATCCTTCCACTCCAACAAACCTTCCACCCCAACAATCCTTCCACCCCAACAAACCCTCCAACAATCCTTCCACCCCAACAAACCCTCCAACAATCCTTCCACCCCAACAAACCTTCCAACAATCCTTTTACCCCAACAAACCCTCCAACAATCCTTCCACCCCAACAAACCCTCCAACAATCCTTCCACTCCAACAAACCTTCCACCCCAACAATCCTTCCACCCCAACAAACCCTCCAACAATCCTTCCACCCCAACAAACCCTCCAACAATCCTTCCACCCCAACAAACCCTCCAACAATCCTTCCACCCCAACAAACCTTCCAACAATCCTTTTACCCCAACAAACCCTCCAACAATCCTTCCACCCCAACAAACCCTCCAACAATCCTTTTACCCCAACAAACCCTCCAACAAACCTCCCACCCCAACAAACCTTCCACCCCAACAAACCCTCCAACAAACCTTCCACCCCAACAAACGCGCCAACCCCAGCTCCCACCTCCTCATCAACAAACGGACTGATACTCTGATAGTAATTATCAACCCACCTCCCGTCCTTTTTTTCAACCCTCCAACGGTCCACCAAATAACGTATCTGCTAACTGCATCTTCCTTCCTGTAATCTCAAGACAGTTAACAGTCCAAACTCCAGTCATCTGAGTACGTGTTTGAGTTTAGTTTTAGTGACTAACTGTAACTTTACTTTAGTCTGCCGAGAGCCGAGCTGCTGAGTAGACGTGCACATCTTGGCTCCCTGGCCGTCGTTCAGTCAGTCAGTCTCATTCTGTCTCTCGATCCATCCAGCGGGAGTAGAAACATAATTTGAATTCGAGGGTTTGTTTGTTTGTTTGTTTGGCGGTAAATAACAAACAACACACACAGTCAAGTAGGAAATAAAATCAGTCAGTCAATCTCCTTTCAGTTACTCGTTTCGTAAATGGATTCAACCAGTCTACTTCCTTCAGTCACTATCTTTCTTTGTAAATATATTCAATCAGTTAGTTTCCTTCGTTCAGACTTCGGCTTCGACTCGATAGCTTCATGACAAGGGGATAGAGTTTGTTTGGCAGTAAATTAACACATAGAATCAAGTAGTAAATAGGAATTGGATCAGGCGAAGTGAAGAATACCCACAATGGCAGAGGGAATTTTTTTTTTTTTTTTTTTTTTTTTCAATGAGTTTCTGCGACCACCATTGTCATCCTCTTCAGTGGTCGCAGAAACTGTTTGTAAATATATCATATTTTTGTCTGTCATTGTGGGTATCTTTCACCTTGTCGACGTTAATGTTAGTGTGATTATTTTTTCCCCCTCTAGAATCAGGCAGTTTGTTTGTTTGTTGGTAATATAATACAGAGTCAAGTAGCAAATAGATTCGAGTGAGCCAGCCAGCCATCACGATGCCTTACGACTTCAGCACCTGGGATCGCAACTGTCTGGAGGAGCAAGTGACGCCTCTCGCTGGTAATGTAACAGGTGGGTCATTAATTCCTTATCGCACTGTTTTAAGGGGAATTTGAGATGTATACATATATTTTTTTTTAGGTAAATGGGAGGTAGTGGACGGTGGGTGTCACTGATTGGTGGTGGGATCAAGGTAAAATATAGCTATGCCTATATATATGTGAAACTATATTTACCTTGGGTGGGATGCTCTCTACACCCCGCACACATCATATTCATCATAATCATGGATGTTGATGAGGTAGTGTGTGACTGTGTGTGTGTGTGTGTGTCATCGCGCTGCCAATGCCACCAACAAGCTCCGGAAACCGTTTTTAAATTAACTATATATCATCACTATACAGTTGCGTGGCAGGTAAAATGAAATTGGTCACCATTTATTTTGGCTGCAACAAAACAAAGCCTTGTATGTTTGCGTCCATAAAAACACGCGTTTCATTTTTCGCCACCGTCTACAGAAAAGTGGCTAATATATCGGATTATTCCTCTCCACGAAGCAACTGATTTTTTAATTAATATACTGGCAGGGATCCACAAAATACTTACACCGGTGTAAACCATATATTATTTTCTATGGTTTACACCGGGGTAGCCTAATAAAAGTGCATTAATTGTGGATCCCGGGTACTGTATATATATTTATCGTTTTTCGTCACTCCGTAATCAGATAATAATATATAAATGATATCGGTACTTGTTGAAGAGGACTGAACAATGGTCAAGAGGGATGGATGTAATCTGATAATAACAATAATATTGAAAATACTTACATGTTGAAGAAGATGGAATAATTAACCGTCAAGTGGCAGTGTGAATGTTTCCTAATCAGATACAGAAAACGAACTGAAGTTAGTGAACACTGAACTGACTGAAGTATAATTAATGATCAGGAGGAATAGTGAATGTAAATAAAACAATGATTCAGTATAAATGATCAGAAGGATAGTGAATGTAAATAAGACAATAATACAGTATAAATTATCAGCAGAGGGATATAGTGAATGTAATAAAACAATAATTCAGTATAAATAATCAGAGGGATATAGTGAATATAATAAAACAATAATTCAGTATAAATGATCAGAGGGATAGTGAATGTAATAAAAACAATAATTATATAATCAAGAGAGATAGTGAATGTTAATAAAATTTAATAATAAACCAATAAATTCCCCCAAAACTAAACAATGATTTAAGGGAGATTCTCTTGTTGGTGAATTGGAAGGTCTCTAATTCCTCCAAAGTATGCCACGAAACAGCAGCAGATCCTTTAATAGTATAGTACCATTGATCGAGGGCGTCTGTTTCTTGGCATAGTTTGGAGGAATCAAGAGACCTTCCATGCAATTCACCAACAAGAGAATCTCCCCTTAAGGACCCTGTGTTGTAGTCAGAAAATTGGAGTTATACGAGACCTTCAAATATTGCCACGAAACACCACCTATATGGATGGAGTTTGTTTCATGGAGTGGTCAGGAAGAATCAGAGGCCTCCAGTTTTTCATACACGATCAGAGGGTCCTTAAGAAATGTGATATAAAATTGTAATTAGCAATACTTTCTCCGAAGATTATAATATTATATATAATTACAATTCTGTAATTCGTGAAAAATTGGGTTATATTCAAGAACATACATATATTTATCATGGCGTGTAGTACCGGTACGTACGATGACTCCATTGATAGACAAACAACGGAGTACCAAGCCATCGTAAACACCATGGATCGATTGTTCTTGCATACGGCTCAATATGAAGTTCACATGACACGGCGATTTCAATATTTTAGACGTTTATTGTTTAGTTCGTTTGCATGTGTAGGCCTATACACCATTATTATTTACACACACACACACACACACACGATTTTACTTGATGCTTCCCCCATATCTCTTCACACACACACATTTCTGATGTGTTCCCCAATATCTTTTCAAACACACACACACACACACACGTAATCTTCATGCGTCCCCTACTCCTCAATCGCACAGACACACACACACACACACACACACGTAATCTTCATGCGTCCCCTACTCTTCAAGCACACACACACACACACACACACGCACGTAATCTTCATGCGTCCCCTACTCCTCAATCGCACACACACACACACACACACGCACGTAATCTTCATGCGTCCCCTACTCCTCAATCTCACACACACACACACACGCACGTAATCTTCATGCGTCCCCTACTCTTCAAGCACACACACACACACACACACACACACACACACACGTAATCTTCATGCGTACCCTACTCTTCAAGCACACACACACTATCTATAACACTCGATCTTGACCTCGAATGAATGAGGTGTTGATAAAACCGTCTGTCTACTAGTCATCTCAGACACGTTTTTTGGTATCCTATTTTTTTGTACACTATCTATGTGACTCCCAGACATGATTAGGTGCCATGACAACAACAACAACACACACACACACACACACACATACACACAGACCTTATCTTTACTACAAACCATCAGGACAACATCTTATCTTCTTTACAAATCATAACATCTTATCTTTACAAATATATACTGTACTCGCTAGCTTGATTTTTTTTTTTTTTTTTTTTTTTTTTTTGTGATTTGGAGGGTCTGTGATTCCTCCAATTATGAAAGTGTGCTACGAAACAGCTGAAGGTTTCATTATAGTTTGGAGGAATCGCGTTAGCCTTCCAAATACCTTATATCTTCTTTACAAATCTTGACAAATAAATATACTGTACTTGCCCGCTTCAGCAGATCTTTTGTTGGTGATTCCGGCCGTCATCTAACGCGTGACCAGCAGACATTTAATGGAAACACGTACTATATAAATTTCCCCTCCATCCGTTTCTATTGCATTTCCTACCAACAGCATAGATTTTTTTTTTTTTTTTTTTTACAGACTTTCATCTTTCTTTTTATCCCAACAGAAGTGGATTTTATTTTTGTTTCTATTTTTATATATATACGAATATTCTTATTTCGCAGTGATTGTAGACGGCATGAAAATGTGAATGAAATGGAGGAATTAATACTTTATATGTATGGATATGACTTCAGAGAGAGAGAGAGGCGAGGAGGAGCAAGTAGGAAGAGGAAGGAGCTAGGAGCTAGAAAGTTGCCTTGGGGGGGAGTGGATGAACTGACAATAATAAGAGAGAGAGAGTGTGTGTGCGTGTGTGTTATGTAAGAATGAAGTAGATTAGAGGTAGTTTTTGCAGATGTACCGTTAAAGAAAAATATAAACTGAGAGAGAGGGGGGGGAGGTACAACAAAGAGAGAGCGAGAGAGAGAGAAAGGGAAGGTACAGCAGAGGGAGAGAGAGAGAGAGAGAGAGAGAGAGATGTATGTATAGGAATTAAGTACAGTAAAAAATATATAGCTCTTACATATGTACCGTATAAAAGGGGTGAACGAACTGACACCATAAAAACAAACAGAGATTTAAACGACGACAACAACGACGGTGACCACACAAAAAAAAAAGTGTCTCTCGTTACCCCCTCAGGCTCTTCTGTATTATTTATATGGTGGTGGTTGGGGCGGGAAGAATTCTTATATATTAGTGTGTGGAGTGAGATTAATGGCCTTTGTGTTGTCTACCTGCATACCGGGGAATCCATTACGACAATTTCCAGAGAGAGAGAGAGAGAGATTTCCAACGAGAGAGAGAGAGAGATTTTCAGCAAGATAAAGAGAGAGAGGCCAGCAGGTATGTAACGAAGTAGAGTAGAGGTATTTCTTATAGATGTACCGTAAAAGGGATGTATAAATTGTGTGTGTGTGTGTGAAAGAGAGAGAGAGAGAGAGAGAGGTATGTAGCGAAGAAGTAGAGGTAGAGAGAGAGAGAGGACCGTAACACCATTTTTTACGATCCCATTGTTAAGAGGCTATAGATTCCTGGAGGTATAGTTAATAGTTCGCCTGAATAGTAGTGGAGGAGGAAGAGGAGGGGGGAGAGGGGGAGGAATGGAGGGGAAAGAGAGAGGGGGAGGGGAGGGGTGGAAATAGAGGAAGGGAAAGAGAGAGAGAGATGGGAGTGGGAGGGGGGAAATGGTGGAAGGGAAAGAGAGGGAGGAGGGTAGAAATAGAGGAAGGGAAAGAGAGAGAGAGAGAGAAAAAAATGTGAGGGGGGAGAATGGAGTGGAAAGAGGAAAGGAAAGATAGAAGGAGGGTGGAAATGGTGGAAGGGAAAGACAGAGGGGAGGGGAGGGGAAATAAATGGTGAATAGGAAAGAGAGGGGGAGGGTGGAAATGGTGAATAGGAAAGAGAGGGGGAGGGGAGGGGTGGTATAGGGAGGAGGGGAGGGGAGGGGAGGGATGGAGTAGGAGGGTGGACAGGTCTAGGGGGGAGGGATGGAAATGGGGGAGGGGAGGGGAAGGAGGGAGGGAGGTTACATAACAGCAAATACTGCTGGGGAGTAAGGAAGAAAACCAACCCGCCTAACCCTCCATCCCCCTCCTCCCAACCACCCACCCCCCAACCTATACTGTACAGTGGGCGGCAAAAGTCGTGTCACCTCAAGGAAGGATATATATCGAACACACACACACACGTACAAGCACGCACATTCACCATACACACACACACACACACACACACACAATAATGATATGATATGTCAGTCAGTCTATGGTTTTTCAATAAGGTTTTAGAAAGTGCAGTCAGTACACACACACACACACACACACACACCTCTCCCTTCCGCCTCAAGCCATTATTTCCTTTTAAGGGGGTTAGGTATTAGTGTTGGGAAATCCGGGGCAACTTCTAGCTGCTGATTCCTCCAAACTATTCCAAGCAACAGGACACCATTATTTTTATTCATCTGGCAGGTCCTGTTTGTTTCCTGACATACTTTGGAGGAATCAAGTATAATATTCCTTTATTAACTAACCTCAAAATAAAAACCCGGAAATTATAATAGTGTATAGATTTTGACGCACATTGTGACGTGTGTGTGTGTGT